>JAKEPQ010001000.1:1257500-1260000 GCA_024500445.1 Entomyzon cyanotis
GTCTGAATTTGGATCTCTCCAGTTTGCCATCAGGATTAAGAAACAAGCAGATGCCTCCTTGCAAAACACGAGTAGTTAAATTAAAAAATAAAAGGAAAAATTGTGCTTATGCCAGAGAAAATGTTAATTTTTAAGTCTAAATGGTATATAAACTTATAGTTTCAAGAAGTGTTTGCTCACAAATACTATTGGAAAAAGAAAATATCCACATCTGAAAACATCAATTGATCCCATCATCAATGCTTACTCTTCATAAGAGGTGAGTCTGCTCCAGCAGGAGCTCAGGGAGATTCTTCCCCAAGGCCTGAGTCCCCCCAGGATGGTTTAAATACCCGCAAGAGAATATCTGGGTTTTATCCTTTTTTAATATTTGGTTTGAAGATCACATTTTAGCTCAGGCCAGACTTGCAGGACAGCAAATAAAAGTTGAACACTAGACATGCACCAGTGGACACAGAATACTTTGTATATCAGCATCTCAATTAGGTCCCAAATGTGGACAACAAGCCATGGCTCAGCTCTACATCTCTTCCAAAAATAAAACTCTGTAATTTCTTCTGAAGATTTTATACAAGACACCTGATACTTGAGGCAATCCGTGTCTGCCTTATGAAAAGAAAGCTTCTACTTTTTGCAAGTGCAGGATTCACCTTCTATTGACAGCTGAAAAGGAAGCAGGAAGATATATATAGATATATAAATATATATATACACACACATAGAGGAATGGGGTAGATAAAAAAATACTCCTGAACTATAATAAAGTGGCACAAACCATCTTGCTGAGACAGCCTCAGCCTCCAAACCCAACAGCAAAGATGATTTATAGCCCTGAATTCCCGTGGGCAGTTCCACTTGTGGCTCCCCCTTCCCCACTTTGGGGCGATGCATTATTGATCAGCCGGACAAACACACACTTAGGCTGCGATCTGCAATTTAGCACAGCATTTAGAAAAGGACCAAAAAGAGACAGTGGATGGTTGATGGAACCACAGAGCACGGTGATATTTGGGATTATCAGCCTGCCACTGGCAGCAACCTGCTGCGAAGGGCTTGGGAAAATCCCTCCCCAGCTGTTGGGAAGCTGTTCCAGGAGTATTGCAATTAATAGATTAATAGATTCATTAAACTGGATGCCTGTCGAACTGCACTCCCCAGACTGAGTGCCCACACAGGCTCTCCCCACCCATGTCCCCGAGGAGGGATGGAGCTCCAGGCTGTCCTGCTCGTGGACACCAGGCTGCCTGGGGTTTGGAGGAATATAATCATGTTCCTAGCCCTTGGTCACAGCGGGCTGAGGCCATCCATCAAACTCAGAGGGAACTGGAAAAAAGGAAACCAGAAGGACCTAACAGCACGATCACGTCAGCCTTAATGCCACAGGAAGGCAGACAGGAAAAAAGGGAAGAAAAAGTCTGCAGTGCACTGGGAGAAGCTTTGTCTCTGTGGAAAAACAGCTACCCCACCTCCTGCAATGCGTGATCCCTTCCTCTGCCTCACCCATGGTCCCTCCAGTGCCAGGGGACATTTAGATTGGATATTCAGAAAAATTCCTGCATGGAAAGGGCTGTCCTGGCAGAGCTGCACAGGGCAGGGGTGGAGTCCCCACCTCTGGAGGGATTTCAGAGCCCTGTGGATGTGGCCCTTGGGGACATGGGGCAGTGGTGGCCTTGGCAGTGCTGGGGAAGGACGATTGGAGGATTTTCCCAGCCTTATTGATTCTGGGAGTCTGTATCTTGGCCCATTTCTACCTCTTCATTAGCAGCTGTTATCCAGTGTGTTCACTGCAGCCCCTCTGGCAGGATCCCACTGTCCCCTCCATCCATCCATCATCCATCCATCCATCCATCCATCCATCCATCCTTCCATCCATCCATCCATCCTTCCAACCTCAGCTCCACTCTCAGCCCACAGACATTGTCACCTGGAGACACCAGTGAGCCCCGAGGTGACACAGTGGGGTGTGCCAGGGGGTGCCAGCCTTTCCCCTCAGCCCAGGGCTGGTGGCAAACCCCAAGGGCACAAACACACTCAGGAATAACCACAGAGGAACAGCAGGTCCGAAGGCAGAGGCAAACAATGCTCACAAATCCTGGCTGGATGTGGCTACACCTCAGCCTGGCTTTTCTTAGAGGGGTTGCACATGCAACTGGAGCTGGATTCCTGCACAACTCTCCTTGGACAGGGGAATCAAATCAAATCAAATCAAATCAATCTAGGAATCTCCAGGATTTGACCATTAAGAGCAGCCCAAGCCCCCTCCCCACCACACCCCACCTCCTCAGGCAGTGAGGGGTGATGCTCATCCCATAGCTGCCAAAATCCCCCATTCCCCAGCCCTCCACCACACCCCATCCACCTCCCCACGCTGCGCTCTCCAAACTTGTATTTGTGTTTGGGGACTGGCACCACGGACCCCTCAGGCCCCCAGGGCTCTCTCTGGAGGGCAGCTCTGCTCCCTGTGTCCTCGGCGGAGGCTGGGGGTCCCGAGGGACAGCCG
>JAKEPQ010001000.1:1265000-1280000 GCA_024500445.1 Entomyzon cyanotis
AATTCTTTCCAGTCTAAAGAAATAGAGTTTTAAATACCAAGAAAAATTGGAGAAAGCCCCATGTGCTGGAGAGCAGAGGCAGCAGGCAGAGATTCCTTCAGAGGAGCACCAGGGGCACCAACTCTGATATCACAAAATCATGGAATGGTTTGGGTCAGAAGGGACCTTAAATCCCATCCAGAGCCACCCCTGCCATGGCAGGGACACCTTCCACTGTTCCAGTATGAAGCAGGGGACTTATCCTGGAGAGGCTCAAACCTTCCATGGGATCATCTCTGCCAGGATCCTGCGTTACCAAGCAAAACAGGAGAGAACATTTTTTCCCCACAGATCTTTAAAAATGAGTGACTCTTTTAATTTTGCATTGTCAAGAAAAAGACAGAGAAATGAAGTAATATTTTTACTTCAGTGATTTAAAACAATTTAGTCTGCGGAGAAACGCAACTGCAGCTTCACTCCAGTGCAATTGAAATAAAACATGATGAAATATTAAAATACTCCATACACGCACCACTAAGATTAGACAGTCATTAGGACTGGAATATTGGCACCCTGTTAATTATTGCATTGCAAATGTTTGAGGCAGAAAACACATGTTTTCTTTTTCCCAAATGAAGTCCAGCAAATTAAAACCTGACCTAGAAGTGGTAACTTCAAATATGATTTATTTTGCAATAGGCAAAGGGAATAACCCCACAGAGATTGTCAACAGTCAAACAAGAGCAGTGATAAAATGAAGGAATGTCAGCAGCTGGATGCTGTATTGTGTGCACCCTGGGAGGTGGGGAGGGCTGGGCTGGAATTCCCACAGAAGCTGTGGTGCCCCTGGATCCCTGGCAGTGTCCAAGGCCAGGCTGGACATTGGGGCTTGGAGCAGCCTGGGACAGTGGGAGGTGTCACTTGCCATGGCAGGGGTGGCACTGGATGGGATTGAAGGTCCTTTCCAACCCAAACCAGTCTGTGATTCCATGAAAAGGGTGTGAAGTTCCCCAAGGCACTGCTCAAGGTCCATCTCTGCAGCAGCATCAAAGCTTTGCCCTGGGTTTGACCATTTTTATAAAGCTCTGCAGGACAACAAACCTGGCTCCTTCCTGTAGGTCACTGAAAACACAACAGCACCATGCTGAAACTTCTAAACTGCACAACAACAAAGCTGTGCACCCAATAATTGCAAATCCTGAGATATCTGTTCTGTATGGAAAACCATAGTACTGCATAATAAAGCTTATTACTAGAAGTATTTGCAATTCATAATGGTTTAGTCATTAGGAAAGTCTCATTAAAAGAAGTGTGGTCCTTGCACCACTGATTGCAACAGGTTTTTCCTGAGGTAGAAGCACACACTGCAAGACTATTGTGAGACTGTGGCTCTTGCTGGGGTACTTCCTGTGATAAAAACATTGCTGTAGTGCACAAAACATTATAATGGAGACCCAATTTGATTATTTAAGTGTATACACAACATATATGCACAAATGTGCACAGACCCACTGCCCAGGAAACTGCAGCACTGGAGGTGCTGGGGCAAGACACAAATCCTCCTGCACAAATGGAAATTGTTTTTAAAGGATAATATGGGCAACTTTTCACTGAAATATTTATGGGTTTTATTTATGGTAAAGTCCAAATGACACTCCACATGAACAGCATACAGGATGGACTACCAAATATAAATCTTCCCCTTTGCTCCTTGCAGTTTCCTAAGACAACCAGGCTGCACCAGTACTGGGACAATGCAGCAGCTTTATCCCCCTGGAGATGTCCCCAGAAACTCCTCCCAGACACAGTTCAAACAGCTTATGTGAAAGAACCAGAAACCAAAGCTATTTCGGAGAATTAAGAGAAATAACCCAAACCAGTGAGACAGGAGGGTCATGGTCAACTGCACATCACAACCACGAGGAATGACAAAATTCAATTGCTGGCCCAGAAAAGTTCAGAGTCCCTTCCAGCCTCACTGTTCTGTGCCTGTTGTTGCTGTGCAATATTTGCACTAATTAACAATTAGGCAGGAGATGAACATGACCAAACTGATACAAAATTGAGGATAAGCCCTCCATGGGCAATGTCCACAGCAGTGGGAACATCACCCACTTCCAGCTGCTCCTAGGGGCAGAAAATATTCAGGTTTGGAAGACCCAGATGCTGACTGCCCAAGGGGATCAACATCTGCACCTGGGACAAAGGGCATGGGCATCAAGCTTTAGAAACCACTCTTCAGTTTCTGCAAGCCTCAGAGGGTACTTTAGACAACAAAAACTGACAAAATGTTCCATAAATTTACAGCAGTAAAAACAGCTAAGAATGGTTCCACCACAGGATTTTGCATTACATGTTGGCTGCATATAATCATCGCAGATGAAATTTAATTTATAGCAATCAGCCTGAGGTGAAGGTGCATGAACTGAACTCAGTGTGGTGCTTCCTGTGTTTTACTGGGCAATGCACTTTAAAATCTGTATTAACAGATCAGTGCAGGTGAGAGATGTGAGCCAACTCCCCAAATTAAGATTAAAAATTGCATTTACCTCCACACACACATTTACACATTGAACTCCTCCAACCACTCGTGCACCCTGAAAGAATCCATCAGCTGGCTCTGATCCCAAATATTCAACCTTCCCAAACAGGCAACACCATTGTCATAAATAAACCTTATTGATGCCCCAGGACTTTCTGGTGAAACCAGTCTCCAGTTCCTAATTGCTGGTGTAACAGTTCAGTGGAAGAGGGTAAAGCAGTGAGGAGTTAGTGACCATCTCTGACAGCTCCTGGAGCACAGCCCAGCTCCCCGAGGATTTACAAAGCCGGGGGAAAAGGAGACAGCAAGAAATTATAGACCAGTCAAACTTTGATATTGGGAGCGATAATGGAACAAATTATTAAAATATTTATAAGCATCTCAGGTTCAGAAGGTTATAAACCACCAAACAAATCTAATCTTTTCCTTTGACAAGATAATTGGCCTCATGGATAAGGGGGGGCAGCAGTAGGGGAAATATATACAGACTTTATCAGGATTTTTATATACCTTTGCTGTGACACTCTCATAAAAAAAGAGGGAAATACAGTTTACATTAACAGAGTCTAAGGTGGACACCAAGAAAAGTTTTAAAAAATTTAAGCAGTGTTTTTACTGCATGGTTACAAGGGCAACAACAGGAAGCTCAGAGGGAAATAGTGTTTTGCAGTAATGTGAGCTGGAAACCCCAGTTTTTGTGTTTTAATGCCAGTAAGATGAACTTCAAACACCAGTTGTCAACTGGGATGGCATTATGTCTCCAGCTGTTCCAGTGTTTGGTTGAATTGATTGGAGAATATCCTCATAAATCCAATACATACCAAGTTGGGATAGGGTCCAAGCAGCTTTTGTGAAAAAATCAGACATCAAAATTATTTTGATGAATTAAGAGAAATAGTCCAAGCCAGCAAGGCAGGAGGGTCATGAACAAGTGCAGAATACAACTATTTCAATGGAAAAAAATCAATTATCCACCCAGAAAGCAGTTCAGAGAGTCCCTTCCAGCCTCCCCTGTTCTGTGATTGTTGTTGGTTTAAAATTTGTATTTATTAATAATTAGGCAGAATATGGATGTGATAAAACTGACAACAGATCCCGATGATAAAGAAAATCATTATCTGCAAGATTAAATATGGGCCTCCCAGACAGGACAGTGACATACCCAGACTGCAGAAAAAAGAATTTTTAACTTTTTCTCCCAACAGCCCCAAAATCCAGGGAAATATGATCTCAATAAGCACTGACTAAAACAGATCCCAAGAATCTTACAGGGCTAATCCAGCAGCAGTCATTGCCCACCAGGCCCCCTTGGAGGAGGAAATCCCTGAAATACTGCACCTCACTCTGCATCCAAAAACTGAAGATGAATTTTTGAAGGCATAATTAAAATTGAATTAAAAATAATTAAAACAGTATTTCAGAAGAGCTCAGCTCTGGAGGAAATATTAAACAAAGTTATGAAGTCCAGTGCAAGAGATGAGGTACAACCATGGAGTATTTGAAGGTTCTATATTATTGTATATTATTTGACCAGTGTGACAAATGGAGACCAATCAACACTGAGAGAACTGTTTGTAGGCACAGGGTGGGATTGCTGGGATTGTCCTGTGCAGATCCCATGCAGGATCCAGGACCATCATCCTTCTGGGTCTCTTCCAAGTCAGGATATTCCATGATTCAATGAAAATGAGCTGAAACCTAAAAATGGAAAATAACTCTACAAGGCCTACTCCACACCGGCTTTGGGCTTCTTTACAAACTCAAGACTTCTGAAATTATTTGCTCAGGCTGCTGAACATTGCTTTTTGGGTAGGGAAAATGAACAGAATGAGTTTGCATTTGGAAGAGGAGAGATGTGGAATCACTCTTCGTTTCACAGTAACCTGACTTAAACCATGGTGAGGACTGTAGGAATTACCTCCTTGTACCTAGGACTTAGAACACACAAGTTTCTTTAGGCCCTGAAGAAATAACAGTAAATTTGTGTGTAAAATGCTGTAGTTTTGGCAATGGAAATGAAGGTTGGACTGGACTCCTTGCTGTGGTTTATTCAAAGGATCCCAGAATGGTTTGGCTTGGAGAGACCTCAAAGCCACCCAGTGCCATCCCAGCCATGGCAGGGACACCTCCCACTGTCCCAGGCTGCTCCAACCCCAATGTCCAGCCTGGCCTTGGACACTGCCAGGGATCCAGGGGCACCACAGCTGCTCTGGGAATTCCAGCCCAGCCCTCCCCACCTCCCAGGGAGGAATTCCTTCCCAAAATCCCATCTAACCCTGGCAGTGGGAAGCCATCCCCCTGGGCACTCCATCCCTCATCCAAAGTCCCTCTCCAGCCCTCTCCAGGCCCCTCCTGCACAGAGATCCCATTTTATGGCTGTGTGGAGCTGGTTACAGCCAACTCACTGCTGAAAAACAACACTGAAGTGCTGCTGCCAAGCAGCACCATCATAAAATGTGTTTATTTCTGCCGTGCCCGAGCCAGAGGAGCTCTGGGGTGATGGGTATCCCCACGTGCTGGGCTGTGGTCCCAGCTCTGGATGCTCCCTCTGCCCCACACCAGCTAAATTCATTAATTAAAATCCATCTGTGCAAATCACAGGGCAGGAGAGCTCCTAAAATCCAGCAACTCCAACACTCGCCTGTCCACAGGGCCTGTAACCACAGCAGCCTTCTTTAGAGACAGAAAATAGAGAAAATTGTGATAATGAGGGAAGTTTGTTCCTCAGTCTCCAAAAATATATTCCTATTTTAAAAAATTCCTATTTTAAAAAAAATTATTTAAAAAAAAATTACAATAAATTTAAAAAAATTAAATTTAATTTAAAATATTAAAATTTTTAAATTTAAATTAAATTTAAAAAATTTTTAAAAATGCACCTTGCAATGGGCATTTGAGAAAAATGAATGTCTGTTTTTAATTGTAAACTCTGAGGCACAGCCAGCAGCTTGGGCAAGAGCAGTGTGAGCAGCAACATCCTCATGGATCTTCCCAGGTAATGGAGTAATTCACAGGAGCACATTAGGCTTCATGAGAGCACTTCATTTAGTAATGGAGATCTACTGGGCTCTGCATGGATCATCTTAACTCGGCTCAGGAGCAGCTCCTCTGCTCCATCAAGCATGGTTCTGCACATGCCAGGAGGTATTTTTACTTTATGTGGTCCATACTTGCACTTTATGTTTAATTGGAAGAGCCCAGTAAATCCACCCTGCAAATGGAGGTTTTAGTGTGTGCTCAGGGAGGAGATAAACACTGAACCAAACTCACCTTCCCCATGGTTTGAGGAGAAGCTGGGGTGGCAGTAAAGGCTGACTGGAGATGATGCCATGGGAGGAAGGTGGGGCCTCTCAACAGCCATATCCTTGTGGAATTAGGGATAGGCAATTCATCAGGGAATCACTGAATGCTTTGGGTTGGCAGAGATCTTAAAACTCATCCAGTGCCACCCCCTGCCTTCCACCCTCACACCTTCCACCACACCAGGCTGCTCCAAACCCCACTGGCCAACCTCAAAAACTTCTATTCACTAAGGGAGGGCAGTATTCTAAGGGCTGGATTTCTTCCAGTTTTTAAACTTTTTTTCCAAAACTTATCCTTTTTAAAGCTGTTTGTTACTCCCCAGAGGTAGAAGCTTTAATATCTTCTTAGAAAGTGGAAAATTGGAACAAACACCTGAAAAGTCAGACACATAATGCCATGGGCTGGAGATTTAGATACATAACATACATTGTGTCCCTGCCCATGGAATGAGATAATTTTTAAGGTCCCTTCCAACCCAAAATATCCTATGATTCTGCATGTATTATTTAAATGTGTTCTCTGGGAAATTTTGAAGAGGAGCTTCAGGCTGGTGGTGATGCCAAGTGTTTCTGGTGGCACCATGGAAGCACAGCTTCAGTGTGAAGTCTCTGTCACTCCCATCAAACCTTCGAAAACCCACTGAGAAACAGCCTGAAAGGTCACCTCAGCCACACAACCTCCATCTCCACCAAAAACCATCTCCAAACATTTGGAGTCTGATTCTCCAACCAGGATTTGTCAAAACAATCTGGAGTGAGGCAGCCTGCCTGCAGAAAGCCCCTCTATAAATAGCCTCCCAGGGATAAAAAAAGGGTTACTTTCCCTGCTGCATGTGAGAGGGAGGTAAAACCTAAACAAACTTTCAACACCAGCTGAGTTCACATATTTAAACTTGGAGGGTGCCAAAGTTGCAGCCGAACTGGCACCGAAAAGCCTAACAAAAAAAAGTCATATATTGACAAAACACACAGTCATAATAAAACCACATCCAGTTAATAACTTTGAGAACTAATGTTAACTCCTAGCACAATAGAAAAGTCTCCTTAAACACAATAAAGCGCTGATATAATTTACTCTCAGCTCCTTTTCAAAACATTACTCTCTGCCCACAATCACATTCAGATTACAAAATTCCTTTTGTAGTTTTCTCCTAGCTGTGGGAATAAAATAAACCACTTAGATGACAGTAAAGTGTCTGTAAAATATATAACAGCAATAACTCCTGGTGGAAATGCAGCAGATATTTATACAAAAGCCAAAGCAGGGAGCACTGCTAATGCCCAGGGAGGGGGAGTTTTGAGAGGCCTTTTCTAGGTGAGATCCTGGTGCAGCAACCTCTGTCCCCAGCCTTAGTCTGGTCCCCAACACGAGGTGACAAGAGCTGGGGGAGCCTCCCCAGCCCCAGGGCACCAGTTCAGAGCTGCTGCAGAGCAGGACAAGCTGCTCCTCGGTGGCTTGGGAGCAGGGGCACAGCTGGGGTGGGAAAAGGAAGGACACAGCAGCAGCCAGAAATAACCTGCCTTAATTAAAGCGAATTTATTTCACGGAATTATGGAACAGAATCGCAGAATCATTTAGGATGGAAAAGCCCTCCAGGATCATCAAGTCCAAGCTGTGCCTGATCCCCACCTTGTCCCCAGCCCAGAGCTCTGAGTGCCACAGCCAGGCCTTCCTTGGGACACCTGCAGGGCTGGGGACTGCAAACCTCCCTGGGCAGCTCCTGCCAAGGCCTGAGCACACTTTCAGTGAAGAAATCCTTCCTGATTTCCACACTTGTTCACTGTTGTACAACATATGGATCAAGTAATAACCCAAGGATGTTATTTATCAAATATCCATCCTGCTCAGTAACTGATGTGCTTGAACTTCTGACATGGAAGAAAGGATGCTTAGTGGTTTAGATGAGATATAAGAAAAGTTTTTTTCATGGAATGTGTTGTAAATCAGCGGCACAGGCTGCCCAGGGCAGTGCTGGAGTCACCATCCCTGGAGGTGCTCACAAAGGTGTGGCTGTGGCATTGAGCACATGGTTTAATGGTGGCCATGGTGCTGACTGACAGCTGGACTTGATGATGTCAAAGGCCTTTCCCAACCTCAACTACCCTGTGGTTCTGTAATTTCACCCAGTGAAGTCTAAATTAGCAGAAAAACTAACCCAATATTGTCAAAGGAGGCCATGACAAGGTGGCCACCATGACCACGATGACATGGAAAGATGAGACCACACAGATATGTGAACCCTCATTCCAGCTGGGGAAGTCCTGGTTGTCCACAGTTTTGTCCTCTCCTCTACACAAGCAGCCAAGGAGAAACACAGAAGGCAAAGTCTCACAAGATTTCTCTTTTTAAAAGTTATCTCATGGAAAGGAGCTGGGGAAAGCAGCTTTGGTCCATATTTCTCTGCCATCCATCCCCAGTTTAATGCCTAAATCAAAGCAGAAACACATCTGGCAAAGGGAAACCACTTATTTTACATTCAGTGGTTCCACCAGCGTTGAAGGAATGGATTTGGACCTAAATGTGAAGCAGAGTTTCCCCCAGGCAGACCTTCCCCACCTGCCCCCCATGAAAGAGGCACACAAAACCACCTTCCCACCAGCAGCAACATCTGCCTGCAGCTGGAGACCACAGCCAAGCCCTGCTCACCAGGGTCCCCCAATGAACGGAGAACAACTGCATTAATTTGGATATATAAAAACTGACATCCCATTTGAGGTCAGCCCATGTAAATGAAAAGCCCCAATGCCCGAAGCCCTGGATGGCCACATTATTATGGGCGTTAGGGGGAATGTACTGGGAACATCTTTCCATGTGTTTAAATATGTTCTCATGGAATTTAACTGAGTGCTTAACTCCTTGATGGAAGAAATTAAGCTTCCAGGTCAAAACTGACACTTCTGAAGCTGACAGAAGAAAACACTGTTGGTGCTTCTGCTGCAAAGCCCAGCCTTCTGCAAAATCAGCAGCCTTTGCTTTTGCTGAGGGCTTTTCTTGCTGGTTTGCTTTTGAGTGCTGGTTTTAAAATGTGTTTGCAAGCATCAGTTTTGGTGTGAAATCCACAGGGTCAAGGAAAAACATGTCAAAATGTGGAACAAATGACTTTAAATCATATATTCACAGACTGGGTCTTTAAGGATGTTAAAGCCCTGGGCACAGAGGACTCAGAGGAGCCCCAACCTGGCAGCCAAATTTAACACTGGGAGAGCAACTTCAGCCCCTGTAGATTTTACACCTTCAGAATGCTCCACCACAAGCTCTCCACGGACAAGAAACCCCATTTTTGGGTTTACAACAACATGTGGCCGAAGAAATGAAGGAAGCTGTAGGTCAGAAACAATCCAGCCAAAAGGCACTAATTAAAGCCAAGGCTGATGGACGTTTTTAAGTGGAGCAGAATCACCTCCCAAGTTTCAACGTCTACGTTTTACAATCTGTAAAAATTATTTTCTCTAACTTTTTCTGCACGATATTTTCAAAGTTGTTTTACTGCATATAAAACCATCAGGCTTTGGAACCACACATGGGCTTTCTGCACAAAATATCACCTTATCTTTGTATAAGCAAACTATTTTAACTCCCTAGAGCTATTTAAGGTAACCATTTGCCATGACCTCTGAATTCTTATCCTGAATTATATTTTTATGTGCTATATAAAGGTACTGTTATGTTACTGTTTTTATTCCAGGTGCCAAAAAGGACAAGTTTATTGCCAACTGCTTGCTCTGTGTCTTTTTTTTTGGGGGGTTGGTTTTTTTTGGGTTTTTTTTTTTGTTGTTTTAAAGACTTAACTGAGCCAGCAGTCAAATTTGTTTTTAATTCACATGGGAATGGTTTACGAGGAAAATCACATCTACTATGAAGAAGGAAACAAACAAATCAGTAATATTTGGGGAAAAATAATCATCAGCCAAAAGTGTCACCTTGCTGGCATGACTGAAAGGCCCTGTACCAGCACAGAAGTGCTCTTCTTGGAGTTATGTTTTGTTCCATCCCAAAAATGGAAACAAACCCACCATCACAGAATCATGGACTGGTTTGGGTTGGGAGGGACCTTAAAGGCAAATATAAACTATTTACATGGACAATGAAATTAATAATAGTAATAGTAATGAATATGAAGAATAGTAATAGTAATAGCAATGATGGTACTGCTTGGGAGACCAGGCTGGAGTGGGCTGGGGAATCAGAAAGGGAATTTCATGTAATTTCTGGCTGCTGCCCATCAGAACTCTGTGCTGATCAAAATCCTGGGCTGATCCAAGCGGGGTAAGAGGAGAACTGCACTGGAGAAGCCTTTGGCAGCACAGGATCTGCACAGGGGATGCTCGCAGTAGGTAAGAGCCAGGAAACTCAGAGTAAGCCAGAACACCACTGCTGGCTACCAGGGAGGATGTTATCTGCCAGCTTTTCTCATCCATAATGAGAATTAATTTAAATAAAAGAGGAACTGCATATCACAACCCATTAATGAAGGGATACAATAAGAACAGATCTCGACTGCAGCCTATGTAACAGCGCAGAAAATGTGCTTCCCACAAAGGTTCTACTATCAACATTTCTGAATAATTAATTGGAAATAAAAGCACTTTGAAGCTTAGCAAGGTTCCTTTAATGCTTTTTGAATAATTTGCAATATTCAGCGATTTCTAGCACTACAATGTGCACGGAGTTGTGTTATCACATCACACTCAGGTGACCCACGGAAAGACAGGAATACCTGGAACAGCAAAACATAACCTCCTACATGAAAATAAAAATCAAACATCCTCGTGGATGAAAACTAAATTTCACGTGTGCTCCTGAGGGATGGGAAATGAACCCTGGGAAGGGCTATATTGCGCTGGATTGGTGGAATGAGATGCAAAATGCATATGAAAGGTTTTCATTTGAGCTGATAAAACGGCAGGCTTTGGAAACACGGAGCTCTGCGAGGAACAACACTGAGGTCTGGTGTCAATTTAAATGCACTGAACACCAGGAAAATGCCCCCAACTAAGGCTTCAAACTTGTACAGCACATTTCCACTCAACCCAACTAGATTGCCTGTCACATCTGACATGGCTTGTCAAAAGTTATCCTTCACTGCTCATGGGCAACATGGAGGGTCAAAAGACCAAATACAATGGTCCAACCCATCCCATTTTTTTTTCCTTCAGAGCAGCAGATATTGAACTCGAAGATGACAAGACAGAGCAGGTTGAAGCGGCTGCCAGAGAAAGAGAAGCTGTCCAGAGGCGCTGATCTGAAGGAGAAAAACCAGCCGGTCTGTGCATGTCATGGCCAGGGCTGGGGCGCTGACAGTCTCACACAAAAGGCACTGAAAAGACGAGAAACTTGAAGTGGCCTTTGCAAAGCAGCTTGGCGTTAAAAGCGAGAGCAACGCTCACCCCGTAATGCCAACCGCACCTCGGTGGGGCTGCAGGGGACAGCGATCTCCTGCCTTGCCCTAATCTGCAGATTCCCTAATTTTCCGCTCCCTGAAAAATTTTATTAAGAGTAGCTTTGTCACTCAGTGTATGTTTTTATTAAAAAAAAAGCAACTTCTTTCAAAATCTTTTATTTCAAATTTCAAAATCTTTATCGTGTTTTCAGTCGGGGCTTGACTGCACCTACCAGCTGCAGAGGTGAAATGATAATTCATGGAATAGCAACTTACTAGCAGCTACAAATACAGAAACTACCATAATCCTGTTACAATTAGGAGTGTTATGTGAAAGGAAAACTGCAGGGATTTTCCACTAAGTATCTCTAAAAAACTGTGGCCACGTGCTGCAAACATGTCACTGCAGTGAATACTTGCATGAATTTCCTTCAGGTGCCCAGTGCCCTCCTAACTGTCACAGTGTGAACCTGCTCTTACTTTTAATTGTCTTTGAACCTGCAAGAATCCTACCTTGTTCCTGTTTTATTTCTCCACAATAATTTTGAGTTTCATGATTTCTCCATCCCCACACAGTGACCACAGAGCTGGTTGAGATCCTCAACCCTTGGCTTGCCCATGGGCAGCACCCACTGAGACTGCCCTGAGGAGCAGCCACAGGCTGGCACAGGTTAATAACAGTGTATTTCCAACCTTAATCCTTCCTCTGGGTCACCATCTTGGTGCTTTAATTACCTCAAAGCAACATCAGCTTCAATTAATGAGGGAATCTGGAGTTACCACCTCCGAGCAGATGCAGAAAGTTCATGTTTGCTGTTGGTGGCAGAGCTGGCTGTAGACTAGAGTGACATTTTTAATACCTAGGTGGTTAAAATATCAGTATTTGAATAGGAAATCTCGCATTTTACACCCTTCTGCAATTCAATGTTTTTCAATCTTTCTGGGCTGCGCTCAGTTTTGTTGGATAACCTTTCCATCTAATCTACCATGTGTCTCACTGAATTTGAGCATCTTATATGTATTCAAATACTTGGATTCAAATACATATTTTCTTTCACAGGCTTGGGTTTTTGGGGTTTTTTTTTTTTTTTTTTGGTAGTGGTAAAGGTCCTTCAGATCGCTTAAATTCATATATAAATTCATAAATGCACCTGCTGGAGTGAGTCCAGAGAAGGGTGATCAGTTCTGGGTGCCCCATCCATCCCTGGAAGTGTTCCAGGCCAGGCTGGACAGGGCTTGGAGCAGCCTGGGACAGTGGAAGGTGTCCCTGCCATGGCAGGGGGTGGCACTGGGTGGTTTTTAAGGTCCTTTCCAACCCACACCATTCTAGGGTTCCATGATTCCAATTCTATGATATAAGTACCTCACCTTGCATAAATAACCAATCCTCATGAATGAGAAAAGATAATATTTCAGATGTTTTCAAGATCTTCAGTTAAAGAAGCAAAGATAAATAAAAATTGAGACCTGATTTTTTAGGCTCAGTTCCCATATTTACCTTTCCAAACTGTCTCTCACTCCCTTTTTTCCCCGTCCCAGGGCTGGGGGATGAGGACAGGGAGCTCCTGGCAGGGCGTGGGCACTGCATGGCCCTGCCAGCCTCCCTTCCCTCCCCATCCCAGAGCTCTCCTCGTATTCATGAGCTGCAATTTAATTCAAGAGCACTCGAGTTGCAGCAAACACGGAGCTCTGGGCTCCATCCGAGGAGGGGCTCTGGGTAAATATCAGCGCAGGGCTGGTGTGAGAGGATAACCTGCCCACACATACACCAGCCCAATTAGCCGAGGCACAGAGAGCTCTTGCTCCCCAAGGAGAAAAGAAAAGTCACAGCATGGCTCTCCAGCATCCAGAGATGAAGCTGTGGTGTGGTCCAGCGTGGCACTGAGCATTACAGCTACACCCACTGCCCCAGTTAGAGGAAATCTGGAAGTGGAGATGATACAGAAGATGAAATTTTGTTGTTATAGATTAAAAGTGGTTCTCTGTAGCATAGAAAATGTGGAAATAAAGAGCCTCACCTCTGAGGGCAAACAAAGGAGAACCCTTACCTGGCATTACCTAGGCCCACCATCAGAGAAGCCTTTGCTGCTTCAAGAGGCATCAAGAAGATTTTAACATATAAAAACTAAAACTCTTTTACTAGAGAAAAGAGGAATTTCCAACTTAAAAACAGTCACTGAAAGCATATTAAATTAATCTGATTAACAGCCTTTTCCCAGGATATTATCAAATACAGCCCAACCAGTGAAAGTCTGCAGGAATTCCAGGAATTTCAAGTATGCAAATAGTTTAATTTCTAATGACTGACTCCATCCTTAATTGCCTTATTAAATAACTCCAATAATGCTCATTTTCAGGATTTTCTGAAAATATACAATTCAAGGAAGCCCAAGGAGGAACGAGATGGATGAAGGTTCAACATCAAATACGAAAAAACACGAGTAGTCAAGAAATTAAGAGCTAAGAAAAACTCAGTATGAAATTGGAAAGAACTGCACTCAATGGAGTTCCTTCTTTAAATAGAAGTAAAACTGTAATTGGGTGTAGAGTCTGACACTGCAACACTTTGGGTTTTCACAGAATCAGAGAATGGTTTGGCTTGGAAGGGACCTTAAAGATCACATAGCTCCAGCCCTCCTGCCATGTTTTTGCAGAAAATATTGTAGTTCAAAGGCTCTCAAAACTGAAATTATCTGGTTTAAGAGGAAGAGAACGTACACTTTCATGGTGTGCCCATTAAAAAGGCTCAGGGATTTCTGAACCAACCCAGCTTGCCTAAAATATGCATTTCTTTCCCAACACAGCGACTCCCCTGTCACCTCCCGGCCGCCCCTGGCCGAGCCCAGACCACCTCGGCGAGCAGCATTTCCCTGCTGCTCCAGGCTAAACTCTGGCTGTGGAGAGAACCAGGAAATCCAACAGCCTCTTTAACATCCCACAACGCATTACTGACAAGTCATTTTTTTGCTCCGCATTGCAAGTCAATGTGGCAACCCCGTTTTTTTTTTCCCTATTACAAACACGCGCCGCGCCTCGGCTCGGAGCCGTTTGGATGCTGATCCAAGATTCATAATGGCTGTCAGAATCTGCAATTTTTCCTTTTGTTTTATGAGGTCAGGCAATATTACCTGCACTGATGTATTCCATTTCCCCAGCTGAAAACCTTCTCATTTGAGCACGACAGGTTGAGGGAGTCATGATTTTGCAACCTACCATGTGAAACACAGCGTGAGGGGGCAGGTGCCTAACCCCACGTTCTCCTTTTGCTCTTGTCCACTGGCAACAGTAAATTAAACTGTCAAAAACGGAATTGTCCTGTCATCAACAAAGCTATAGCTTCACAACTATTGCAACATCAGATATATTTCTAATTCTGCATTTCCCTGCACCTGTAATTTCATCAGCAACTCACGCTGGCCCGTGGTGAGAAGCTGTCCAGGGGACACTGGTGGGCTCCTTGGGAGGCTTGACATGGCATTTTGGAGACAGAAATTAATGAACAATACCAGCAATTTGTTATATTGATATAAAAAAAGGGCTTGGCACGAGGTCCTGACCTCCTGCATTGACGCCAGGGTGCTAAAGGGCTGGGATTAGGCACAAGGAGCTGCACCAAAGCACAACCTAAACATCATTAAATGCATTAATTGCACAGGTAAAGTGAACTTGTGCCCAAAATCTGTGTCTTTATCTTTTGGCCCTTCCAGAGTTTCAAAGTGCCTCTGAGAAGTTTCCTCTCCCACCAAAGGGGTTTATCTCAGCACATGCTGCCTCATGAACTGGGGGAAGAAAAAAG
>JAKEPQ010001000.1:1285000-1417500 GCA_024500445.1 Entomyzon cyanotis
AGTTGCGAAATCTACACCGCCTCAAAATCACAGAAAATGTCAAGCAATCAACTCTCAAAAAAGCTTTGTCCTCGTTGTTTTTTTCCCCCTTTAGTGCAAGGCCAAGCCTCAACTCCTTGCATGAGGTGACATCTGCAACTATTGCTAGTCCAAGGCTCACCAGAGCCTGATTAATTGTTAGTCCGAGGGGATTTTTGTTGGTCACGGACCAATGAACTACACGGAATTTCCACAGCTGTAATATACGGCTGTGACAATCGCCAGCCCAGCCAGCCAGCCCTGGGCTCACAGATCTGTGTGCCACAGAGGTGTCAGGAGTCCAGCACAGCTCCCTTCCAGAGTGGACACAACGCCAGGGGATGCTCCCTGTGCAGCCCCAGGGGATGGTTTGCACTTATTTTAGACTGCGTTAATCCAAGTTGGGAAAAAAACCCCATGAAAATAAAGTGAGGGAGAGAAAGGAAAACTCCCTTTCGCCCTTAAAAAAGATGAGGAGCACTGTATGGTCTTGATGGGTCAGCAGCCGGCAGAAAATCAAATTACAACTATGGAATTTGGGGAGAATGAAGGGAAGCCAGGCTGATTTTTGATTTTTTCCTGGATTAGCAAACTGAATCAACCAGCCAGGGGGTGAATCACGACTGTAAAGGCAGCAGAGGTTTAGTAGATGTTCTTTGCAGCATCTCTGAAAACTTTGGGCCAAGACAAGTGTTTAACTGCTGTGGTGGTAAATAAAAGGTATTATTGGGTGGGTACTCAACTTCAGACAAACCAAGGACACCCAAGAACCCAAATCTCAGCCTGTTAAAGCTTTAAATATCAACCTCTTCTTGTGACAATAAAGAAGTCACATGGCTTTTAATACTGATGATAAAGAAAGGCACCATATTTATTTATGATGGGCTCAGTAATTCTACATGGATGCACTTTGCTTTACGATGGCATTATATACTACTGATATTTGTGCATAGTAACTCCAGAAAGTGAACTGGTTACACACTGATGGACGTGGTAATCTACCATAAAATATGCATTTCTAATTTTAAGTAGAGCTCTCCCTGAACCTAAACACGAGATGCTTTAAGATACATTATCTACACTCCAAGATACATTTCATAATTTGTATGTGTTAAGTAATCGCTGGCACTGTAATAAAATAAATTCTCTCACACTGTCTTACTTGATTTTTTTTCCCCCCAATACTTCTTAAAACTTTTTAACTTCCTTGCAGCAAGCTTAGCAGTTAGGAAATGAAATGCAAAATGGCACTCTAGCCTAGGCATAAAGTCGTATTTTTGGTTCAAATGTGTGTCACCTAAATCATAAAAACCAAATCAAATGCAACTAACCTGTAGAAGACACTA
The DNA here is from genome assembly GCA_024500445.1 of Entomyzon cyanotis. Classification (NCBI taxonomy): domain Eukaryota; kingdom Metazoa; phylum Chordata; class Aves; order Passeriformes; family Meliphagidae; genus Entomyzon; species Entomyzon cyanotis. The sequence goes on from JAKEPQ010001000.1 coordinate 1,286,365, forward strand.
ACCCAAGCAATTAAGTAAATGGAGAAACTACAGAAAAGTTAGGCTCTGGGAAAATTCCTCTGGAAAATCTCCTCCCAAGGCTGTCTGCCTTGGACTTGGTGGCTGATTAATCTTGATAAAGACCTTTAGTGAACAGCTGACAGTTTTCAGCTGCATCACCTCCACTGATTCTGTTTTGTTAATGCACAAGGATTCTTTCACACCCAGACTCCACCCTGCAGAGAACTCCCATTCCCTCCCACCCTGATCCACCTGCCAATCCAAGCACTGTGCCAGCTCAAGCCATTTCTCTACTCAGCACCAAGACCACCATCTGGAGGTCCAAAGCCTTGCTAAAAATCAAAGCATCTTCCTCTTCTCACTCGTGGAAAAGGTAAATTGATAAACCCATAATGTGCCAGGTGCACAATGGTTGCTGCACTCTTCCTTACAGAATCATGGGATGGTTTGGGTTGGAAGAGACCTTAAAGGTCATCATGAAGTGCCACTCCTGCCATGGCAGGGACACCTTCCACTGTCCCACACTGCTTCAAGCCCCATCCAACCCAGCCTTGGACACTTCCTTGGTACCATTTAACTGTTTTCAATAAAAGATTTAGAGTAAACCCAAGGAAACCCAAATCCTACCATTCCCCAGATTCCTTTTCTCCTTTAACCAAAGCCTCTCTATCAGAGGCCACGTGCTCCTCCCTGCTCAATCCAGGAGCTCTCTCATCTCCAGGAATTTTCCAAAGTGTCCACTGGTGTGACTACAAGTGCTGTCACCAGTTCCCCAAGTATCCTCAGATTAAAATAATCAGCCTTTCCAAAGAGGCAGGGCTCTGTCCGTGGATCTCCTAGGCTGAGATCTCATCCATTTTCTCCTGGTATTAATTGTGCAAACCATCTGCTCACTTTTGATTTTTTTTTTTTCTTTTTAATTGAAAACAAATGCAAGAAGTCATTGAACACTTCAGTCTCATTTGCTAATGGCTCCCTGCTTCCCTCAAGGAGCTCACCAAACACTCTGCTTGGTCCTCCTCTTATTCCTAATGTACTCATCAGTGGATTTCTCTGTGTCTCTTGCTATTTCCATCTGGATTTTCCCTTGCTCCCTGATTTTGGCTCCGTACGCTGGTGCTGTTCCTTTTGCAACTTTCTTTTTGGAAGTGAGCTGCTTTTTTCTCTTTTCCTTCTGCTGTTTAAGGTCTCTGAAGGACCAGCCCATGATGGAACTAGGAGGGTTTCCAGTGATGATCTTCCTTTTCCATACACTGAAATTCTCTTCCCATTGATTACTGATTAGTTCTGAACTAAACTTCCCTCCTGCAAGAATTCTGCTTTCCATCTGGGATTATTATTCCCTGTTTTCTCCAAGGGCACTGCTTTAAATTTTCAGATTTTCCTATTTTTTTTTTCTTAGGGATTGCAAAGCAACATTTCCACAGCCACTTATACTATTTTCCAGCTTTATGTCAGAGAATAAAAATCCAAGAGCTTCGTCCCCCCTCTATCTGCAATGTGTGGCTTTAAGCATAAACATGGTATGAGAGATTATGCTGGAAATACCAGATTTAGTAGTTAATCTCAACAAAATTATGACTTTCCTTATGTTTGAAGCTTTTAAACGCCACCTAAAATCAAAACTCATCCAGTTCACCACTCTGCTTATTAAAGGTGGAACTCTCCCTCTGCCTTGTGCAAGTTTAAATGGCAAAAATATATTCCTAATTCCATTTATCCTCTTCAAACAAAAATGCATGGGAAGCAAAGCAATGTTTATCAAATTCCCATACCCAGTGCAGGTAGATTTGCATTGTTGCCTTCTTTCCTCTTATACATTTTCCTTTTCTCTTAACTCCTCTTCTATAAGAGTGGGATTAGGGCAAAAGGAAGATAAAATAATTTGCTGTAATGAGTCCTCAAAATTACCATTTGAAAATAAACTTATTCCATGTCCAAATCAGGAAACAGCAATCCTGAACTCACCTTAAAATGAGTTTTCCGTGGGAAAAGTTTGCTTATATGTTACAAATTTCTTCACTATTATTTTTCATGCAGAGGAATTTTCTATAAAATCATAAAAACACAGCCATGAAGCCCCAAGTGAGAAGAGCAAAGGTATATAAATCCAGCCCACCCCTCAGAGGGATGCTAAGAGGATAAAAAGGACAAAAGTATCAATATCTGCATTTTTTAGGCTCTTTTCTATCCTGGTTGTCTCCCCACCACCAGCTGCACCCTCTAAGAACAGCTTGGTGTGAAGATTTACAAATACTTCAACCGGAATCCTTAAATTTGGGCAAACTGTACTAAGGTACCTGAATGCTTATGATAAACCTGACCTGAGGGTTAATCTATTTTACAGAGCCTAAAGAAAGATCAATTGGCTCCTTAAAACAGCCACAGTAAAATTTAATGCTGTATTTCCAACTCTTATGGCAGTTAAAGGTTTTAGGAGTGAATTATTCAAGGCAATTCGGTGACATTGAACCCATTCAACTCTCCTGAAGTTCAAAATCCAAATTTCAATATTTTTCCTATGAAAACAGGAAAACACTGGAACTTTTTAATTTAAAAAATATGTTTTCTTCTTTGATGTTGAAATAGTGACGAGATGAAGAGACTTGGAAAATGAACTTCTTTATGTGATTTGAGTTCTGTATTCTCCCATCTCACCACCCAGAACCCCAAAAGGGACAGAGCAACCTGAAAATCAGTGGGAAGGGGAAATCCCTCAAGCTGAAAAATAAATACACATAAAAACACACCTAAAAAAAGTGGGATTTAAACCTCAGACTGCCTCAAAACACAGCAAACCAAAGCTGTGTGACATTAAATACAATATCCAGCCCCTTGGTTTTTTTTGACAGTAATTTTTTCTGGGAGCAGCAGCAGTGTTTGGAGCAGGCTGTGTGTGAAGCACAAGCTCAGGGTCCTTGGCCTCTCTGTTTACAGCCACACTGCCACTTCTCCTGCTGCCCGTGCAGCTCAGATGGGAATTGTCCACAATGCACCAATACACATTGGTGTCTCCTCTGAGCAGTTTTTCACGCTATCACAGAGGTTTACACTTAGATTTGATTTTTTCAGAGGTGCATAATTATAAAAATTGCCTTCAGCCTCAGCTGCCCGCACACCGATGTACACGCAGACACCTCGGGAAGCAATGAAGCAAAGATGTTTGGCAGATATTCTGCTCTAGTTGTGACGAGGGGCTGCAGCAGCACAGGATATGGAGCTTTCCAGTTCTGCATCTGCACACAGAATTGGACAGAAAAGCCTATTTCCCATTCTCAAAAGCTGGGTTTCCTGCTGGAGCTGAACACTCCGCATTCCTCCCACGAACAAATATCAGAAAAAAACCTGTTTATGCTTTTCCTTTGTTGCAGTCAGATTCCAATGTCACATCACCTTCCAATGTTTATCCATCTGAGGATACATGGGAAGCTTGAGATGAATTTTTTTCTGGTGTCCAGTAATGCTAATCTGACATTTCTATTATTTCTGTGCAGCCCAAGTGATTTTGGGACTGAGCAGAATCTGCACCAAGCTGCTTGCAGGAAAAGCAGCATTTCCTGTGATTTTATCAACTACAATTTGCCCCAGAGCAACTGGAGTTGCCTTTTCAGATGGTGCCACAAACCAGCAGAGCTGGGACAGACCTACAGCACAGCACAGCTTTATTTCTGCAAGAAAAAGATACCCAAAACTCATTCTCTGATAGACCCTGAATGTGGAAATCCCCTCCTTTCACCTCCACAGCAGCAGTTTGTGCACTCAAGTCAATCACACACTTCTAGAAAGAAATATTTTCTGATCTTCTGAACAGGAGTTTCACCCTACAGAAAAATTTTGGAGCCTTCTGCATCTTCTCATTGTTACTAAGCACCTATTTTAACTAAAATAACCAAAGTCTCATTACAAGACAACATTAATATGGCTGGATTTTGTATGAAATAAATCCTGGTCACAGATTTGAATAATCTCGGCCATTAAAACAGTTCTGGCCACACAGACTTCAGGGTTATTAGATAAAGATCCAAGGGGCAGGAGAGTTTTGTCCTCTGGGGAAAGCCAGGCTGGAATTCAACACCTGGCTCAGAGAAGATGTGACAGAAAACACCAGAGGGACTCGGCTGCATCTTCCAGAATGTGGCCATTTGACTCAGAAAACATGTTTGCTATCAGCTATTTCTGTGCTGCAGTTATTTCCCTGGAATCACCTCACTCACTGCAGGAGATAAGACACTGCTGAGGTCCCACGTGGCAGAAGAAACTCGACAGCAAATTCCAGACCACCTGACTTTGGGGGAGTGAAAGTATCCTTAATCACACAACTGAGGGATGGACTGAGGGGAAACACAGAATTCAGACGCTCAGATGGGGTTCAACCACCAAAAAGGGACTGGATGGAAATTTGTAAGTCTAAACTCCACGTGAAAAGCCACAGAACTGGCCATTTGGTAAGGATGTGCTATGGAAATCAGGAGCAATCTGTGCTCTGGCTGTGCATTGTGGAGGGGAGAAGCTCCTCGCTGGTTCCTCAGCCAAGGACAGCACAAATCCATATTGAACACTTGGTCAAGAAACCTCCTACTGGAGGATAAAACCTCCAGTTATTTTTAGTCAATAAAAAGGGGGAAAAAAACCCAAAACCCCAAGCGTGCCTGACAAGGAGGGACTGGAAGCAGCAGAGGATTTTGAGACGCTAAGACAGAAAGCTTCTTATTTCATTCAATTTGAGAGGTGAAGAGGGAACGGTGCCACAGTTTGGAGGCAAGAATAAAAATTCCATGAAATAGTCTCAGGAGACAGCTGATAGCACTCATCCATAGTTGGTGACACTCTGACTCTTTCATGAAAAAGGCAATTTTGCTTCCCAGAAAAAATATTCTGGCACTGGGGATTCAAGAGGACAAGGCTCTCAAGGCGATTTCTGACTTTCTAACCCATATTAATATCTACAGTTATCAAATCCAGAACTTCAAACTGTGACTTTGTAACAAAGAGGATTCTCAAAAAAACCCACAAAAAGCTCTCTTTTGTCATGTATTTACAGCTGAAGAAATCCCATCCATTCAGCCAATTCTTTCCCAATAAAATCTGCTATTTTAATGCAGCTTAGCACAAAAGCCTTATCAGGAATGAAGTTGTATTATACATCTCAAACCTGGGTGAGCAGTTGAAGATACTCCGAAAATCATTTAAAATAACATTTGATTTTATAGAAACATTAATCACTTAAAAGAAAAAAAAATCTTATTTCAGCAGAGTGGGATAAAAAACTGAGCAATTTTTTAGTTTCCAACATAATGACTATATTCCTCCTTTACAGCATATTTTTGTTCCTTTAACCAGGTGTTGTTTTTGAAAGATATAAAACTGATCCTGTATGTGGGACCTGCAACACCTGAAATTCCATCTCCCCTTTTTAAAAAGCAATGCTGAGGTGCACTGTAATTAAATAAAACCATCTCCCTAATGAAGGAGTGAGAGCAGAACACAGGGGAGATGCTCTGGAAAGGAGAAGTTGGTTTCTGAGAAAACTCACCATAAAATGCAGAAATTATCCTCAGACAAGCTGCCTGAAAAGAAAATTCCCCTATTCCAAAGCAAGCATAAACAGCATCAAACTTGGGAAACCAGATTTTTAATTTTTTTTAAGAAGTAGCACTTTGCTGGTTTATTTTTCTACTATTGGAAAGAGACGGAAAGAATGAAAGAAAACGCAGAATGAACATTTCTTGAAAGAATGGAACACGACTGGCAAAGGCAAACATTTAGTGAGGATTGAATTAATTTTGTATTGTAGCCTTTCGCACTCGTGAGGAAATTAATTCTGGAAACTACAAGATGAGAAGCCACTGGCTTGTTTCCAGCACCTCCTCACAGTCATCTGCTTGAAAATCAGCTTCAAAATTGCATATTTATTTTGGATGAATTACCCGTTCCTCGTGTTTTGAACAGCAAAGACGGAGAGCTAAAATATTGACATTAAAGACTACACACCAGCAGAAGAACTGCTAATTGTTTGCATGCAAAATTGTTTTTCCTAGAAAGAACAAACAGCAAGAAAAAGGTGGTGGAGGTTTTGGAAATCACTCAACGTTTTTGCCCAAAGAAATGGTTACACTTCTGAAACAAACTCTGACCCACTCCCTGCCAAGGAATCTGTGTGAATTAGGTACTACAGGAGGTATTTGACTTTACAGACCAGCAGTGAGCAGCTGCTTCAGGTCACTGGCACTGAGGAATTGGTTTTGGGAGATGCACACAAATGTTTGTCTCAACTGTAACAGGAATATGGGCTGATGATCTTAATGCCCAGATTTCAAACAACTAGATTAATGAAAAATGTATAAAATGAGATGTTTTAGTATGTGAAAAGCTGATATACAACACCCAGCTCAGCAGTCATCAACTCCTTCACCAACCCATGTCAGGTCTGCCTGCCCGAGGATTTGTCCCTGCTGCAAGACAGAGTTGGTGTCTTGAAGTGAATAAAATTTAATTCCTATCACTGCACAGAATCATAAAATCTCTGCTTTGGGTTGGAAAGGACTTTAAAGCCCATCCAGTGCCATGGCAGGGACACCTTCCACTGTCCCAGGCTGCTCCAAGCCCCAATGTCCAGCCTGGCCTTGGACACTGCCAGGGATCCAGGGGCACCACAGCTTCTCTGGGAATTCCATCCCAGGGCCTGACCACCCTACAGGGAACAATTCCTTCCCAATATCCAATCTAAATTACCCTCCTCCACCTTAGGCCATCACCCCTTGTCCCTCCCCAGCCTTGCTGTGACCCCCTTGGGCACAGGAAGGATCTGACCGAGCACATCCTCACCAAACATCACCAACAGCTCTCAGCTCTGCCATCCCAGCCCGCCCTGCTGAGTCGAACATGAATTAAGCTGTTCCAACCGAGGCCTCAGCCTGACATTTCCTGCTCACTCCCAGCCCATCAAAGGTGGCTGCTGGGATGGAAGTTGTGTTTGCTGCTGCAGTGTTGGAGCAACGACGGGGTTCAGGAACTTGTAATCTGCACCCGAACATTCTGCCTGCCTGGCAACAGCAAGGATTGCCATTTGCATGGTAATGAGACATTTTATTTGACAAGGTGTTGAAGGAAAAGATGCAATAGTTTTAACAGTTGGGTGTTACACTTTAAACCCACTCAATGAATCTAAGAAAAAAACATTGCTTCAATAGCAAACTTTATGGGAGCGGAGCGTGGAGCAGGAAAAGGGACCAAATACTAATGAAAAAGTAATCACTGCAGCCACCTGTATTCACTGAAATATTAAACTACACATTGCAAAGGGAAACTGTTGTGTTCTGGTCCTCTGGATCTGTCTGCCATGAAGTAAGGAAGCCCCAAAGGCAGACAGACCGACCAGGGAGATGGACACGGTGAGATTTCCACCTCCCTTAATCCCAGACCAAAATGAATGTGGGACTCTACCTCTAACCAAGATCCCCCACCCTAACTTTAAATAATCTAATTAACCTGAAATTTGCTGTCTTCTCCCTTCTTTTCCCCCTGAAAAAAGCAAACTTTGCTTTTATTTTAGGAAAACATCCTCATATTGAATCATTCATACTGTCAAAAATCTGATGTCATCTCTAAGCTCAGACATGTGGCTTGAATAATCAGATAGGCATTTGACCAGATGATAAACAGAGATCTGATTTCCTCTGCAAGGAAGCACCAAGAAATTTAACTGAGGCCACTGCAGCAGAGATGTTTGGATGGGTTAGAGAAATAAAAAATCACATGGACTCACCAAAACAGTCACAGCATGGGAAAACAATCGGAAGTATTTTACCTAGATTGCCATTTGAAATATGTACACACAATTATTAGGTAATGAGCTAACCCTCCTGTGTTTCAATGACATCCCCCAAATTACAGGTACCACTGGTTTCCCAGGCAGGCACAGCTCGAGCAGGTGGATGGGGAAACTCTGCTGTGGGGCTGGAGAGGCTCCCTGGTGTGCTCAGGTCTGGGTTGGATGGACTTGGAGCAACCTGGGATAGTGGAGAATTCATAGGATTGTATTCAGAAAATCCTAAAATGATTTGGGTTGGGAAAGACCCATCCAGTGCCACCCTGCCCTGGCAGGGACACCTTCCACTGTCCCAGGCTGCTCCAAGCCCCAATGTCCAGCCTGGCCTTGGACACTGCCAGGGATCCAGGGGCACCACAGCTTCTCTGGGAATTCCATCCCAGCCTCTCCCCACCCTCCCAGGGAACAATTCCTTCCCAAAATCCCATCTCTCCCTGCCCTCTGGCAGTTTGAAGCCACTCCCTGTGTCCTGTCCCTCCATCCCCTGCAAATAACCCAGGGGTTGCTTTGCATCCAATGTCATCACACACACCAATACCTGCATGAACACCTCCACTCTGCCAAAACACCATAAATTCTGCTCTTTAGTGACAAACCCCATGAATTTGTCTCGTTAAGCCTCCTTTTGCCCTTTCCTCCTTTGAGATCTTTTATTTTCAGAGTGAATCGAGGTCCCCAGAGCCCATCGCAGGAGGGAGGACGAGCGTGCAGCCAGAGGATGCTGTGATTAGGGAAATTTAACAAACCCAAGCCCCACCACACCACACCACACCACAGCCAGCATTTCCCCGCATCCCAAGCCCTGTTATTGTGATTCATCCGTTTCAAGTGGAGCAAACACCAGAAGCAATCTGTGTAATAATCCGACAGAAAGTTAAACAAGAGCGAGCGAAGTGCAGGGAATTCATCACGGCAGAACACGATCTCAAACAAGAGCGTCCCGAGGAGCAGCAGCCTGAGCTGCAGACAACAATGAAACAGCAAGAAGGCATCCAGTGTATACAAGAGGGGAAGCAGAGAGAGGGCAAGGAGCCAGACACATTCCACATGACATAAGTAAATAAATCAAAGGAAGTGAGATTAAAACCTGAAATAACTGGAGGAGGGGGAGAGCTATAGCACCTGCATTGAGGTGTCCGCCCCACGGAGATTAATATCACACAGTCTATGAAAAGGCTGATTTGTGGTGGCTGAGCAGGGGAAGGGAGAAAAAGATTCACAGTTCAAAAGCAGAGAGGTAAGAAAAAATAAGGAGTGTCACTACTGCCTGGTTTTCAAACTGCAGCAACCGACTGGGAACACAACAGGATTGCTCAAAGCAGCTCATGCTGATTTGGATTTATTTATAATAGATTTATATTTTAGTTTGGGTTTGAAGTGTGGTTAAATAAGGCAAATTTAAAACGAAACAGTTTGAAAACAGATTTTTTAATATACATTTTAAGAAGCTCTAATTTTAAAACTTTTAATTTTAACATCTAGTACAAGATGTCTTTGCTACTGGCAGCAGGTTGGAACGAGATTAGTTCTAAGGTCCCTTCCAACCCAAACCAGTCTGGGATTCCATGATTCTATAGTTCTTGTCTATAATATTCTAGCTCCAGTTTCATTTTGCAAAACTTGCACATTTACCAAAAACCCAATCCCGTTAAACCTCAGTTTCACTGGTTCTCTTATTTTTTATCCTGTAGCCAGTAACTTGAAGTTCCAAAGAAATGTCAACTGCTCTTTAGGCTGGGTGAGAATTTTGAGATGTATCAGTATCACCAAGTCTTCAAATACAAGTCAAGTTCACTTCAAGCACCAAAGCCTCATTCCAAACAGGAACAGGAGAACAAAAAAAATACATGAAATTGTGTTTTCAAAAATACTTGAGGAAGGCTGTGATACTTTTCTATAAAATATTTCTGCCACTTGAGGCTCTGATGTAAAGGATGGAAGACAGAGGTGGGAATGGTCATACTGCTCGTACTGCTCAACATATTTTGGAAGATTTGGCCTTTTCATGATAAATTCTTCTCAATTTACCTGTAGATGGGTTCATATAGCTAAAGTGAAGAAGGAGATACTGAAAAAGAGATTAATTTATGTATTAATTTGTGTATTTCTTACAGTTTGAAGCAGAGCTAAAGCACAGCTCAGGTCCAGGCCATTCCTATGTATTAAGTGGAGGAGATTAATGAGAGGCAAATGCTGAAGGATAATGTAAGTAAAGCCCAACCAAAACCATAGCCAAAGCCATTAAATGTTACTCTAAAGTCTTAATTTTGGCTGTTTATACATCACATTTAAAAAAATCAAGGGGCTGTGATGGGATCTCACATTGGCACCACCACAGCAGCACTGAGGCTGCTGCTCTGTGGGTGGAGAAAACTGCTGACTTCTAGTAATTCTGTATGAAACAAATTCCTTGCCACTAAAGTAATAGTCAAAACAGTCAAGAGAATAATTGTGTGGAAAAATACAAAAACTGCCAATCCTCCTTTCCCTCAGGTTTTCCAACCACCTGCTGGCAAACTGCATTAGAGGGGCTTTTCTTTCTTAAATGTAAGAGCCCTGTGAGAAATAAAGGAAATAAATTCAGAGCACCCTCACCACTTTCTGGAGCATTTCCTGATGATAGGATTTCCACGTTAGAAAGTGGCACAAGTGCCTCTGCCACCCCTTGGTCCCCTCTGTGAGTGTGAGGCAGGTGAGTGCAGGGAGCAGCAGGTAACACACTGGGAGCTTCACAAAATTAATGAGCAGCTTTGGAGCAATAATTTGTAGACTTCACAGAGAACCAGGGAAGATTATAAATGCTGTTGACCTAGAAGAAGTAATAGAGAATTCAGTATTCAGTACTGAAGAACAATTTGTAAGGGAATAAAGTCCAGCCTGAGCCATGACTGCTGTCTGTTGACAGATGGCAGAGAAGCATCTCCTCCATTCTCTCTCATTAAAATAATTATGGCAATGTATGTTAGACTCTCTTCAAGCCTGGCATTTTCACAGCACATACAGGGGCACCAGTGTTGCAGGAATAAGGTGAAATAATAATGGAAACACATCTCTGGCATGCGAAGGGCATTTGATATTAAACTTACCTGCTTCCAGAAATAACAGCAGGGAGAAATTTGTTACCTGGGAATAAATGAAATGATCTCACTTATTCTAACAGGAGGTTAATTAGAGCTCTCTGCTAACTTGAGAAACACGTCCCAAATCCAGGTCAAGCCCCGGTTCAGCTGATGAGCCTCTGCCTTATGTAACTCCTCAGAACCAACCCTGTTTCTCCTTTTTTTTTTTTTTTTTACCTTGGCTGCCAATTGCTCCCTGTAAAACTGCAAATCAGATGCAGTCCAGTGTGAAACTTCTTCCCAGCTGTCAAATAATAAAGTCAGGGAAACCGCGGGATGAGAAAATTTAGGTTACGCGAGAAATCTTCCAGGTTCAAGCGCATCTCTAGCAGGGGAAGCACATTTGTGTTTGGTGCTCTGGGGGGGACTGGGAGAGAAACAGAGTTAGCCCAGTTATCCTCCACGCTGTTAATGACTCGGGCAGGTAGTTAGCCACACGAGTTAATTACCCAGCCCTGCCCTGTCCCCACCACACGTGTGACACGAGCGCTGTGCGGTGTCGCGGTGAGCAGGAATTACCCAGTGTCAGCACTCCCCTGCGCTGCTGTTCTCCCCAATATGATTCACTTTCATTATTTATGAGACTTGTCTCACTAACCCTCAGCAACGGTTCCAAATAATGATAGGAATCTGTCAGTGTAGGATTGTATTTCTCAAAACAATAACCACAGTTCCTGGAAATGTCAATATGTCAATTGAGGGTAACACATCTCTCAATAAACCAATATTTTGTAAAAACAAAACAAAATCTGAGGCAAAAAAAAAAAAAAAAGTCATGCACGGAAAAGGGAAATTTGAGCTCCATGGAGCTCTTCTCTTGCAATGCCTGGCAGAAAAATTCCTTCTTCCTGCCAGACGGTGGAGACAGAAAGGCACATTTTTGTTTTCCTCCAATTAAAAACTGTGAAACATTCAATATTTTACCTCTTCATATTCATGAAATGCCATGAGAAAGGAAATGAGGGTCTTGGCAGAAGTCAAAGAGTTCATGCTACAGCCAGAAATCAAACTTGGTAATACAATGTGCAGAAAACTCAACCAAGGTTAGATGAAGTCCTTGAGCAGTTCCATCCTGAACCCAATGATTTCACAATTTGGAGCCAATCAAATGCATTTCCGCACCACTGCTGAAGTCACCTTTTCACACATCTGTGTTTTAGCCCAAGGCAACAAGGACAGAGGTGAAGATCAAATCTCTGCCTTCATTTTATTGGCTTTGCATTTCCATCCAAACATCTCTCAGGTTCTTAGAGGCCCAAATTAATCAAATCAATTTGTTTTATTGATTATGTAGTCCTGAAGGTATTTCTGTAGCTCTATGAGGTGTTCGTAGAACCCCAGACTGGTTTAGACCTTAAAGCTCATCCCATCCAACCCGGCCTTGGACATTCTCAGGTTACAGGTTTTTTCAAAAAAAGTTTTTCCACAGAGGTTTTATCCCATCCAAGTTTTCGCCCATGAAGGAAAACCAGTAAAGTTTACAAAACAGCAGTTTGAGCCCAAAAGGAAATGGGTGAAGGTTTTCTCAGATTCAACAGTAACTTTAAAATACTCGTAGGGAAACCTGAAGGTGTTTCAGATGATGCTTAAATTATCAGAAATTTAGACACCATTTGCCATTTCTGAAATTCCAGGATGTTGAGATTTCTAATGCCACAAGTGGAAACATGGAAAAAGAAAAAAAAACTCAAAGGAAAGAAAGTTCTACAAAACTGAAGTTCTACAGAGAAATGAATTGATTTGTTAAAAGAATGTTCTACTAAAAAGCAAAACTGTTCTAAAGCACAATAGAAAGAATATTAAAAGCACTAAAATTTCTCTTTCCCACTGCAACGCTCACATCCGTGTGTTGGGAATAGAGAAAATACAGCCTATCTATTTTGAAGAATATAAATTTATCACAACAGCCGTAAATCCCCACCCCTGACACAAACTACAAAGAACTACACAGCCCTCCCTAACAAATCATCTTGAATTTAATCTTTCCAAACCCAAAGACCATCCTATTTGGCTAATATTGTACATCTTTCTCCACCACTTGCACAGGACTTTGGTCTGGAGTGATCCATTTCTTCTGGAAAATTCCAACTTGTAGAGCAAAGATTATCAAAGCTGCGAGAGCTGATCTGAGAGAAAATTAAATAAACATACCGGCTTCACATGACACTATGTGCAGCACATAATGTTAAACAACAGGAGGTAAAAGTGCTAATTAAACAGTTTATATCCTTCAAAATGTACAATCTCCAATGATCAAGGAGCATGAATTAGGTAAGTAAATATAAGGGAGGCTGGAATGACAGCCTGACACTGTGGGAGTGTCTGCGGGGAGCAGTGTGGGGCGACAGGGATGTGCTGAGCACAGCCTCTCCAAGGGAACTCAGCAATCCCTGCCCTTGGGAAAATCAAAGCCCAGGCTAAAGTGCACAGCAGAGGAGGTGGGCTGTCTCAGCCCTACCAGCAGAGCCTCTGATCACAAGGCAGCAGCAGTAATTGGGTGGATTCTCAGCAATCTTTGCCACGCAGAGCCATCGACATTCAGGGTCTCCTCCAGAGGCGAAGAAGGATGACAAAGGATATCAACATCACAAGGCTACAGAGCTTGAGACATCAAGGGCTCTAAACAAGCGAGATGAGATGATTCCAGACACTAAACAACTGGAAAAGCTCAGCCATTATGGAGCACAAGGCACTGTGTCACCACCAGCCCTGAGCGCCAGAGGGGTTTCAGCAAGAACAGACAATTCCTCCCTGTGCTTCCACCAGAACAGGATAACGGCTTTGTGTGCTCTGAGGTCTAGAGACAATCCTGACTAGTGGCTTGTTGCTCACAGAAAATAAATTATAGAATATCCTCAGTTAAAAGGATCCACAGGATGATCAAGTTTGACTCCTGGCCCTGTTCAGGACAACACCAAAAATCACACCACGTGTCTGTGTTATTTCTCCTGTTCTCCATTTTCTTTTCTGTTCTTCAGGTATCTCCTGTTGCTTCCTCTGATTAGAAGCAGCTCTCCAGCTTTCCTCTAGAAACAATCTTTTCCCTAAATAAGTATAATCCTTGATACTGCTGAGTCTGGATGAACCCAAGTCCATCACAATTCCAGAGCTGCAAGTTTCATCTACCTCCCTACGCGCTCTGCCAAAATTTTATATTACATCTGTTCATACATCTCAAATATTGACAAAGTTACATTCTTTCACTATTCTTATTATCCTTTCATCCCTCAAATATATCTTTGTTGCTTCTTTCAAAATCTCTCTTTACTGAACACTCCATCATCTGTATTATTCCCATTTTCTCCACCTCTTCCTCCCCTCATGGCCAACTCAACGCCCTCAACACCCAACCCCACAACTGCCTGTCCCTGCATTTACCCAGAAGGGTAATGGGATAAAAGCATTTTGGGACAAAAGCACTCAAACCACCCAGTCTTTGTCTCATCAATGTCCTGCTTTCAGCTGAGTGACCCCACACCTTCCTGGGGCTGTGGAAAACCCCTTCTCCAGCTGCCTTCCAGCCCACAGGTGCCAGCAGGTGAACTTCCTCTCCATCATTCCAAAACAGCCACATTTCAGTGCCACCAAAGTGCAGCGGGCAAGAGACTGAACCAAATCTGCTGTTTGCTACCAAACTTGCAGTTTGCAGCAGCGCTGAGATGATTTCACGAGTGACAGGAGTCATATTTATCATATAAACAAATAGGAAGCCCCAAATGAGAGAATTAATCTCCCTGCTGCACATATGCTCTCTTCCCCAGCCCTGTGCACACGCAGAGCATCGAGTTTGAACACGGCCTGGCACACCTATCAATCCACAGCAAACTTATCATAAAGCAATCAGAGCTTAATTAAAGGCAGAGAGAGGTCAATATGTTCATATGCAAGATGATTCACTATGATGTCACTTGGGTACAATCAATTAAAACGCACAGGGTATTTTGTAAATGGGAAAACCTGAGTAGGGAGCCTGTTGTCTACCCAAAGGTTTTGCTACGCTTTAAAAGCTTCATTTAAATATTTTTTTCCGCCTTATTTATATGCACAAAAGTAACGGTTATATCAGATATTCATAGGTGATTTAGATGATTGATACCAATTTCTCTTCATAATATGACTAGCAAATAAAAAACACAGCGGTTCTCATATAAAAAAATAATGTGTGACAAGGTTTCCTAAAACATTTCTATTTTGGACCTCACAAGCTAAATTGCTTTTGCTGGCCCTTTCCACCTCTCAGCATGGTTGACAGACAAATTGATCGAAACATCGGAAAATAATATGCTTGCAAAATTTCTCTGGGTGAGTTTTCAGTCTTTTGAATTTTTCATACCAGAACAAAATGAAAGATTGCCTCCTTGATTTTTCCTCCATTATGCGTCCCCATCTTATGTACTACAGGAACATACAATACTTCAAATAGCAGCAATACATTGTAAACAAAATGTAGAACATTTTTCATAGAACACCCAAGCCGTGCGAAGTTAAAAGACTGGGTAGCAGGAATCTTTGCCCTGCAGATTATGTTGTTCAATTATAATGAATTCATACATTTGAAGTTGCCTTAGGGCCTCTCATTAGACTTAGGGGTGTTTATTACAGGAAATATTGCTTGTATCATTTAAGAAGCAAGAAGGCTGGATGATTTGATTAGAAATGTTGACAGTTGAGGTGTGTAAAAAATATGTCATTCACCCACATTTTCCCCCCACTTTAATATTAGGATCCTTCATTTTTTATGAATTCTTTAACCCGTTCCTCCCTGCCCCGCAGCCCACAGCACACTCTGCTCTGGGGATTGCTGGTTCTTCACCAGGAGCTGCTCTTGTGACACCAATCTGTGTTTGTCACCTGGAAACAGGAGGAAAACACAACCCTGGCCATCCCCATCCCTCCCAGGCACAGGAATTCTCCTTCCCACAACACAGAACAGGAGCTCATGCACCTCCACTGGCACCACAAGGAATTTCACTGCATTTTCTGCCTCCACAGTGCTCAGCACAGCCTGAGAAAGAGTTCCTCAGCTTTTGGGCCAAATTAAACCAGACCTGAGAGAATAATTCAAATTAAAGCAGTCGGCAACTGGAAAGGCTTGATCAGAAAGCTACAGGAAAAAATAAAAATTGTTGTTTGATAATTCCTTAATTTTAATTATTTTTGGTGGAAAATGTATCAATATTTTCATGCCCTTGAAGGGGAACAAGCAGCACTTTTAATTCCTGTACTGCACCAACTGACCTCGGAATGTGTGTTACATGATGTGTAATTCCAAGAAAAATCATTATTTTTTGCACAAGCTCTTGTGAAACCCACTAGTTTGAGTATTAACATCCCCAAGCTGGCAGTAATTCTTACAACAGCTTGAATTCACTGAGTGGTTACTACTATTTTAGCAACTTTTATTATTATTATTATTATTACTATTATTTTATTAATTTAAATTTGTGCATCCCTGAAAACGAGCACATCAAGTGTGTATATAAAATAATGCATCAAAACCATGAAGTAATTAAAGAGGCTGATAACCCAGATAAAACCTCCTCAACTCTGGGTCTACCTTGTTTATTACCTATAGTTTGCCAAACTCAAATTTGGCTTCCATTTTCCACCCTGAGTTTAGCCAGATAAATTTGAGTCACACAGAACTTTACTCTTTGAGAAATTTAAGTAACTTAAAATGTGTATTTGAGGAGCAAACAAAGCTCTTACAGATCCTTTAGGCTTCAGATCTGATCAC
Source organism: Entomyzon cyanotis (assembly GCA_024500445.1). NCBI lineage: Eukaryota > Metazoa > Chordata > Aves > Passeriformes > Meliphagidae > Entomyzon > Entomyzon cyanotis. The sequence goes on from JAKEPQ010001000.1 coordinate 1,303,049, forward strand.
AGCACCATTTAAAAGGAATAATAATTAAAAAAATATCTATAAAGAGAGATACATTTACATATTTATATTGTATTTATATGCATTTAAACAGGACCCAAGTGATTGAAGAGATAGGGATGCTCTTGTTAACAGAGAGTTAAAGAAACATCAATGGGGTTGAAAGTAATTAGGCTAAAATATGTGATGTATAATAATAATAATAAACTTGGAAAGATTTCTGACATGACCAGTAAGTGCTTTCCTCCTCCAAGGACCTGGTATTTGCCATTTCATCCTGTCTGCAAAATATCACAGAATGGTGGGAGTTTGCAGCCAAATTTCATTTTCCTACCACAAGTCAACACAAACTAGACTTAAAAACTCATTTCAGTGGGGATTTGCATTTTTTTTGTTTCGTTTTTAAGCTGCTAACTAGATGCAAATACACAAATAGCTACTTCCACTGAAACAGAAGTATTTTCGATACATATTTATATTTTTACTGCGTTTACATCCTTAGCATCTCTCACCCAAATAAAATGTAATCACGTCTCTAAATGCCTGAGACAAAATTTCAATTTTTGATGATTCTCTTATATTCAGGTGTGGAGCAGGGTCAGGAATCTGATTGCAGAGGGCAGGTCAGATGTGGTTAGGACTCACACCCTCTGCATTAAGAGACTCCTCTCTCTCCCACAGGTCCAAAGCCCTTCCCAAGTTGCTAATCTGCATTTCAAGACCCTTCCACCTCTTAAAACACTTAACTAAATACCAGAAGGTGTTAAAACCACAAGCTGCCTCCTATCTCCAAATATCTGCAGAACTAACAGTGGCGTTCTTAAGTTAGGAGCGACAAATACTGGAAAACCTCCACAATTTGGCTTCCATATCTCTGAATTGGTATTTCAGTGACAGATGTTTGTTGCGGCAAAAACCTCTGTCAGAACAAAATTAGGTGATCTATCATTTTAAGATATGGTCTTCATATACTGTTTACTCGAAGATATCACTTGCCTCAAGCCAATTTTGACCAAGAACATTTTGTGATATGGAAGTGATTTGTATATCATCATTTTTGTGATAAATGTAGCTCTTGAACACAAAATAACCCACTATTCCACAGTATTACAGTTAAAACTCCTTCCCCAGTAAATCTGTACTACTGCTTTTATTACTACAAAGATACTGTATCTCGACTTCACTGCATTTCCCATTTTTATTCAGGGAATAGGCTTGCCTGGTTCTTTGGTTTTACATCAGGGAGCTCAGGCCTGTCCCCCTGCTTCCCAGAAAAAGATGCTCCTCCAGTTTTGGGGGGCACAGGAGGAGCACAGAGCCCACCACAACATTTATTTTATATTTATTTCAGCAAATGGGGCGAGTGGAACACAGAGAGATGCAAAACATATTCCATGTTTTTGCAGAGGATGCCCTGGTTGTTCATGCACATCCAAAATTAACCATTTAACTCCACCAACACTATTTTGGGTGTCTCATCCCTATTCCAAGAGTCTCAAACCTTCTGGTTCATGGATTACAGGAATAAACCAGCCATATCCACCTCACCCCATCTCCAGAAGGGCAGGAAGGAGATACAAACCAACCCAAAAGGGCTAAAAACCATCATAAAACAAATAAAAAAAGTTGAGACAAATCACAGGTGGAGGTGGATGAGACAGAACAAGAACAATCCAGGAGTTGGAGTAAACATCACTTGGCATGAACAAACCACCTGAAATGGTGGAATTGAGGAGTTCCCACCACCTCTGCAGAATGGGACACCTTTTCAGGTGCACCTGTGAGCCTGACAATTAATTTGAACTATAAATTATTATATAAGCCACTGAATAAGCATAATTTAGCAATGAGCTCGAGCCATCATGAGCCATCATGAGCCTCAGGTTAATCTAAGCCAAGGTCTCAGGGAAAAGGGGCTCCAGGTTTAAATCCTTCCCAAAGCAATGGCTGTGCCTCCACAGCTGGGAATTTTACCACAGTTTGCACCCAAATATCCTTTATCCTGGAGCTGTACATACAGAGATTATTGACAGGATGATTTTGGTGCTGTTTAATGCCAAGGGCTCAACCTGCTGCTTGGTAAAGGAAAACTGGATAGTTATTCACCTGAAATTCTGATATAACGGAGAGATCAGCTTGGGAATAAATTGATAAACTGATCCCCATCTTCAGAGCATCTTCCCTGGGATCACCTCCAGCCTACACTGGGCTTGGTCTACAAAAATTCCTCCTCTGCTCACCTGCCATGCTCTTCTCCGTATTGGAAAGGTCCTGGCTGGGAATATCAAGCATTTCCTTTTACAAAAATAAAATAATTCTGTTTTACCTGACTCCTGTCACATCTCACCTCCCTCAGAGGGAAAAAAACAGAGGAAAAAGGGGAGGCACTGGGCTGGGAATGCAGGGAAGGGGCTGATCAGGCAAAATGCCTCTTCCAGAGGGAAAAGTGAGATCTTCCTGAGAGTCACTGCTCACCACCAGCAAGAAGAAACTGCAGAACACTCAGGCCAAGGGATCAGATTTTGCCACGTTTTCGCATTAATTCCAGCACACAAAGACAAGACTGACCCTGTATTCTTCCAAGGGCAGAATTTCAAGCACTCAGAATGCCTCACATTAAAAGAAATATTAATTTTTTAGAGTTTCAAGGGGAAAATTGGTATTACAAGAGTGTATTTACAAGCAGAATCCTCACTGTACTTCAGTTTTGAAGTCTTCCCCCATGCAGGATTAGCAACAAAAACACACCATGCAAGAGGATTTTTCTGATAGTGTAATTTCAAGACTGCTGAAATGGGATACAATTTTCCTTTTGTTTTCAAAGTTCGCAGAGAAATGTGTATATTACATCCTCTGATCTTTTCATTTGTTGAGATCAATATGTGCAAGTCCTCACAAAAGGGAAATTCTCCTTCCCAGCTGCTTCGTGGCTTCAATGAGAGAAATTACAGGTAGGGAGGGAGCTCTGAAATCTGCCACCATGTGCAAAAATGACAAATTCTGAAAGTAAATCTCAAAGCATGTGTTAAAGGCACAAAAGAAAACCTGTATCTTTCAGCAGAGGAAAAAGCTGGAATTTTTACTTCTCAGGAGTTTTGCCCATGATTAGTTTGCATCTGTCACAACTGTCGAGAACAACGATTATTTCTTCTTGCTATTACATCAAAAACCCAACCAAGACACCAGGATTTGGCCTACAGCAACGCAACCACCGAGAGGAATTTTTGCCAGGGCTCAATTTGCATGATAAACTGTTGTTAACAGATACCATCTGTTTTTAAATTTAGTAAAAGGGCCCATATTATACAGCTCATTACAAATATTAGTAACTCTTAGACAACGACTCTTGTAGAGTGTGGGTTGGAGCTAATGAAGTAGAAAGCTTCAACAACAAATCATTTACAAGTTTTTGTACAGTAGTTCTAATGGAGGGAGTTTATAATCAAAGGGAAATGTAATCACTTATGTTAAGCAATCCATGGACTTAGTCAATGTAGCACAAACAGCCATTATGCAAAATTATGACATTAAAGGGAAAAAGACTATTGCAGACTTTGCATTTTGCAGTGTCTGCTACACAGACTAATAACTTTGAGAGAATTAAACAGGTGAGGCCCCTCGCTTCCTAAACAACATTTTTCCATCAAATATCCAAAAGATATTCAACCTGGCCTGAGATTTGCTGCCCTGAATTAGACCTGACACCAGTAACAAAGGGGATTCTGTAATGGACATGGGCTCTCACAATGCAGTGCATTAATGGGCATCATGGTGAACATAATCTGTCAGGAACGGTCACAATAAAGATGTTCTCCTGATTAATGTTCCACTAGGCCTGTGGTTAATAATTTATATAATTTGTATTAACTTTCAAATTGCCATCACTGTGGTGGACAAGGAAAAACACACAAACAATTCAATATAATAATTTCACCCAGGAAAACGTTTTACGTGGCAATTAAAGCCGTTGGGTTCATACAGGAGTAATCGTTCAGGATTTACAGAGATGAATTATTGTGAAGCAAAGCTGCATATTTAAACAACATAATAAGAAAATACTTCTAAGAGGTCATAAATACTTTATAAATTACATTATTATTGGTATTTGGTATTACTGCATTTATATTCTTACAGACTGTACTTAAATATTACTCCCATAGCAATGTATGATTCTATAAAATTAACAAACTTTTAAAATGGTGACAGTCTGCGTTACAAAAGCGTCTCCATTAATTTTTCTGCACTTTGAATAAAGAAATAGTACTGTTACAGTAGTAAAAAATAGTCATTCTGCATTCCTTCAGCTAATCCTTGTTTTTCTACATGGAATTCAGCACATTGCACAGTGAGGATGGTGGGTATTGGTCAAGAATATCCTATGCTATCCTATCAGGATGATTAATGAAGGCACCTTTTTCACAGAATGTCAGACTCTGCCTTTTTAACAACTGACCTTTCATAGAATACTACTGAACTCATAATTCCACTTTTGTTCAGTTTCTTATTAGTGGAGTTAAAATTAATACTTATGGGAGTGATGGCTAAGGTGATGCACAGTAAATCTTAGAGCACATCAACCTTCTGCACCGACTACCAAAGGAATAGTACCTGCATTTGTCTACTTCAATAGCATAAGTATTCTAGTAAAACTCTGTGTCCTTTTAAAAGACAAATTAGGTCAATATTCAGCCCTCTTCCAAGCACAAAGCTGTACATATGGAAAGAGACTTGCAAAGTTTAGAATGCTCACAAACCAGTTCATACTGTACACAGAGAGGGTGTGGATCCTGCTGCACTGCTTGGAACTTCCAGGGTGACAGGGACATTCTCAGCAGAGGTTTTAGCCAACCACTCTGACAGCCTCAGGGACTCATTCCCAGGATGGCCACATGCAGCTCTGTGCCCTAAAAGACATATCTCCCAGTCAGGAAAAGCAGCCCTGGGCTGTGCCAGCACAAGGATTTTGGGGAAGTCACTGATGTGATGGAGATGATCTTGTTTTTGAAACCACTACACCAAAAAGTTGTCCCAGGTGAACAAAGGCACCCTGTTACTATTTGAGGTGTTCCACACCCACCTCGCTGATCCTGTGCTGTCCCAAATTAACTGTTCATTTGCTCCCACCCCAGAACACCACAAATTAATGCTGAGCAAATTCCCAGGTGCCACACGAGTGTCACATGTGACACAGTGCTGGGGTGAGGTGCCATCCCTGCAGAGGACACGACAGGGCTCTGCAGGTCCCCTCTTCTCCAGGATTGCCATCCCCTGCTGCTCACCCTCCCCACCCATCACTGATGACTGCACGAGCCAGGGCTGGGTTCCATTTCAGTGTGACAGATCCCTGTTGCCACCTGCTCCTTCCCTTCCATGTCCCATCACTTTGCTCTCCCTGGAAATGGTTTCAGCTTCCCTAAAGCCTCCTGGTCTCCTCCTGCACCCTGATGAAGGCAAGAGATGGAGGCTGACCACAGACACCTCCAGCATGTCACTACTGACACAGCTCTGGGGACAGAGGCACACAGGGATGCTCACACAGCTCCCAGGAAATTCCACACAGGTCAGAGATCAGGCACCACAGCTGTGCTGGCTGGACCAGGACTGTCCTGCCCAGGGAGATGAGATGATGCTGCTCCATTTCTCAGGGCTTGTGTGCCATTCCTGCACCACTCACTGCTCCTCAGCACAAACCCCAGGTGCTTCCAAGCACAGCTCACAGAGCTCTGAGCTGAGAGAGTTGTGGATTTAGATTAGAGATAGAAAGAAATCCTTCCCTGGAAGGGTGGGGAGGCCCTGGCACAGGGTGCCCAGAGAAGCTGTGATCCCTGCAAGTGTCCAAGGCCAGGTTGGACAGGGCTTGGAGCAGCCTGGGACAGTGGAGATGTCCCTGCCACGGCAGAGGTGGCACTGGATGGATTTAAACTCCTTTCCAACCCAGACCAGTCAGGGATTCTGATTCTAAGATGCCTGAGCAAAAGCAGCTCAGATAAAACACACTGGAATGTGTTTAGTCACAGGAGAAGAACACTAAAAAAGCATATGAGCTTCAGTCTCCAGCAAGGACATTCATTAACACAACTGGCTATATTTTTATGTCTTTTTAAAACCCTGGCATCAACTCTTTTCCCTCATCTTTCTACATTAACATTCCTAAACCCCGAAGCAAGAAGCTCCAGACAGTTTCCTATCCTTGAAGGTATTTTAAGACGATAAAGACAGGAAACTTTTTATTGGTACATGAAGATCCAAATCCACGCTCTGGCAGCATCCGAGCTGATGTCAAACACTTAAGACCTCACACAACTGGCAGCAATTCTGTTGTAAAATGTGCAATAACAGCAGCAAACTGCAGCTTAATTTTTCTCTACACATTCATTGGCATTCATGTGAGGTCCATTCACATCCATTACAAGGGAAGGCATCTGCATTATGGCTAAATATTGTATCTTGCAAACAGAGCAGCGTTTGTGCTGCTTCAACCCCTGCAAACCAAAGAGGGTTTCACCCTAAATGGGCTTTTCTAGAACAAAGCTAGAGGGCATTGGATGGATTTTAACCTCCCCTTAGAGCTCAGAATTTTTTGTAAGGTCAACTGTGGCATAATTTACCTGTTCCATGTTAGACCTGAAAGCTGCTCCATGACTGGAGACCTCCAGCCATGCATTACACTAATATCTACAGCCTGAAAAATAAACTCCTCCAAAAATATTATTCTTTTTCCTGGAATCAATTTTACTCCTATCCCAAACCAAAACAAAAAAAAATTCCTTCTCCTTTCAGGTTCCAGCAATGCCTTCACACCAGGAGGTGTTTTCCCCTGGAACAAACAACATTTCACAACTTTATCATGGCTGAACATTCAGAAGTTGCAAAAAAAAAAAAGAATCACCTCTGAAAAGTAGGAGAAATGTACTGAAATAAAAGAGTCATGTTTGCTCAAGATGGGAAGTCATTCCTTAACAAGACTCCCAGTTTCGAAGTGCTGGGTGAATAAAAAGGTATTTCCCAATTAATGTTCGCAGATGTGTCTTCTGCAGCCCAAAACTAAGCAGAGCTTCCAATTCTGCCAGTGCTGCTCTGACAGAGGCTGCAGTTGTGTGAGTGAAGAGTTCCCTCGGTCATAAATCATCCTAATTACTATGGAATTTTGATAACAAAGTGATAGACCTGAACGAAATGTATGGAGTAAAGACAAAGTTACAATGTGAATGGAGACAAAACAAAAAGGTAACACAAAAAAGTGGCAGAATCAGTAGGATTTATTTCATTATTTGTGCAATGATAATATGTAATAAATTAGTAAGTAAGTGCTCATTCTGATGGTTCTTTTCAAGATTTCCATAAAACTCAGAATTAGGATGCAGCAAGCCTTTGCAATAAATATCAATAAGCAAATGATAAAATTCAGCAACACCTCTAATGATCCTTCAGGTGCTAAAGCCAACCCAAAGCAGCCCTTCAGGCACTCATGTACAAGTTACAAAATATCAAACAACAACAAAAACCCCAGCAAATCCTTAGTCCTAAAAATCTCTAAAAGTGACTGTTTGGGTGACACTGCTTTCAAAGTGTGCAGTTTTACTGTAGATGCAATTTTGTAGCCTATAAAAGAATTCAATATTCTAGCTCCACATCAGAGGGAAGCTCAGTCTGCCTCACCCCAGATGTGAACACAGCACTACCAACTAAGTAAAAAGTCTCACCAAGGATGTATATTTTTGTTTTCCTTCAGCTTCGTTACACCTGGGGGTTGTTTTTTTGGCCACTTGACATCTTTTGACTGTGATTTATCCTCACTTCAGACAACAGATGCTTTGTTCATTTTCAAATTACCTGCACGAGCTGGCAATCCCACCTACCAGGAAGGTTTTTTTGTTCCTCTCTGCTTTTGTTATTGCTGCAAGTCCTACGAAAAAGGATTCCAAGACGTATTTCCCAGAAGAGGCAGGAAGCAGGACATGCTATCACAGCCCTGAGGATATCCTCTGTTCCACTGTGGGACATAAATCTCAAAGCCCAGAGGATATCTGCAGAAATGAGGAGCATCTGGACAACCTCAGAGGCACAAGGAGTGCTACCCAGAAAGAAAACTTCTCACCCACAGAAAACTTGTGACCTACAGGAGTTGAGAGGTGATCCCAACCATGACCAACTGGAATCACAACCAGTGCCAGAGCAGAGGGAAACAGGGATCTGCTTTAACACAGGAGTTCCCAACCACAGCAGCAAAGGCAGGAAAACCTCCCCAAATATTCAAGAAATCAATAAAAACCCCACAAACAACCGCAACCACCTTGGTTTGTCATCCCTGCTAACACCAGCAGAAGAAATTGAAGAAAACCAGAGTGTTTCAAACAATTCAGGCAGAGGTGGAGAGAGCCAAGACAGTCCATGGTGCAATGATCAGGTCAGAGTGGACCTTGGAATTTCAGAGGTACAAACAGAAGACATTTTCTCTATTCTTCAGGTGTCCATTTAAAATTAGAACAAACTCTTCTCAGAGGTGAAGAACATTCATGAGCGTGAAGAATGACTACTTCCAAATTATTGAGGTATTACAGCTCAAATTGCCTTAATAGGAGCCGATTTATATTTATGGCCAAGTTTCACACAGCGTTTAAACTTTCCACAACTCCTCCCCCAAGTCAGATCATTGAACTTGAAGAGTTTAAAAAATAAGGCAGGAAATATTCTCCATCCTCCTTTGTCCATATATCCAGGCATTTACACACAGGATATTTGTGCAGTTATCCAGTGAAAAAGTTTTGGTCAGCAGCTGTATTTTATATATTAGTAAAACCAAAGAATCACAGAATTGCTGAGGTTGGAAAAGACCTTTAAGATTATCAAATCCAACCATCAAACAGCACCACCATGTTCACCTTCAAACCATGTCCTCAAGTGCCACATCCACAGGCTTTTTGAACACTTCCAGGGATGGTGATTCCATAGTTTCCCACAGCATCCCATAGCACAGGAGCTCTGTGACAAGGAACAGCCAGCAAAACCTTGCTGTCCTTCCAGAACACTTCACCCACCAAGAAATGCAGGTCTGATGGCCATCAGTGTTCCTAGGGAGCACCAGGAATGCTTTTAATGCTCCCACCCAGGAACCACCACTCCTTCAGGGAGACTTGTTCTCCTGGGATTTAACCCTGAGTCACTTTTAGGAACAGTTTGGAGATTTTCTATTGGAGCAGGAAGAACTGTAAGGGCATCTGTCTTAAAGGGAACTTTGAAGACCTTTCAGTGACTAAAAAAGAAGATTTGGACTATCACTTTATCACCCAGATAAACCATCTGGATGGACAATCTGTGGATCCTAAATTTTTCTGAGACAGCCAGCCTACCTGCTTGGTCCTGAAACATATCAAGACATCTACTAGTGTGGGACCACAAAATGTGGAAAAAACTCATCTTTTTGAACATTTCCCTTCAAATTCTGAACAGGCTTTCCACCAGGAGTAGAAGGCTGTCAGCATTTTTCCAATTAAAAGTCTGTTAGGAAGCACTGGACACCATCCCTGACTGCAGGAACAACCCTGGCAGAGTCTGCCCAGCATCTCCAGGATAAAATCAGTGTGTGTGTATATTTGAAACCAGCAGCTGCACGAGAGCACCTACGAAACAATAAAGTGCTGCACCCCGGCAGGCTGTGACACTGATGGAGCATCGCCAGCAGCAGGATACACAGAGAGGCTGTTCATCATCATCACCTGAGCACAAGCAAAACCCAACTGTGGGATGACAAAACCAGGGGGACATACATCAATAAAGCACAGCAAAAACAAATGACAGCGAAACAACTGGCTGGGAACCTAAAGGACAAAGTTTCCAACTTAATCTCATTATTTCTCACTCTGAGCTGGCAGGAGGAAAGTCCTCTGCCACAGCCTGCAGACAATGCTGACTTCTTGTCTAAATCTACATTATGATGATAATAACAGGGAAATAAAATACAATTTAGAAATCTATTAGTGCAAGTGACAATTTACATATCAGCAGCCTACAGCAATAAGCCTCTCAAAGGTTAAAATTAACCAAACAAATTGAGAAATGCTCCAAACCTCACTGGATCAGCTGACCACGACAGCTATTCAGAAACTGAGAAGCAATCAAGAAGTTTTTATCACCAGCAAGTGTCCATTTTAATAAGCCACAAGGCAATTAGGAGTATTTATCACTTGAAGGATTTATGTGCATTAAACAACCTCAAATTCTTCAAAAGCCAACAGGAATTTATTTCTGCTTAACCAGAATCAGGGAGAAGCAGCAAAGATGAGCTGGTGAGGTTGATCTTCAAGAGACACATCCTTGGAATTATTTTAATTCAATAAAGAAGCATTTTGAGGAATTTGGGAAAGTTAGAGTTAAGTAAGGCAAATATTGCAAAGTCCAATGAAACCATCCCAAGCCTGGAAGTAGATGGAGCAATTCCTGTTTATTCCTGGTGAAGAGGAGACAATTCCCCATCCCAGGGCGAAGCAGCTCACATCACTGCCAGATCTGATCAGCCTCTGAGCACTGCTACAAAATGAGAATGAGATGTGAGATGGAAACCAGCACTAAATGTTTAATATGATCAGCAATTCCCAATTATTTCTTAAGTGTCTTCTTCCTGATAACTTTTTCCACTGCATGATCTTAGTGAGAAGATAATGTGAGATGCTGCTTCTGAATAAGTTATACATTTCCCCTGCTTTACTTGAACCTCACAATGCCACCATTATTAATACCTTTCCTCCACAAAACAGCATTAGCCTTCCAAAGAAAAAGTCCTTGACCAAAATATCAGAGGATATTAAACCGAGAAGTGATCTACTGATGCAAATCATTAAATCTATTTGCATTTGCTTACTGAACCCTAACACAGAAATTAAACTACATAGTGTGGGAAAAGAGCTGGTTTTGCATGGTTAAAAGGAGACATCTTGGAAGATCCGAGCTCTATGTCATTAATTTTCCTTCTTCCCCTCATTAACAAGTAAAATGTTTTCACTGCTTGAAAAGTTTTAATAAATAGGAAAAAGCAGGGCAGCTGACATAAGTTTTTAATGTAATATACAAGAGCTTTTAATATTTTTACATATATTAATGTAAAAGCTAAAAATAAATGTTAAAAGGTTACATTTGTGAAGAAAGAAAAATGGCATTTACAGTTACAGGGTAAGGTTTTAGAATTTAACTCTTTCTCTCCCAGCATGGGGTTGTAAGGAGCATTTGTCATCTCCCTGAAAATCCCTGGAATGGCAGAGATGAACCATTGCAGAATCACCCAGGGGTTAAGGACACACATTCCCTCCCAGCTCTGAGCTCCAGCATGATTTACTGGGCTTTGTGCTACCAAGTCTTAAATTCTTTTTATAGAAGGAATTACGGGAGGCATTTTAAGAACAGCCATAATTAGCACAAGCACTGGCAGGGCGTGATCTTTGAGCTGCACTGAAATGTGTGAGCCAAAGTGGCCAGGCAAGAGCAGGAAGCACAGATGCCAATTCCAGCTGGAGCAGGGAAAAGCCATCCAACACCAAAAGCCAAGAGGATCCCGGGATGGTCACAAGGAGTGTCACCAACAGTTCAGGGATGCACTGAGCTCTCCAGAGACTTCACCTGGAGAACTCTGTCCAGCTCTGGGCTCCTCAACATGAGAGGGACATGGAGGTGCTGGAGAGAGTCCAGAGGAGGCCATGGAGATGTTCCAGGGCTGAAGCCTCTCTGGAGCCAGGCTGGGAGAGCTGGGAGTGCTCACCTGGAGAAGGATCCAGGGAGAGCTCAGAGCTCCTGCCAGTGCCTAAAGGAGCTCCAGGAGAGCTGGAGAGGGACTGGGGACAAGGGATGGAGGGACAGGACACAGGGAATGGCTTTAGGCTGAAAGTGGGAGGATTTAGACGGGATTTTGGGAAGGAATTGTTCCCTGGCAGGGTGGGGAAGGATGGGATGGAATTCCCAGAGAAGCTTTGGTGCCCCTGGATCCCTGGCAGTGTCCAAGGCCAGGCTGGACATTGGGGTTGGAGCAGCCTGGGACAGTGGAAGGTGTCCCTGCCATGGCAGGGTGGGATGGGATGAGTTTTAAATTCCCTTCCCACCCAAACCATTCCATGATTCCTGCTGGGCACTGACTCACATCCCTGAGCTGACATTTCCAAACCTTGAACATGAACATGGACAGAGCCACATCCAAGCACCAAAAGCTCAGTGCCAGTGTGCAGCACACAGAGCTCTGCTGCTCAGCTGGGCTGTGTTTGTCACCCTGGATGGCTGGCCAAGCCTCCTGAACCAAGACATGTTATAACAACCCAGTGATCACATTTTACAGTGCTGATATTTTAAAATGGCAAAAATAACAACAAACTGTATTAGATAATATAACTTGTGCAGACACCCACTTGAAAATACCACAAATAAGACTTTTTTTTCTTCCTCGTGTGGAAGATGTAGAGCTGCAATATTGCTGAAAAGTGATTTCACCAAGGAGGAGCGTGAGAATTTGTCTATGCAGCATTATCTCCTCAAGAAATTTCACAGCAAATAAATCCTTTGCTGATGCCCTGCCCTGTGCTGTGCCACAGATACAGTGCCTGGTGTCTCTTTACCAATGCCAGGAGTGATTCAGGCCAGCAGTGGAACCTTTCCACTCCTCGTGCCAGAGGTAGATTAATGCACTGGAGCATTTTTCCATTGCAAATCCTTGCTATAAGGATGAGAAAATGGGCTGCATAATGACATGGATTATGTTTCTATTATGTACCAGAATTAGTGGGTGTTTTTAAATATTGCCACTCTTCACCTTGGGTTTCTTCCCTGACTTCTGTGGTCCTTGAAGAAAATTTAGATGCACAGATAATGCTGTGAATAATTTAAAACCACAGAGGTGTTTTGTTTTGTGATTAAACAGATTGAACTCATGGCCAGCTCATGTCCAGCCTCCCATCCACTAAAAAAACCCTAGATTTTTATTTTATTTTTTTACACAGAGCCCCCAAAGGCTTCTCTGCCAAGATTTCAGGAGAAAACCACAACTGAAGACACACAAAACCAACTCCTATTTGAGTCTTGCAATGCTGCCTTTGACAGATAATAGAAATGCAGCCGTGCTGTCAGGGAAAATAACACAGCTAAAGTCTAGTATTGATTAGAGTGGAGTTGCTCAAGATTCACTTCAGCTTAAGTGAGAGAGGAATGTGGGTTTTGCTAATCATGCAGAATTAAAGTCACCAGCCAGACCTGACAGTAAAACTTTGCCCACAAACCAGTTCTAAAACCATCTGAAACCACATCTTTGAGCTGTACTACATGTCAGGCTAAACTCTAAAAAAAATGCAGGAAATTATTTTGTCTAAGTTTTGGAAACACCAGTTCCAATAAAAAGTTTTCTTAGCTTGATGCAGCATAAACAATCTGCAGCATCTCCACAAGAAACTATGAAAACCCCTAGCCCAGTTTATTTTTAATAAAAGGAGGACTATGCTATATAATAACTCTTCCTGCCACATCCATTGAATCTGCTGAAATAAAGATTGATGCCTGGATATTTGTAGAGACTTCTACCAGAAAAGGTAATATTTCTTTTTCCTTTCTTTCCTATTTTTTAAAATATACTATCCTGTTATTTTGAAGTTATTTGAAGTAACAAGCATCATCTCCCTATTACCCAGGCATCTGCATGTTTTGTTTCCAAGACAAGTGGCAGAAAACTCAATGAGATTTGTGAGAGCTTTGTGCCACAAGTTAAAAGAAATTCAGAAATGAAAGGTTTTGAAAGAGAAACATGAATGAGTGATCTTCTTCTGGTGACTGCTTCACACAGGCACCACAAACAGGCTCTCACTTTGCTCATCAACATAGAAACCAATGTTGTCAGCACTGTGAGGGGTTAAAAGGCTGAAATAATCCTGGGTGGGTTTGAAGAAGCATCACTCAGAAGAACCAGGTGCTCTCTGAGCCAAAGCAGCACTTTGAAGGCTTTGGGAACAAGGTACTTCAGCAGTAAAGAACAGGTGGAGTGGCTGCTGGATTTGTCCAGTCACTGTTTTAACACAGAATCATGGAATTAAGGTTAGAGAAGAGCTCCAAGATCACCAAATCCAACCATCAACCTGCTCCACCAACCATGTCCTCAAGCTTGAATCCACCCAGGGATGGGGACTCCAACACCTCCCTGGCCAGGAGGACCAGGGAGGTTTATTATATTTATATGGAGCACCTATTATTATAGGGAGCACCTATATTTATATTTATAGGGAGCACCTATTCCCATGCTTTACAATCCTTTCCACGAAAAGCTTTTTCCTTATTTCCATTCTGCCCCTCCCCTGGCCAGCCTGAGGCTGTTCCCTCTCCTGCTGTCCCTGTTCCCTGGAGCACAGCCTGACCCCCTGGCTGTCCCCTCCTAGTCAGCAGCTGTGCAGAGCCACAAGGTCCCCCTGATCCCCTTTGCTCCAGGCTGAGCTCCTTTCCAGCTCCCTCAGCCTCTCCTGGTGCTCCAGACCTTCCCAGCTCCATTCCCTCCATTCCTCCATTCCCTGGACAACCTTTCCCTGCTGCCACTCTCTTTACAGCTCATCCCAAATCCAGTACCTCCTTTACACCAAGTATGTTCCCTGGCTCATTCAGGTTTATCCTGTACCATTTTAAATAGAAAACCTCTGTTGTTACACAATAATTTCAAGGAAGAATTGAAGGAGGAAGAGTGAAGCCTCTTCCAAGCCACACTGCCAATAATCCTCTATCCATATAAGTCACATCAGATGTTCCTGGTAAACCAGGAATCTATTCAAAGCAGCAGAGGAGTCACACACCTACCTCCTTCAGTGGGTTTTTACTGTGCCCCTGAGCTCCACTAAGTTTCTTAGCCTTGGCGGATGCTCACTGGAAAAATAGGAGGAGTGGCACTCTCCCAAATGCCTCCCACTTGTGGCATCAAAGTGAGATATCACTCACAGTAAATTTTACAGTATGAGGAATGAAACAGTTAGCAAAGTTGACATTTAAACCATCACCACTGGCTATGATTAAATACCTCAGAGATGAACAGAGTGGTTCACACCTCTCCAAGTTATTGTTCTAGGCTCTTATCAGACTCCCTACGCTGCTGCATCCACGCCTTTGCACACACTTGAGATTTTCCTTCACTCTCTAATAGCTGGAAACCTGCTTAAATGGAGATTCTGGAGAGTTTCTGATAATGTTACAGTGGCAGAGAGAGATTGACTGAAACCCTGGAGAACCTCTTGAACTGCAGAGTCACCCTAAAAGGTTTAGGCAGTTTAATAATGCAGGAAGGGCCAAACTGGCTCTGTGTTCCTCCTCCTGTGATCTCTCTCAGATGGAGGGAAATGAAACCCTAAGGAAAATTGCAAATAAGCTGCAGGGAGCACAGAGGGCAGATGGGATCACACTGCCTCTGAAGGGGTGGGAAGGGAAGTCTGGGTGTTCCCGCAGCACCAGGCAAATGCAGGGTTTGACCATTCCAACAACAGGACAGCAAGTGAAGCTTCCATGTCACACACACTCATCAGCAGGATGATGCTGTTCATCCCCCATGCTCAGCAGGGCAGCATTTTCCAACCACACACTGCAAGCTGCTTAGTTTCCCTCAAACCATGTTCTACTACAGCCCTTTTACTAAAATCCTCTCATTCCCACTGTATTTCCCTGGCCCAGCACAGACAGCCCCTGCCCCATATGGACAAGGCAGGGAGCTGGCAAAACCAGGGTGGTTTTCCTGAGGGAAAAGGCAATTCCTGAGCAAATCTCAGTGGGATTCCCTGCTCACCAAGGGGATCATTTACTCCTCCTCTGGAATAAGACATGGCTTCTCAAAACAGAGTCACCCCAGTGGGGGAACACCACAGCTGACAGTGGGACAAAAAAAAATTAATCCTGATACTCCAAAGCTGCTCAAGACCCATAGAAGTACAATAACAGTAAAAGAAAGGATGTTTTTCTTCTGGACATGAGCAAAAAGTGTTAAGCATTTGCAATATTTCAGGCAGGAATGCTGGAGGAATATTGATCAGAACGAATCATTAGATTTGTAGGTACTGAAAAAAACAATTACCACAGCTGACATAGTACAAAAGAAATACATATATTATTATATCATAAATAATATATATATTATGTAACTGTTCCCTATAATATTTCTATATATAAAATATATATACAAGCTTATATACACTTTTTTTTTTAAAATATGAAGCTGAAGTTCTTAGATAAATTGGTCCAGATTAAGATGTCAGCTCTTCAGGGATGTTTTGGGATCAGAGCATCCTGATCACAGAAACCCAGAGCAGTCTGGGATCCCTAAATCCCATCCAGTCCCACCCTCTGCCCCTTCCACCATCCCAGGATGCTCCAAGCCCCATCCAGTTCCAGCAATGGCATCCAAATCAGAGATTTCCAGAGCCTGGATAAAGATTCCTCCTCTCCAAATAGAAAGCATCCCACTGTGACGTGTCTGGACTTTTAAACCCCAGCAATTTCCCAAGGAGCAGAATAACCTCAGGTTATTACAATCAGTTTCATCTCATTAATAGATCAATTTCTTTCAAGCATACTGAAACCAGGTTTTACTTTGTTGCTTCTCCTTTTAGGCTCCATTATAGTGTGTGTTCTTAAGTTTTAAGGAGAGCCATCAGTGAGGAGGTTGTAATCTCAGGTGATTAATTGCACAGCGTTTTACAAGCTGTAAAATAGAGCGAGATCTCCACAAAGCGATTATGCCATTAACCAGCGGCTCTTATCAGATTTTGCTACAACTACCAGGTTTGTCTGACAGAGCGCAAGCCTTAAGTATTTATATATTTCAAAGGTTTACTTATTTTTGTTGTTAAAAAACCCTAAAATCTCTATTGATTGTTACATGCAATTCCACATGAGAAGTCCCAAGCACCGTGGAGCAGAATACCAATATTTATTACCAGACTTGTGCTCATTATGGTTCTCTCTGACAGGGGTCCATTAAAATCAATTTTTATGTTTCTTATGGTTTTTTTTTTTCCCACCCAATGTTCTTGCCATGGCGTTTATTAGCCAGTTAGGAGAAACACCAGGCACTGCTTTGTTTGTATTTTATTCTGTCGAAAATAATGAGGCCAGATTTAACAACTATTCACTAGCGATGAGTAGGAGAGATTAAATGTTATACTTCAGCACAAACATTTACAGATGGCTTTAAAATTTTTAGAACTTTATCAGTGCTAAAGACAAAAGGAGGTCCTACCATCCTTCTTCAGGTTTAAATTCTTAAAGTAATCATAAAAATACTCTTTTTGCCTTTAACTTCTGAGTTGCTCCTGAGTGATAGACCTTCTAATGGAACCATTTTTGCACATAAATCATGCAATTTGAGAGCTTAAAAGTAACCAAGATGCCACTAATGCCTGAAGATGAAGCAAAGTCAGCTCACCACTGAGAAAAGTGAAGATCAAGAACAGGGAAAAATGAAAAAATTAGGAAAATGATCTGACTAATGCTTGAAGAACAAGATTCAACCTTCGACCACACAATGTGGCCACATTACAGGTGAGCATATCAGATGTTCTGGTGAATAAAGAGCAGCATCCACCCCTAAAAACAGCTCTGAGAGCCCCTAGATCCTTTCACTCCTGTTCTTCCACCCACTCACTGACATTTGCCCTTCACAGGGAGAAGATCCTCCAGGCAGATGCTGCTCTGCAGCCAAGGCAAGTTTCAGCTTTACCATAAATACCCTTTATTTCCATTCCTCACCAGCAGAAACCCAGCACTTCAACCAGCACCTGAAGAAAGGGAAGCACTTATTTCCATATCACCAGAGCTGGCAAAACTGTGAAATTCAGAGAATTTTAATATGGGAGGCAAAACCATCTTTCAACCAGAACACACATTTATGGTTCATATTCCTGATTGATTTGACACCCATTTCAGTTACATGTAGGATAAAATAGGAAAACAGAAAAGGGGACACCCCATAAATCCATGGAGAATTTCAGAAGCAAAGACAGGATGAAAGAAAGACAATGTTGAGAGAAGGAAGCCAAACCTGTTAGAGTCTTGTTGGTAACAGCATCAATGGAGCAGACTGTGGAAAAGTAGAATTTAATTACCAAACCCAGCTGAGAGACCAACCTTAGAGAAGTCTGAGACAGTCTAAGAAGTCTTGATTTTGGCAAAGAAATTTGGCACAGAAATTTAGCATCTAATTCTGAATGAATTCAGTGTTCCTTCTAAAAGCACTGAGCATTTTCTCACAAATAAGGAAAAATCAAAGATTTGAGCAGGACAGATGGACTCCAGCAGATTGAACACAACTTACAATAAACAGGAAAATGCTCTGATGCCTCAAGCAGGTCTGTATTTGAGACATCACCTCCACTGCCAGGTTGGATCTGTTCTGAACTCGGGGAAAAACAACTAAAGCTCTCACAAGCACTACACAGTAATTAAAACAATCAGTCTGTCCTGGTTCTACCTGTTGGAACTTAGATATAAATATATAAAAATATAAAAATGGATGCAGGCCTGCAAAATTGTGAGGTACACAAGGTTTTACCTCTCAGTGTGAAAAATTAGGGGGCAGAAGGTTCTCTCAAAATTTACATAGAAACACAGTTTAAAATGTTTCTTTGATAATATTTTTGCTGCACCAGAGGAATTTATGCATTTTGGTGCAGGCTCCTCCTGCCTTTCTCTGAGCTCCCAGTAGGACTGGCAGAAACAAGGGAGCTCTGAGATCCTCTGGGCAATCTCCTTCCTCCAGCACAAACACAAACAGGATCAATAGGACATGAACTCACCCACTTGGCAGCACGCTCATTTTGGGAAGTTTTATTTCATGTAAGCCTGTTTCACACCCAGATATCTCAATTTTTCCCACAGGGCTGAGCAGAACCACGTGTTTCTCCTTGCATGGAGATCCTCCCTGTTTGGAATTCACCTGTTGAAGAACACAAAATCCTCTTTAATTGCATGAATTTTCAAGGAACAGACTTGAGTTGTTTTCAAAAGCAATTTGAAAAATGCAAGAAGACAGTGCATTTCAAGTTTCCTCAACTATGGCTTTCACTTTCAAAATTCCAACTTCAAATGATCCACCTTTAGAAGTCAGCACCTAAATCAAAGTCTCAAAAAAACCCATTAACTAGCAGCACAGTGATCCTCATAAAAATCTGAAATAGCAGCAGTTTCATGGCTGGTTTATCAGCTAAAATCCAATGTGTTCTGACACTTATTTAAAACAGGATTGTTGTGACAACAAAGTATATTCAGTGGTTTAGAGCAGCAGTGTTATGCAAATAACAGCTGGAACACAAATAGAGTATGTCTGCTGGAAAACAAAACATATGAAAAAATCAATCATTCCTTAGGAAAAAGAAGCATATTTTTATTCCCATTGTTACCAGTCTGGTTTTATGATTACTGATAGGATGTAGTTGGAAACAGCTGCCAAGTATTTCTCAATATTGGACAAGACCAACAATAACAGACTTGTCAAATTCATCTTGGCTAAAAAAACCCACCCCAGAATGGATGTTTGAGTTGAATTTACAGTTTGGTTGGTACTGCAGGAGGACAGGACAGAACACCACAAGTGTGTCCTCTGCAGCCACCCAGACACTAAACCTTTGGTCCAGACCACTGCCAGGACAAAAATCCTGTGCTCCAAAGAGCTCAGCTCATGTGAAACTGGGAAAAAAGTGACCAGCCACTTGGTGTGAGGCAGCACAAGGCAACTCCATCAGCAAACACAGAATGAAAGATTCCTGCAGCTCTTTGGGATGGAAGGAACCTTAAAGCCCATTTATTTCCACACCTCCCACTGTCCCAGGCTGCTCCAATAGCCTGGCCTTGGACACTGCCAGGGATCCAGGGGCACCACAGCTTCTCTGGGAATTCCATCCCAGCCCTCCCCACCACACAGGGAACAATTCCTTCCCAATATCCCATCCATCCCATCCCCCTGGCAGTGGGAAGCCATTCCCTGTCTCCTGTCCCTCCAGCTGCAGGACTCTGCACTTGACCTGTGGAACATCATGAGGTTTCCTGCAACACTGAGAGACCAACAAGGTGTCTTGGATTGACTTTTACTTCCCTGTGTCCAAGGCCAGGTTGGACAGGGCTTGGAGCAGCCTAGGACAGTGGAAGATGTCCCTGCCCATGACAGGGGCTGGGCTGAGATGACCTTCAAGGTTCCTTCCAACCCAAACCATCCTGGGATTCCATGAATGACAGAGCAGGGGTGCAGCAGGAGCCAGGAAAGTCCATGCAGGATGACTTACAGCTGCCCACTGCTCACAGCTGGACAATAATTAGTTGTTTTCCAAATAAGAGAATCTTTTAAAATCCCATTATTAAGTGCTGTGGAATGAAGTCACATCTGTGAGTAATATAATCAGTGTGAGAGAGCAGAAAAACCATCAAGTTGACAGTTTTGCCTACCAGGGCAAAAGTAAACCTAAACCCCTGAATTTTGGGAAGCTCTTGCACAATTCCTCTATTTCAGACACAAAGCAACCAGAGCAACTCCCCTCAGCTTGGAGAAGTTCAGGAACTGCAGCTTCCCTGTGGTTTATTTCCTTTGACTGCAATCCAAATTGCTAAATAATCCAATGTTTGGTGGCATCAAACTCCAACAGCCTTTTTCCATGTTCCCTCTCCCTCCTCGAGGACATGGGTGAACTTTTTTTGGAGCAGCAGCTCATTGCAGAAGGCAGCAAACAAGCAGTGAAAGTTCACGTATGTGGAAAAGCAGTGCACATTCTTCATGTTTATCGGTGTGACAGCCCTGAACCAGATGCACTGAACCTCTCACCATGTGCTCCATGACTATAACAACTTTGGGATCAGCCTTTCCATCAGAACAAAACCCAGGCTGCAGGGAGAGCAGCAAACTATCAATAACCCTCTGAGCTCTCACCAAGTCGAACTGAGCTTTATGGATGAAACCTTGAGTGACTGCAACTCCTATTTGCTGTCTTGTTTATCATATTCATTGGGCAGCAATGTTTAGGAGGTTTATTGTTATAAAATGAAGCTGCAGGACATAAATCCACATCCATATGCAATAGGGTTGGGATGCTCCAGGGTGAAGGTCACTGAGAGATGTTTGGGATGGCACTGGATGGGCTTTAAGGTTCCTGACAACCCAAACATTCAGGATTCTGTGACAAATTTGCAGAATTTTTATCAGCTCCTGCAGGAACTCCACCTTCATTCTCCCCTTCCACTTTAATACCTACAAATCTGTGTCAAAATATCTTGGAACTTTGACTTTAGTTAGAAAAATATTGGACTTTTAGAGAGGAAACATCTCCTGCAATCCTCTGGAGTTTTCCCACAGAAATAAAATTGTAGGTGCAGTATTTGTAAATCTACCTCACCAGACTGCTAAATACAGAAACCTGGAAGACTGTAATTTTATTTAAATTTGTATTAACCATCTTTCACATGACAGCAAATAATTCAAGTATTTCTATGTTCTAACCTCTCTGAAACTTCACTGGGCATTGGCCTGACATCCTAGAATCCAATTCATATCCATAATGATGAACAGAGAAACCAAAAATGCAGAGAAATCTTGAGGATCAACAAGGTCTTAAAAAAAAAAAAAAAATCCATAGCAAAGCATTTCCATGCTCCATGTTCTCCCAGAAAACAAGGAGTGTTTTCCAGAAAAGTCCAGAGAGCAAAGCATGTTTTTCCTTTCAGCATTATGGAGCACTGAATCCTTCCCATCACAGCCCTATCTCTGATGGATCTTCCCTCCACAGCTTTTTCCATTTCCTCCACTCTGCTTTAACAATATAAACCCACCACACCATATCAAAATATTAACAATAATCCCCTCTGCATCTGATTTAACAGGGGATTTCCATTAGGCTACAGCATGGAAGTCCTCAGGAATTTTTTTTTCCTCCTCAAACATTTCTGAGAATCAAGGCAAAAATAACATATTCAGCTGGCAAATGGAATGTGGCCTCACACATCCTGCAATTGGATTTTTCTAAATCAAGAAAGTCCTGAATTAATCAGGGAGATGCCCCAGTTCCTCCAAGAAAGGGTTTCTTGATCCTTTTCAGATTAACAGAAAGTGTTAATTGAGCTAGCTGGGAATGGAAATGCAACCAACAGGAGCAAATTGCATTACAATTCTTTCCCCTATTTCCCTTCCCTTCTCTCAGACCCCAAAATGGTTCTATTTCCACCATTTCTAGCCAAGCCACTGCTGCCCATTTGGAAGTGCTGGATTTGGCTCTCCCACACCACAGAAGTCACAGATGTGACACTGAAGATGCCACCAGGTGCCACAGTAGGTTTTGCACACACCTGTGCTCCCGTGCTGGGCTAGAAGGTAACCCCACACTGGCTTCAAACACTGAAAATGACTGCCAGAGGATCCCACATCACACAAATCATTGGGATTTTTAGCCATAAAACCTGAATTTCGGAATGTATTTATCCAACGAGATCACTACCTGCATGTAGGTATCGATACCAACCCCACCTGAGGTGTGACCAACCACCAACTGCTTCATTTGCTTCCCATTCTTCATGAATTTATCCCAAAAACTTCATCACTTCAAGCTTCAATGATGTTTGCATTAACACATGAGCTATGACTGACAAACAGCTGCCCTGGTTTGATGGTGCCATGGAATATCAAGGACTCACCAACAGCAATTCCAAGAATTTGTTGAGTTTGAAGATGATCAATGAATGCCAGGGAAGCTGCTTTTTCATCCTAATTACAGGAAAAAGCCCACCAATCCTGACCTCTTAAAGAGTTCTCCTTTTGAGTATCACCGTGTTCTCAAATCTGCTTGCTATTGATTCAAGTTTTGAATTAAAATTCAATCAAAGCCTGAAAATATTTGATTTAAATTTAAGGGGAATACTTCAGAGTTTGGCAATTTGCTGTTTCATTTCAGTCATCCTCCCTGATGCACTAAATTTTTGTCCTTCTCCTAACAAAATCCTTATCAAATCCCATCAGTCAAGGCAAAAATCCATCATAAACCAATGTTTTCAAGATGATGCAGTGTCAAAAAGCTTCTGCCACCCCACTGATGAGGCTGCCCATGCCATGGGCCACTCACCCAAGGATTTCACTGAATTATAGTTCTCTCGACGTCTCCTTAATAGTTTAAAACTTCCTCTATTTGTTTTACTGGGTTCTGCCTGTTTATTTAAAAGGAAACAATCCATTGTGCATTAAGAATATGGGAAAAGATATTAATAGTAAAGGTAATGTATTTCTGCACATATAGTGCAGGGTGGAGGCTGATTTTCCAACCTTATGGGGCTTGTCTTAGAGGAAAAAGCCATTTTTTAGTGTTTCAAAGCACAGAAAGATTTAAGGACTGTGAATAGAGCACAGGATCCATGCAATCAGAACAATCTCACAATCTACTCCTGTTAATATCTTGATAAATCATCTGTATTTTCACCTTCCAAAAGCTACTGTTCCAAGAGAACAAAGGATTTGTGGGCTACAAATAATTTTACTGCAGAAATACATGGCTGTGGCTGCCCCTGGATCCCTGGAAGTGTGCAAGGCCAGGCGGGACAGGGCTTGGAGCAGCCTGGGATGGGGAAAAGTGTCCCTGCCCAGGGGAAGGGGTGAAATGGGATGAGTTTTAAGGTCTTTTCCAACCCAAACCATTCTGGGATGCTGTGAAAAGGATGCCCTGATCCAAACACATCCCTGAAAGTTTGAAATATTCATCTGGACAGGTGAAGATGGGAGAAAGTTGTCCTGGAAGCCAGGGCAGGGCTTTTTGTCCCAAAAACCAAGGGATGGCTGCTGCCCTCTGCAACCCACAGGGAACTCTGAACAACACCACTCATTCCTTAATGGAAAAACAACTTCTGAAGCAGGTAATGCACAGTTCCAGTATCACTACACTCAAACATCATTCACAGCATCCTGCAAAACTGGCAGTCCAAGGAAAGCAAAGTCACTCACAGGTTTTAAATTAAGGCAAAAGCTAATTTTTAAGGGGAAAAATGTGTTGTGTTCGTTGCTTAAATTCAGAAAGAGTCTTGAAACAAAACAACCCTCAGCGTAGCTAACCTGATGTAATTCTGTCAATATAACCTGCTAAAAAGTAAAATAACTTCAAAAATTATCTTTTATGTTCTAAGACACAGGTCCTTTATACCCTGCAGGAGGTTCCTGTGAACTCAACACCCACTGACCTGGACACAACTCACCTCTTCCCCTCCACAACCACTGATTCTGCTGCATCCAAAGCAAACTTTCAGCTTTCCAGAATGAAGCACTGGAGATGCAGGTCCAGTGCTTTATTCTGGATTTCCATCCTGGCTACAGGAGTAATAAACACCTCCCCAGCTGAGGAGCAGGGGTGAAATCCAGGTGAGGCTTTCGAACAAAAGCTGCACTGAAACACTGCAGTGCTCTGTTGGGGTCTCACTGCTTCTCTGAGCAAATCTAACCTGGTTAAGCCAAACCTGGAACTTCAGAGGGCATGAAAACAGAACCTACTCATTTCCTGGCGTGGGGAGGTTTGGAAAGGAAATGTCAGACAGACTGGAAGCAAATCCAGGGTTAGTTTGGGGTGATACAATTTCTTTACCTTCCGAAGAACTAATCCCATAAAAAATGTGAAGGTACAGAATCAAGCTGCCTATTCTGAACATATACAAATACACACTGGCACATACACTCAAAATCAGTCCCCCTGTTCCCTTTTCCAAAGGCCCACTTCACACAAGCTCCTGAAAAACCAGGGGGATCTGTGTTCACATGAAGCAACATTTGCTTTCTACGGCATTTAAAAAGTCTTCGACGAGAGCAAACACGTAATTCTTTATTAAACAATCAAAGACAACAAAAGCAAGTTTCTGTTGTCCCATCGTATTATCCTGCTAATCCTCTTTGGATGGCAACCAAAAGCCCCCGAAATGCCAAGCTGGGGAAGTGTCTTTCCAAGCAGTGGTCGCCTCTGGCTCTTTGGCTGAGCCTTCAGCCGGTTGCTTTGGCAGAGGGAGCAACACAAATTCCCAGCATCCAGGGCTATCCCTGACTGCTTTATTTTACTGAAAGGGCACTTTTAGTGTAATAAACCCATTTCTCCTGCTCTGGAAGGGGCAGGTGGGTTGCTCCTCCTGCATTCCAGACTCAACAAGTGCAGTTTCTGACTCCATCTCCTGCTCATGCCGAGGCTGGATTGGAGCCGGCATCAGCAGGTACTTGAACAGCAGAGCCCAGCGGGCTGTTCAAACAGCAATGCTGATGGATTATTTCCTCCAATACTTCTCCAAAAACAAGTAAACACATCCTGCATCTTTCCCCAGCTACTACTTACACAGGAAATTTAAAGGGGATGCAAGCATAGCAGCCACGTGGCACTTAAACCATAGACAACATAATAAACCATACATGTATCAGTCAGGATATTGATATCATTTTATATCAATTGCACAGAGCAAAGATTAACACTTGACGGTCTTTGAGGTGTTTTCCAACCCAAACAATTCTCTGCTTCTATTTACACACAGCACAGAAGTAGGATGAAATGAGAAAGTGTGGTGTTAATTAGTTAATTAATTACTGCTCATAGTGGGGACACAGTTATTCAGGGTATCTCATCAAACTGGGGGCTGCCAAGGAGATTATCATTAATTAGATTCCAGTTGGGTACGAAATGGAGCACCAAGAAGAGGGAAAGTGGACAGGACAGAGCCCAATTTTCCTGCAATAATCAAATTATAGCAACAAGTGAGTGCACACCATTAGTGGGTGCCTGCAAATCCCACCAGGAGCCACCCCAAAAACCACATTTCTGGTGTAACTTCCAAGAGGTGTGGGAGAACATTGTCCTCCTTACCCCACCAAAGGGATTAAGTCTCTCTGCTCTTCATTTTTCAAGCTGGAAATCCTATGGCAGAAGATTCAATTAGAAGCACTAAAAAAGCAACGTCATACTTTGCTGACTCATTCAATATTTTAACATTCAGTCAGAGTGAATAAAACACTGATTTTTTTATACTTAGAATATATATTTAAAAAAATAAATAAGGAATTGGCTTCCAAACAATTAAAGAAACAAATGTACTAAAGAATCAAAAATAAAGAATATTTTCTCTAAGAATTAAAGGGTCCCCAAAATTACTAGGATGGGTTTTAACAACTCCCTTTCAACTCAGGATATTCTATGATTCTATGAAGTCTCATGGAAAGGAGAAGTCACGGCGCAGTCATCTCAATTTTCCAGATGTGTTCATCACTTCAAGAATTCAATTTAAGATATTAGTTATAGATCAAGTTATCTATATATAATTGCAATTCCCTCCAGTCGTTTTTCCAGCTCTGGGCCGCTCAGGACAAGAAGGACATGGAGGGGCTGGAGGTGTCCAGGGGAGCAAACAGAGCTGGGAAGGTCTGGAGAATCCTGAGGGAGCTGGAAAGGAGCTGAGCCTGGAGCAAAGGGGATCAGGGGGACCTTGTGGCTCTGCACAGCTGCTGCCAGGAGGGGACAGCCGGGGGGTCAGGCTGTGCTCCAGGGAACAGGGACAGCAGGAGAGGGAACAGCCTCAGGCTGGGCAGGGGAGGGGCAGGGTGGGCAGCAGCAGGAATTTCTCCATGGAAATGGATTGGAACTGCCCAGGGAGGTTTGGAGTGCCAAACCCTGCAGGTGTCCAAGGAATTCCTGGCTGTGGCACTGAGAGCTCTGGGCTGGGGACAAGGTGGGCATTGGGCACAGCTTGGACTCAATGTGCTGGGAGGGATTTCCCCACCTCAGGGATTCTGAGATTTGAGGATCTACTCCTTAAAAACCATGGAGCTGCTTGCTATAAAAGTGTGTTTACACTCTGCCATAACAGGTTGTACTTTGAGGCACAGAGAAAAACAGAATTAACTACCCAAATCAGCACCTGATATAAATGCACACACACAGTGAGAATGGAGTGCTCAGCTCCTACAGGCTCAGCTTGGATGTAAATACATGGGAACTACTCCAGTGCAAGGAAAACAGATGAAATTTTAATCAAATGAGCCTCCTGTCAGGTTCAGGGGAACTGAAAATGGGCTAAAAATGAAGAAAAAAAAAAAAACAAACAGCAGAAGAATGACTTTAATATTGGATAACATTTCAAGTTTTTATCACCTAAATCCACAAAATTCCTGATGTGCTCCTGCCTGTCTTTTCTGCAGAGCTGGAGTCAGGACCAGCTAAATAAAAGATAATGCAACTAGGCATAACACAATAAAAGATATTACCTTCCCAATGCATTATTGCTGCCAATTATAAGAATCACTTCAACTTAATTTCAAAGGCACAATCACCCTCAACTGTAACAGTCTCTTTTTTAAATTTCAAACAGTATTACATTAAGGCAATAACTCACCTTCCAGCTATAATATCAGTCTCCCTTATTGCAAAAATACATTTCATAAATACTTCTCATCGACAAGTCAAGCTAATTCAGGTTAATTTTATTGTATTTTGGTGCTATCTCACATTTGTGTGCAATTACCTTTATCATTTTATTGCCGTGCCAGAAAGTAATCAGAACAATTATTTGAAAAAGGAGGGGTATAAATTCTAAATCACACTTGCTGGCATTTTTGATAAAATAGCAGCTTTATCTCAGGAAGTGGCAGGGACATGGGATAAATCATGCATCAGTCAAGTGTAGCTGACCCCCAAGTGCATTGCACAATATCAGGAGTGCTTCAAAAGAAACTTTCCTATATAATCCATCATTCTTTATAATACCAAAATAGCTCTACCTGAAGAGTAGGAGCTGGAGAATAATAACAAAATAAATCTAAGCAATATGAACAAAACCATTAATAGTGCTCCTTAAGCTGAAGGAGAGTCAGGAAGCTGAGTTGTGTGTGAGGAAAGAATTTCGCTGAAATTTCTGAAGTGAGCAGAGCAGCAAAGCATGTATTATGAATTCACTAAAAATACAAAATACAGGAAAATAAATACACACAAAAGAGGTGTTGAAAAGACACATAAAAACACAAGACTGTAGTTTTGGCACACACACATCTGGATTTTCCTACAGTTATCCATCCCTGCTCAATTCAGGATTGGGGTTTCACTCTTAACAGAGCAAAGCTGTGGGGTTAGTACAAGAATCTATTTACGAAATTCAAATATAAGAACTACAAAAAATCCAGAGAGGAACAGAATGACATTTAGAATTTTCTGATGAAATCTAAAAATTGCCACACTGTCATGAGAACACCGAAACCCCCCAAAATTCCTAAATCTGGAGATATCCTGAGCTCTGGTCACTGCAACAGGACCAGGGATGGAGTAGGAGACACAGACAGTGATTATGGAAAATTCCCACATCTGCTGCTTTCCCAAAGCATTTCTCAGCAACCTTCTTAAAAACTGTTCAGCACATTGCATGGGTGATAATTGATTCCTGCACAGCCCAGGGCCAGGCACACACTGGGCTGTGCTCAGAGTCACACTGCAAACTGATCCCACATTCCAAACAGCCCCAACATCACCAACTGCATCAATACAGCAATATTTCATATGCAGCCAGAGCGGAGGGAAGTGTCTGCTGAGTCCCCACAGTGGAGTTGGAGAGTTTTACCTCAAACCTTCTGTCTTCCCACATATCAAAAGGGGAAAACTCCCCTAACAGCTCAAGCGGCACCTTTCAACTCCACGTGAGAGTGGGGGAAATGAAAAGGTTAGGTAATAAATTATTAGTTTCATGTCACTTGCCAACTATATCACACCTAGCCTGGAATGAGAGGGAACCAGGGATTCTTCCTACCAAGTATTTCTGTGCTGAAAGGTGTTTGCAACTGGAAGATGCATAAATATAACTAAAGAGATGGTTGTTCAAAAGAAAAAAGTGAAGCAAGGATTTATTTACCCGGATTTCTTCCTCAACCATTCCGTTTTAAAAAACAAAACCGATTTTCTTTTGTAGAAAAGAGGTAAACAACACAAAGCAGCAAAAGGCTCCTTTTCTAAGCCACATGACATTATGTAAAGCAGATTAAAACCACAAGAGATGCCACTATTAAGACATTTAGAGCAGTGATAGAAGTTGCCAACAGGAATAGTTAGGAATGCAGGTGTGATTGTACCAGAAATGTTTTCCTAGAGGAGCATCACTGATGTTACAAAAATAGATATTCCACACACAAAAAAAAAGTATTTGTGTCTTCAAAGTTCATTTCAACTATTTCAGGGAGAGAGTTATAGACTAAAAATGTGTTGATGCCCTTCGTTCAGCAGAGTAAATTGTCTGAATATTTAGATAAACATCCATGTTTCCTTATTTTCCTATAAAATCACTGACCTACACTTACATCAGTGAAGCATCAAGCCTCAAAATTAAGCCTTTTTTTCAGGGAGGTGTTTATTCTTAGGGAATGGAAACAGCACCAGAACTGAGCAAGTAGCTTTGTCCTGTTATTTATGCTCTGTGGCAGATGGATACGTGCTGGGGAAAGGTCCACTGATGCCTGTTACCAACCATGACAGAGCTACAGAGATTTACAATGCAGCATCAATCTTGTCAACTGGATTCCTAATCCTGACTGCTGGGCACTGGGGAAAAAACAAACTATGTTACGTGAACTCTTTTGTAATGCTGGACTTCCAGTGGACACCTCCATGCAAAGGGATTTCACTGGAAACTTACTTTTGGAATGAGTCTTGATGCCATGGTGGAGGAAAAGGCTCTACCTGGAAGGAAAAGAAAAAATCCCAGTTAGGTTTATTAAATTTGAATTCCACAGGAAGAACTGAATATCCATAGTTCCACTTCTCCTATAACCACCTCTGTATCAGTTTTTAAATGAGCTCCAAGTTTCAGTACTCAGAATTTCCAAAGGGAGTTTGGCTTTTTTTACAAACAACATGGAATTTTAATGTTAAGTCACCCACTTGTCATGAGTCAAACAAAAAAATCAGCAGATGGCACATTGAAGAGTTCTTCCACAACAAGCACTGCACAGCTCTGATATTTGGAGTAAGAATGCCTCAAAAGATAAAAGTATTAATTGAATAATTTTTTACAGGCTGTCATGTACTTCTAAGTGACTGAGTAAAATAAAGAGCCTTTTGTAATTTAGGAAATGCCACATTTTAAGGCATGAAAGTGATTTTAAAGCAAGGGATTGTGGTATATTCTGGGTTTCAAAGCACAGATTTCACACCACTGAGTACCTAAAACATTTTAACTTCAATTATTATAATTCTAGCCTTTAACATTATTTATATAATTAAGAAACACAACTTCTTCCTCTCTGCTCTCCCCTTGGAAATAAAAGATATTTCCTATTTCTTTGGCATTTAGCTCCCCCCTCTATTGTTTTTTTAGTGCCACCTAGCTGAGATCACTCTGTCTTGGAGAGATGTGGTATAAACACCGTATTTTTTAAAATCAGGGAGATGATGTGCCAAAGCTCAGTTCAGAATCCTGACTCCCAGCCAGCCTCAATGGGAACTGCTGCATTTCAGTGGAACTCATTACTCCATGGGCAAAGATAGCTGTATCCACTTCAGGAATGATAAATCTCTTAAAAACTAAATTGTAGGAACATCCCAGGCTCTCCCAAACCTCTCCAACACAGCAAGATTTGAAGTCCAGGGCACTGACAGAACACACAGCCACTTCCCAACCACTCAAAAGCAAAGGGCAGCATTTAATCTTAATATTGCATCTTAAATTAGCTTCAGTGTTTAAAATGAAGATGAATAATTAGTATTTTAACTACAGGAACAAGGCAGGCATTGCAAAGAGAGCTCACTGCATTTTTAAATGCAGGTCAGGCAGATGAGCAAGCTAATAATATTACTTAAAATACCTGTGATAGAGCTAAAAATAAAACAGCAATTTATTTCTATTATCAGTTCAGAGTTTTGTCTAAGCACCCAGCAACGCTCAGTTTTCTTAAGATTTTCCTGAAGAGTAAAGCTGAAATTTTTAACTCAATAATCAGATTTATCCAGAAGCTCATTTCAAGGCCTGGTTGAGCTCACCCAACAAGGCTTTCCTTGGGTGACAAGAATTTGGGCAAAACCAGTAGTGTCCAAACTATGTCCAAACTTCAGGATATAGAAAAGCTATGGCCTGAAGCCATAGTGGGGAAAACCATCCAAAACCCTTGGAAAGTCCAAGGGTGAAGGTAAAGCTCAAGAAAAGCCAGAGGTGACATCAAAAATAGATCCCTGAAGGGCAGGAAATTCTTCAGCCATGTTTTGCTGATGATCTAGAACAGAAGTCCTTGGGCTTTGAGATCCTTCCCTGCTTTTTTCCCCCACAGGACTGCAGCCTGACGAGTACATGAGATGGCAGTAAGAACTTAGATTAATAAAAAGTACTTTTTTTTCTCAGTTCATCAACTTTTAAAGACTAAAGGAAGATTCTCCTTGAAGGATAAGTCCTTGGGATCCTCAACAGAACACTCTGGTTCAGCACTAAAATTAAAAACCAGCCATTACACCAAGTGGCTGTATGAACAAAATTCCACACGAAAACATTTAAAGTACATTAGATTTTTGGTCAAGATGAAAGCCTGGGAAAAAAAAAAATCCAGCAATCTATTCTAATTGGGTTCCCATGGTAACTGTACAATTGGGTTTTTCAGTATAACATCCCAAAGGCCCAATGCACACTTGTAAAATATACTTCAAACAGCCGGAATTGTTTTTACATTACAGCACTCCCAGGAAGATCAATTACTATACATCCCCACCCTAACTATTAGTGGCAGGAGATGTTAACACTATTGGCCATATTAACATAAGTCATGTAAAAAACCCCACATATCACCATCATTATATAAAACTAATTACACACTTCAGATTCATCAAACACGTTCCGAGTAATAAACCAATACCAGCCTTGTCACCAGATCATGTTTACTGAATGTAAGAAATCAACCCCAAATATATGCCAAGCCATTTTTGCTTCTCATATTGATCCCAAGGATAAACAGAATCAATCATTAATAATTACATTATAAGATGACCCAGAGGGTTAATCATATTCTTAGAAAGTCTCGCAGTGGAATCAAATATAATGGCACAAAAAGGCAAGTGAGAAGCATTTCAATCCAGGGCCAGGTGCATTAACAATAACATAAAATAAGCTACATTAAACTCATGCAATCAGTGAAAATAGTACTACTGGTGTGTTTTAAAAAAATAATAAAACAAGCATTTTTTACTCCCCTGGGAGGCTGGGCAGGCCCTGGCACAGGGTGCCCAGAGAAGCTGTGGTGCCCCTGGATCCCTGGCAGTGTCCAAGGCCAGGCTGGACATTGGGGCTTGGAGCAACCTGGGATGGTGGAAGGTGTGGGAACAGATGGTCTTTAAGGTCCTTCCAACCCAATTCTAGGATTCTATGATTTATTTTAAAAGTTTGCTTCAGATGAAGCACTTTACCTTGTTGGGTCTCTATTTTAGTTTCTTATATCACAGCCCTGCCCATAGACCAGATTTTACTTCCATCTCACTGCCTAAACCTCAAAAGGAAATGATGATCCAGGCCCACTAAGCTGGACTCAAAACCAATTAATTCCTTTATATTCCAGAAAAAAAAACTACCAAAAACCCCAAAACCAACAACTGTGGCCAACTTGAATAAACTCCATCAACCAGAAACCTTCGTATTTCATGAAGTCAACCAAGAACATGAGGTATTTCTGGGGATTTTACTTTCCCCCCACCCTTCTCACTATGTCACATCTGCTCATCCTTAAATCCAGCTGAGCCCAGAGAAGGCAATATGAAGTTGTGGGATTTGTTTCTCCAGGACAGGGGTGACAGCAGAAGTGTCCTGTCAGGCTCGTGCTGCCCATGCACTACCACATGCTGAACATTATGTGAAACAGAAAAATTAACCTTTTAACAGGGCCTTAAGTATACTTTAGGTGTTTATTAAAAAGTGTAACTAATTAACAGACCTTCTGCACACTTGGATGTACAAACAAGCCAAGATAACAGCGTTGTTTGCCTTGTGCTGACTGATCTAAAGCACTCAGATAATTCCAGGATTCCTGATGATGATTGTGCAGCAGCAGCACTGACAAGACAGCACTAATTTTTGCTATCTGCTCCTGCAGGGTTACCTGGAGGGACTTAAATCTGCATGTGGAGCATGGAGATGGCAGGATTCAGAAAACAGAACAACTCCGACTCCAGCAGGCTGTGGTAATTTATCTATTAAAATACTGGTTTCATTAATCTGCACTAAAAGGTGGCATTTGTATAAACATGAAAAGCTAAAATGTACCCCTCAGACCAAAACTCAAATTATTCTTTATTCCCCTCTGCCAGGCTGCTCAAGACTCCAGGCCCTTGGTCAATGCTGCTATTTTAACTCCCATTTCACTCAAAAAACAAGGAAGTCAGACCCTTTGTTTCTATGAACTCCCCTCTTCCTCTCTGCAATTAAAGGTGACTTGTTCAGGTATTTTTAATCACCTTCAGAACCTCTGCTGCATCAGAGAGAATTTCAGCTGCATGTCCAAGTTCTAAAAGTGACTTGAGAAGATACCTGAAACTATCCGTATCATTTAATCTGGCCCAATATAAACTGACAGCAGATAGTCCTGACAGCCATGGCACTTTAGCTCTGCTGATATAAAATACTAAACAAGGAAGCAACTCAGAGAAGGATTACTAAAAAGCATCAAAACAGTGACATATTCCAAACAACTTTTACAATTACTCAACTTCATTAAAATCCAAAGCCACACAAGCTTTCCTGACATTCAAATACATTTTAAGCAGCTCAGTACTAAAACTGCATTTTGCATTTACGAAAAAGTCTCCAACACAGGTTTGGTTTTATAGTTTGATTGTTGCTCCAGCTGTGTTTAATTTCATGCTGGGCCAAACACACCTGTGCTGGGTGATATGTCAGAAATACAGGTGACTACATTCAATAGGTTGGTGTTTTTTTCCATTAGGAAGATTTCACCAATTATACCTTCAGATAAATTAGCACCATTTCCAGCCAGTAACATTCCCAACTATTGGCAGAGGGAGGAAATTCAGGTCTGGAATTCTGCTGTAAGGACACCAAACCTTTCACTTTTTAATTACAGCATTAATCACGTTAAAATCCCCAAACCCACCCCAAACACATGCTGAAACCTGCCACTACCTCAAAGATTCCAAACCTCCAGAAATTAAAACTTTATCCTTCGTTTTCCCATTAGTTACATTCTCCTCGCCGCTCCAGATATCTTATGAACACTGGGTAAACGAGCGAATTGCACAATCCGTCAATAAAATAAACGTATTTTCAACTCCTGTCCAGATGACTCAAGTTGTCAGTAAAAACTGCCACCAGCGCTGCGCTTGCAGAAAAATGTCCATAAATGCATTATTGCGACTGGCAGATCGATGTCCATAATAAAAACAAATAGAGTTAACAAGTGCTGGCTCCTCCGAGTTATGCCACGGCTGGGATGTGTATCCAGCTTCCCTGACAACTTCTGGGAACAGGCAGAGCAGGGAGAGGCACATGCTGACTGCTCCGGCACGACAAACACGGAGCATCCTAATGCAGGACGGCTCTGAAGTGTTAGAGGGAATATTAATGCCTGCAGCACAGATTTAGAAGTTTCACATGTTTAGAATTTGACATGGGAGCAGAGCCCCTGCTTGAAAACTGAGCCACTTGTCCTTCATCGTACTGGGAAGGAATTGTTCCCTGGGAGGGTGGGGGAGAGGCTGGGATGGAATTCCCAGAGAAGCTGTGGTGCCCCTGGATCCCTGGCAGTGTCCAAGGCCAGGTTGGACACTGGGGCTTGGAGCAGCCTGGGACACTGGAAGGTGTCCCTGCCATGGCACTGGATGAGCTTTAAAGTCCCTTCCAGCCCAAACCATTCCTTGATATCGTTCTATGAAATACAAAATGAGAGAGGTTAAAAACTATCACAATCAGAAAGGCTTTTCCTTTCAGAAATTAAGTGCACTCTAGGTCAGTTATGTCCCAGGCAGAACAGCTGACTGCTCTGGAGGCTGCTGTTCAACACCCCAAACACATCTCCAGCTCCACTTAGCTCCCACTAAACTCTTACAGCACCAACACCTGAAGGACCACCCTGCTGACACCACCCTGCAGCCATCCCAGGTCAGGGTGTCACCAGGGGTGGAGGACAAGGCTGACAAGGAATTATGCACTGCCAGGCCAGCCAGCACCCTCAGGGTTAATTCACAAGCATTCACTGTTCTCACTCCTCCAAAACCCTAATTGTATGGGAAAAAAACACTACAGAAACAGCCATCCATGCCTTTGACATGTTCTCCTTTGGATTTTTGGCCACTTCTTCTGGGTGTTTCCCCTGTCAGTTTAACCAGAATTGTTCAGGTGCTGCCTTT
Organism: Entomyzon cyanotis; assembly: GCA_024500445.1. Classification (NCBI taxonomy): domain Eukaryota; kingdom Metazoa; phylum Chordata; class Aves; order Passeriformes; family Meliphagidae; genus Entomyzon; species Entomyzon cyanotis. Next base: position 1,338,379 of record JAKEPQ010001000.1, read on the forward strand.
CCACCTTACCCACACTTCCCAGAACAAACTTCCTGCTTTTCCTGCACAAATCCTTAACTCAGCCGTTCAGGGCAACCCCAGGAATCCTCCCAAAGGGCAGGAGCTTCTCCTCCAGGCTCTGATGGCCTCAGTGATGCCTTTACCTGATCCTCCACACCCGTGAAGCATTAAACAGTGGTGACAAGTTAATTACAGAGTTATCAAGAGGTAAAGTAGCCACGGTAACACAAGTTGCACTCTAACTACAACAGTTTCCTATAGAGCTTCTGTTCAGTTGCTGGAGTAATTGGTGTAATTAACTTGTCATGGGCTGGAATGCAGATAGCTAAAGCCACCTCATGAGCTCACACAGCCACATCTTTTTCCTGCTCTAACTAGAAGCTTTTGGTAGAACTGCCAATATTCGGGACGTTTCTGCTTGAAAACAAAGCAAACAAAACTTTTACTACGAAAAAATTACAGCCCAGACTGACAGCTTTCACATGAAAATTAGGTTTTTAGAAGTTTCCTGAATCGAAGGGGTGGGTTTTGCCCCAGAAAGAATGAGCCCACATCCCCAGTTTTAAACCCCAGTGCAACACGGGGACAGGCAGTGCTTGGAGGCCAAAACCTTCATGTTCCCAAAGGATATCTGTCATTCCAACAGACCCTCCAGGAGATGTCCCTTGAGCAGGGAGAGCACAGGCCTGGACACTAAAAGTACCTGAGAAATGACTGTCCCAGCATCAGTGCAGTGCTCTGGTATATCAAACTGAGATTTTTCAAAGTGAAGCACCGCAGAGACTGCACCTCACCACTCAGTAAGAGCTCCACTCTGCCAAAATAACATACACACCACCAAAAAGAAGGTTTATTGGGGAGGGGCAAATAAATTAAATAGCTCTTAACATTTACCGTGCTTTAAAAGCTGCATGCAGTTACAGTATTGTAATTATTTTAAACCACCAGCAGAGCTTGGCTTTTTTTATCAGTGACAAAAGGGTGGTTTTGTCTTAATATTAATTCGCTCTGCATTACAGAGCGGGTGAGGCTGGGAGAACCACGGTGGGTGATGTAATTCCAATCAATCCCCCTGCTCCAGCAGGATGATCCCCAAGCACATGGCGCAGGGCTGTGCCCACATGGCTCTGGAATATTCCCCCTCAGGACACCCCAGAGAGCCGCTGGGCAGTGATTCCGGTGCACTCGGTGCTCACAGCTCAGAGCACGGCCACCCACCAACCCACCCGCCCTGCCGCACCCACAGCCCCGCAGGAGGGACAGGATGGCCCTCGGGAAACCCTCCCGGAGCGATTATTGCGCTGCATTCCCACGGAAACCTGCCCTGACCCCGGCCCGCGGCCATCCAGCCCCCTCCCGGCGGTATTGCAAGGCAAACCAGCCCATTTCGGAGCCCCGCAGCCCCAGCGGGCCGCGCCGCCCCAGGGAGGGAGGGCCGAGCATCCCGCCGGGCCCGCTCCCCCCGCGGCCCGCTCCCTGCATCGCCCTGCCTCTCCCTGCCAGCCACGGCGCTCCCTGGCTGTCCCTGGATGTCCCTGGCGGTGTCTGGCTGTCCCTGGAGCTCTGGGGCTGTCCCTGGATGTCCCTGCGGCCCCTCGGCCCGCACCTGCCCGCGGCCGCTCCGTACAGGCCGCGCTGCCGGGGCGGGGCTGGGGCTGCCCGGAAGCCGCAGCCGGGCGGGGCAAGGGGAAGAGGCAGAGCCGGGCAGCTCCCCGGGAGGGATCCAGGAAGAGTCCTGTTCCCCGCTTGTAATGCCGGGGCGGAGGGGACTCGCCCCCGATGGAGCCCGCTGGGCTGCCCGGCTTGCGGCCCGCGCGGCTAGGCCGCGGAACACGCGTGGGAAAACGCGGATTTCTGTGAAAATCCATCCCGAAACAGCGATCTGTGCGCGCTGACACTGCTGGGGGTGTTCAGGTGGAGAAGAGGAGGATCCAGGGAGACCTCAGAGCCCTTCCAGTGCCTAAAGGGACTCCAGGAGAGCTGCAGAGGGACTGGGGACAAGGGATGGAGGGACAGGACACAGGGAATGGCTTTAAGTCTGCAAGTGGGCAGATTTAGACGGGATATTAGGGAAGAAATTCTCCCTGTGAGGGTGGGGAGGGCTGGCATGGAATTCCCAGAGAAGCTGTGGTGCCCCTGGATCCCTGGCAGTGTCCAAGGCCAGGTTGGACATTGGGGCTTGGAGCAGCCTGGGACAGTGGGAGGTGTCCCTGCCAGGGCAGGGTGGCACTGGATGGGATTTAATGTCCTTCCTAACCCAAACCAGTCTGGGATTTGCAAAGCTTTGGGTAATAAGGGGAACAGGGAATTACAGAAGCATTTGGTAAATATAATTCCTAAAAGAGGAGACATTGAGGAGATGAGGAGTGAAATGCCAGAGGAAAGTGAAGTTACAGTGAGGTTTATTTGAGGTAATAAAAACCGAAAGAACAGGAGATGAAATGCCAGTAAAGTTTGCAGCAAGGCTAATTTTCAAGCTGGAGAATCTTCAGTCTCAATCTGAGTTACATCAGCAAAAATTTTATGAGTTTTTCTATATGATTCAAACTATCACAAAATGGAGGAATCCATGTGGGAAGGATGAGAACCAATATTTAAAAAATTATTGCAGAATTGTGGAAATCCTTTTTGTCATGGGGAAATATGTAAATAAATATGGAATTAACAGCAATGAGGTAGTGCCTGTGTGTTAAATCTGATTCTAAAAAACAATATAAAATAAATACAAAATACAGTCCAATATGCAGAAGGTTCCCCAATACAGTTGAAAATAGTTGTACTGGAGCAACTGACAATTACTGATGAGAAAATGAAGCTTTTCCCTAGTTCTAATGAAGTTTGGTTTAATGGTCAATTAAAATGTGCTGCCAATTTGGGCAATGGCTTATGTGAGGTTGATCTCATTTCTAAATAAAAAATCATAAGCTCTGTACTGGATGGGATACCCTAGAAATAGTTATTCTAAACTGTCTGGAATATTCTTTCTGTCCTGATATCCTTGTCAGAAAAGTAGCCAGTTCCTGAAACTTTATTGTAAGTGGAAACTTCCCCCAAAAATACATATTAATCTTCTCTGCCTCCTCTCCCAAGGTGATCTCCTTATTGCCTGGAGCATGAAAATTGATTATCTTTAATATGATTTTAGTTTGCATTATAGCAGGCTTGAATAGGGAATGTAAAATAGCCAGCTTTTCTTAAATGCTACCATCTTGGGCTTTGGCAGTGGATTGGGTGTTTGCACTATAAAGGAAAGTTCTCTGTGCTGTTTCAAACTTTGCTGCATTGGAACTTGATTAAGTGTCGCATATTCCTGTTTATAAATGAGGTAAAAAAGGTGCTTCTGACCACTGTTCTCTCTGCCCTCGGAATTATGAACATTTTATTCAAATCTCTAACCCTTCTGCCGGCCAGATTTGGATCTTTGTTACTTCAAGTCTCGTTTCAACTGCTGAACTTTTGGGTTTCCTGTCCTTTAACAGTCAGGGACTGTCCCTTGTTAGATGTGTCTGATTTTCTCCCTAGGAAAATTCCAGGATTCAGTGATGACACGTCCAGTCTACTTCATTAATACTAAAGCTTATGAAGGAAATTGCATAACATTGTTCCTGTAAGAAGGTACAAAATTTCTAAAATGTTCTTCAGTCATGTCCAATATCTTTGTTTATCATTCAAGGCATTTTCTCTTGGTTTTTATTTTGTTTAAGTCTACTGCTTATATGACATTGCCTTTCCTTTTAGCTCTTAACTTTATTTGTTATTAATTGCTCATTTAATGTGGCATTTTCAGGGACAGGATGGTGTTTTCCCAAGACTGGAACATCTGTCTGTAGCTGTCTTCCAGCACCAGCATGTGAATTTCCATCCAAGCAAACCAAGGCTTAAACCAACACATGAACTTTGCAGGCAAAGATTGTGATGGGGTGGGATGAAAAACTAAAAAGGAGAGTTTTTATTAAATGCCTTGAGATGTGCATTCACAAATATTTCAGCCTGGATTAAATTCCTTGTTAAGGACTAACCTCTGGAATCATCTCCTTTCTGCAACATCTGCTGTGGAGGAGAGACTTGGGCACTGGAGCTGCAAGGACCCTCTGGCCAGGCAGAGAGACAAACAGATGGAGCTCAGGGAAGATTGAAAATCACTGTGATTTGGACCTCACTTGTAGATCCTTAATTTCCCCCCAGAGAAAATGGTCAGATTGGAGCAGAGGCATTAAAATACTTCTGCCTTTGTGTGCTGTGGTGAGTCAGAATCTGGCCTGGAGCACTTCCTCTGCTCCACCGACCTCCCCTCAGCTGCAGAGAGCCCCAGCAATGTCACCTGGTGTGAGTTCACTTCAACCAGTAAATAAAGCTTGCATTTCACATTGACAATCACCAGGAAAAATTTAAAAAAAAAAAAAAAAAAAAGCCGGCTGAATGAACCCAAAAACTGGGATTTTGTGATTTTGTATGCCAAGACACTCATGTTTTCTCAACAGCAGGGATGCGTCCTGCAAATTTAGATCTGGAAATATTCCTGTCCATGCGGAGCTGGCTGTTTGATCTGGGCACATTATGTGCTTTAATTGGCCCTGAAGGAGAGTGTGTGGATGTGAAAACACTCCAAGTCTGCTTTCTTAACAGGTTTTTAATAAAAAAAGTAATCTCTTACACCAAACTTTTGTTTGCAGCAAACTGGGAGCTTGTCCCTGTGTTTTAATTGATGGGAAATGCTGGGAAGCACCAGGGTCACTGGGAATCTCTGGGAACTGGGGCTTGATGGGTATATGAGGCCAAGGAGTTAAATTTTGATGGCTTGGGTTGTGATCTGTAAGTAAGAAATGAAGTCCAAGGCTTGTTCTGAAGATGTGTCATTTTCTGGGGTCCCTCTGGGTTGGAGGAGTTGGGAGACTTCAAATCCCCATAATTCTTTAAACTCAAGGGAATTCAGATAAAAATCTGTACATTTTAAATTGCCATCATCTTTGAAATACTTTGTAACCCTCCCTAATAAATCTTTTTCTCTCCCTCTTCCCCCAAAATATTCTTCAGGCTTGTTTGATACCACTTTTAATGTGGAAGCATGGACTCATCTCTATTGCAAAAACTAAGAGTAAAGCAGGGGTTGGGAAATATTGAGCAGGAATACAAGTGGTTCCTGTGCTGGGAGAGGAAGGAAATTGGGTGGTTCGAGGTGTAGAATTACTGTTAGGTTAAGAAAATGTATTTTAGTAGGCAAAGCATTTTCAGTACTTATGAAGAAGCTTGGGATTGGGAGAAATATGATTTCCTGTAATCAAGGTGCTGGGAGTTGTTTGCCAGCCACTAATGCCTTCAGGGAAATCTCGTAGCAAAGCGTGTAAATGAAAGGGATATTAGCAGAGATTGGCTTCATTTTCTTTAGGGCAAAACTGTAAAAAGTTATGGTGTTTCATATGCCCTGCTTCAGGTGCTTTAGTTATCTCCTGGCTGCTCTATTCCAGAAGTTGTTGGCAAGTGTTTTGACAATACTGGTGAAGCTCACCGGTATAAATTTTGTCTGTTGTGCTACAGAAAAATTTGTGTGGTAAAAAGGCTTATAAATGTTAAATAAGAGGAATTTTGGGTCAATAAGACCACTGGTAAATCTCCTGTTAAATTAAGTGTGCCTGGAGTCCTATATTTAGTGGAGCTATTGCCAAATTGCAGCAAGGCTCAAGCATTTCCAATAATTATTACAGCAAAATTTACAGCATATGTTTTTTTTCCTATTGACATATTAAGCATATTTGCAAGAGAACACATCCTTCAAGGGACTGGGGTATTGCAGCCTGGGTAGAGATGTGCCCAAGCTTGTAATCATTGTCAATTATTTGAGAAACCACAGAATCATTGAGGGGTTTGGGTGGTAGGGACCTTAGAGCTGATCTAGTTCTAACCCCTGCCATGGCAGGGACACCTTCCAGTGTCCCAGGCTGCTCCAAGCCCCAGTGTCCAACCTGGCCTTGGACACTGCCAGAGATCCAGGGGCACCACAGCTTCTCTGGGCACCCTGTGCCAGGGCCTCCCCACCCTCCCAGGGAGGAATTTCTTCTCAATATCCCATCTAAACCTGCCCTCCTTCAGCTTAAGGCCATTCCCTCTTCTCCTATCACTACCTGCCCTTATGAAAATACCCCTGATAATTCATTGTATTTTGGATGAGGATTCCTCTCTCCATTCCTCCCTGTGCCATGGTGCCAACTGTGCCACTGCATTCACAGAACTCATGCCATCAATTCCTCGGTGGGGACAGACCTGTGTTTTTACTGTGAGGGACTGGAAATTAAAGCAGATTTTAATTCCTTTTGGTCCCTCTCACCAAGCCCTGTGTGCATGTGTGGAGTTGTTTGGAGTCACATATTGCATTCCTAGAATTGAATCCGCTTGGAGTTGGTCCTAATGTGCCTCTTGCACCGGAGGAAATGGATATTACGGTTGCTGGGTTGAAACGTGCGCTCAAATGCATTGGGAGTTTGATACTATTTTTCAAACTGCCAAATAGATAATGTCAGAACATTTCTGAAATGGGATCCTAACATCAAGATATACAGCACCAATCAGCTCACATCAGGCAAAGTACAGCGTAAAGCCGGGGATGGAGGAAACTACTACAGAATTTCCATTTTCATTCCCTATGTCAACAGCTTTGTAACTTACCTAGTAGATTGTTTTATGTTTTCCAGACATATTCTCAGTAGACCACAAACACTACATTCAGCTCAGCCTACAGAACCCAAAGAATTAGATATGCTGTAGTTTATGAAATGGATGTTTATGAAAGTATCCTTTGTTTGAATTGCTCGAAAACCCAACATGAATTCAAACTTTGACAGCATAAGCAGAAAATAAGAGGGCCATAGTGATCTCCCAAATGTAGCCTTAACTATTGAGGTTCTCATATTGAAAATGCAATTTTCTGTCTCGATGTTTATGAATGTCTTCAAATTCCCTTTCATAATAGCCCCTTTTTGACAGGCCTTTTTCAACTCTGAAATATGAGAAGAAAGGTTGCTGCAGAGTGTAGAATATACCATTACAGGAGGTGCACCTCTGTCCCTCAAGCCAACCGCGCTCCTTCGGAAGTCAGTGATGATATATACACATGGAGGAGCTGGCAGAGCCCAAGATCCATTGCAGAGAAGCAGGATTCTTTCACTGAATCCCAGTCAGTTCAGATGCTAAAATACACTGTGGCACTTTAGGGAGCCTGTCTATGTAAAATGTATGAGTTCCCTGTGATTTTATAAAGTAGGTAAAACTCCAGCCTCGCGGAATCTTCCTAGTGCTGGCAAACCTCATCACAGTCGCTGAAGAGCAGTCAGAGCTGTTTACATTGAATTCCTCTCCACAGGTAGGAAGGTGTGTTTTGTTTGGAGAGGACCTACACTGAGGGAATTCAGCTTCCTCTGATCATCTGTGTGCTATTTTCACATTGTGCTGGTGCTTTTGGGAGAATCGGGTGGCAGCTGAGGGAAAGAGTCCCTGAGGACATTCATGCTGAGCTGGATCCCCAGCAGCCTGACCAGCAGGGTGAGGGAGGGGAATCCAATCTCTCCTCTGCTCTGCTGAGGCCACACCTGCAGGGCTGTGTCCACCTTCGGGGTCTCCAGCACAAAAAAGATCTGTTGGAATGAATCCAGAGGAGGCTATGGAGATGCTCCAAGGGCTGGAGCTGCTCTGGAGCCAGACTGGGAGAGCTGGGAATGTTCACCTGGAGAGGAGAAGGATCCAGGGAGAGCTCAGAGCTCCTGCCAGTGCCAAAAGGAGCTCTAGGAGAGCTGGAGACGGGCTTGGGACAAGGGATGGAGGGAGAGGACAAGGAGAAATGACATTAAGCTGAAGATCAGATTTAAATTAGATATTATGAGGAAATTCTGCCTTCACTTCTTGTCTTAGTAACATTTTTACATAAATACAATGTGAACTGTGAGGGGAGTAGAATTTTGCAGTAATCTAAAAGGAAAATAAAATTATAGTGAAGATGTTAATATCCTTTTTTGGGGTTTTTTTGTCCTCTTATAAGTATCTGTATGTCATGAATTGTCTCATCCTAGTGCTGGGACATACCCAGGGTTCCTGTCCCTCATGCTGATCTTGGCTTGGGTCTGGGTCCAGCTCCCCATTCAAACAGCAGCCTGAGCATATAATAGATAAATAAAAAAATAAATAAAGTGGGTTTTAGGGGTAAAAATGGGTGAAATTCACTTTGGCCATGCCTGTTGTCAGAGTGTGCTGATGTCCAGGCTGGGAGCAGAAGAACACACTGGTTAAACTGGAGCTGAGTGCTGGGAAGTCCCCCAGCTGGACCTGGATGTGTTCCCACACCTCCTGGGAGCTGACATCCCTCCAAAATGCTCCTGAGGCCATAGTCCAGCAAATCCAGGTGGCAGCTGGGCTGGGATGCTCCCCTGTGTCCTTCGATGTAGGCAAATCTATTCCATGCTCAGCTTTCAAAGTCGGTTTAACAATAAACATTAAAATGCCAACTGACCTGCAAGGGGAGAAAAAAAGTTGTTTGTGACATTAAGCACCTTCACATGAAATAATTGAAGTGAAGCTGGAGCAGATTTTAAGCATAAGGAGGTCCTAGGGTGGTGAAGGTGGTGATGCACACCTTGGAAAGGTCAGGCAGCTGCTGAAACCTCCATGTGCTCCAACTTCTGACAAAACTGAGGTGGAGGCAAAAGCAGCTCCAGACCAGCCTGAGGAATAAGAGGGGAGCTGTGCCAGTCAAAAGAGGGGAAACATTTCTATTTCTGAGGATGCTGAAAGGTATCAGAAGTCAGGAGGAGCAGGTGAGCAAGTGCTTTGCTCCTGAATCTTCACATCTTGTTTAAAACTTCCTGAATTTCTCTGCTCTCAGGATGCTTCCTCCAAATTTCTGTCATCCCCTGCCTGGTTGAGTTTTTCCTTTTTGGCCTTTATGGAAGCACAAGAGGAAAAGCAGCAGAGTTGAACCCAGTTTAATGGTTGAATAGTTTTATCCTGCTCTGGAACACAGAGCAGAGATCGTTTTCATTCGTTTATTGTTTCAGCACTGGGCAAATACAAATGTTTCTCTTGCGTCCGAGGATATTTTTAATGCTGCTTTTTAGATGTTGTTTTCTTTTGCTTGAAACTCCAAATGCATTCTTCCCAGAATTTCTAAGCTCGTTCCCTTAATTTTTTTTTTTTAAAGGGTATCCTGTCAGTTTTTAAATACAGGCTTTTCATGTTGCCAGTGAATTGCTTTGATCTGCAGATGAGAACTGATGAGACACAGTTTCCTCAGTGCTGAACTTTGCCAAGAGTGTGGCTGCTATGGATTTGAAAATCGGGAAAAGAAAACTCCTGACAGGACTTTCCAAAGCAAAAATCTTTTCCCATTGTCTGAAAACAAAATGCCCAGAACAATTTGTCTGTGGTTTGGTGGGATCAAAGGGAATGAAGGAAAAAGGAACACGGTTTGATGAACGTGTTCTTTGTTTTATTTGTGGAGTAATAGCTGGGAAATAAAGTTATGTTTCTCTCTCTCCATGCTGCATCTTCTTGTATTGTTAAGGGAGCTGGCAAGGGAGGATCTGGCAGCACAGAGGGATAGCTGGGGGAAAAAAACTGCCCCTGAAGTGGTCTTTAAAAATTAATCCAGAAAAGGACAATATCCACTGATGCTGCAGGACTGGAAAATGGTCCTGGCTGGGTTGGAGGAGATCTCCAGGCCATCCCTCTTCACTAGCTCCAGGGCCAGACCTGACTGCTCAGGGCTTCCCCTCGGTGGGTGTGGAAATCCCCAAGGATTAGGAAGGCTCAGCCTTCCCAGGGAGCTCATCCTGTGGCTCCTCTGCCCTCCCAGGAAGGCATTTTTCCTGAAAATCCAGAGCTTTTGGTGCCTCTTGGTGCCTAAATTCAGGAAACACACACTTCACTTGGGGGGAAATGGGCTGCTTTGGGCAATTCATTCCAAATTACCCAGTGGGTGGTTGGAAGAGGCAGAGCAAGATTATTCTCAAAACCACCACAGCTCCTTCAGATTCGGATGAGTGACTCTTTTTAGCTTAACTGCTACTTGAATTCTACAGCATATTCCAGGGAATAAGTAAATAAAACACCATTCATGCCATGGGATCAGCATACTAATTTATGGCCAGATCTGAAGCCTTTTCCCAAGGCAAAATACAATTAAAGCCAGGCAGAACTTGACCCGAGTGAGCACTTCAGCATTTGATCTGTGAATTTGACTTTTCTGCATTTTTATTATTTTTATACAGTAGTAAAAGTCTTTCTCCTGCTGGTGATTTTACATTGTGCTGGATATTGAATTCCTTGCAGCAAAGGCCTCACCTCTTGAAACCTAATCTTATGTAGTGGGCTGTCTAAAGAACTTAATTCTTATTGGAATAACAAGTTTAAAAATATGTATTTTGAAAGCATATCCATGACTTTTCTGTTAACCTGGTTCTAACAGCCATCCAGCAGGAACAGCAGAGGATGAAAAGCGAGGAACAGGCTGAGATCTAATCTGACCCAACTCATTGATTCCCTCCCTGACCTTGGGTAAGCCTTTTGACCTGCCTGGGCCTCAGTCAACTCAGCTGGAAAATTGGGTAAAGAGTGGAGCCTGTTAGAAAACCATCTTCAATTTGAACAAAGATTTCCCCGAGACCCAAAAAAAGGGAGTGTAGTCATTCCATACAGACATAATTGATTGTGCACTGCGCAAGAATAACATCCTGAGCTGTGGGATACCATGGATGACATCTCATTCGTCCTGCCGTGGCTGGGTGGTCTCTGGGTCCACTTTTCCTGTCTCCAGAGCTGTATTTTCCCTTTCCCAGCGTTAGTCTGGCCATGCCTGCCCTCGGTGGGAATGTGGCTAAAATACTGCATGAGCCTAAGAAGGTGGTGGGCAGGAATTATTATTCCTGTTGGGATTGGAGTCACTGAAGTAAATTATTGTCCCCTGGATTTAGCGTGACCTGGAGTGGCATCACTGTGTCCCTAACACATAAATATGAAGACGAGGATTTACTCAGGATTCACAGAATCATGGAGTGGTTTGGCTTGGTTTGGTTTGGTTTGGTTTGGTTTGGTTTGGTTTGGTTTGGTTTGGAAGGGACTTTAAATCCCATCCAGTGCCACCCTGCCATGGCAGGGACACCTTCCACTATCCCAAGCCCCAATGTCCAACCTGCCCTTGGACACTGCCAGGGATCCAGGGGCACCACAGCTTCTCTGGACACCCTGTGCCAGGCTCTCAGCACTTTCTGAGTTTCTCCTGAAGCTTTCCAGACTATCCTGGCTCTCTCAGACCACATTTCCTGCCACCAGCAATGCCTGTCCTTCCCAACAGGAAGCTTCAGCTGCAATCCCAACGTGAATCCCCATGAACAACCTGAGGCAGGATCCATTTCCAGCCGGGATGGATTGGCTTTGTCCAGAGCTGCCCATCCCAGCACGGAGCTGGAGCACCCCCAGGAGGGCTGGGAGGCAGCCAAGGGCAGTGCCATGGCATGTGGCTCCCGGCTGTGTCCCTGCTGGCTCTGTCCCCGTTTGTCCTGGGCCAAGGCCAGCTCCTCCTGCCTGTGCCAGCGTGTTCCAACCATCCCAGACCTGCTAATCTATTCTCCGTGACCCACGCTGGAAAAATGACCGTTTCCTTTCCCCAGTTCCCACATCTGCTGCTTGTTTTGCTCTCTTTGCCGAGATTTGGGAAGGAGTTCAGGAATGCACGGTGCTGTTCAGAGCCAGGCTGACCTCATGGTCAAATGACACTCAGTGAGTGGCATTTCTCTGGCAAGGTCTGGAGGGAAATAGTGAAGGGGAAATGGGGATGTTTCTTCACTTCCACATGTGTATTTCTAGATGTTTTTCAATAAAAATAAGGATTTTGCTCTAAAATGTTAGCGAGAGTAGGAGGGACCTGCTATTGCCAATGGAAACCAGTAAATCCTGCTCTGCCTGTTAATTGGCTGTCGTTATCCTGCCATGGAATGGTTTAAATTTTAACATTAATATTAGGTGCAAACACCTAAAAAAAGTCACTCCTACCGGTCCAAATGAAATGGCTATGTGAGAATGACATTTATGTTGGAATAAAATCATCACTGTGCCTCATATAACATAATATACCTATATATTTTGCATCACCAAAAAAAATTTTAAAAAATTCCCAGGCTCTGCTCTCTTTAAAAGTGCAGGCATGGAGAAATAAAAATTTTGCTTGAAAATATTCAGTACTTTTAATGGAATATTCTGAAAATGTGTGTTTCATTTCGAAGGCATATTTAGCAAGGAAATTTGAAAAGCAGTGAGCACAAACATGGTGTAGAAGCAAAATGCAGTCAGAATTTGAGGAAAAACACAAAATATTACAGTTTGAGAGAGGCTGGATGATGTGCAATGACCAAGAATCCACCCTGCTTTTTCCCCTTCCTTTTTTTTTTCCAAAATGAAAAGGACTTGATGGACCTCCTCAAGTGCATTTCCCTGTGATTCCTTTTAATTGGAAATAAGTGATTGCAAAATTTTTTAGGCCTATATAGCTATATATGCATCCCTGAAATAAAAAACAATAAAAACAATCACATCTTTGGAGAGATAAACTTGTTAAGAAAGATTAAAAGAAGATTTAACCAGCAGAATTACTGTCCATGAAGATGCTTCCCTGCCTTTTTCGTAACAATTCCATGGAAATTCGGTGTTAAAATAGAAACTGGAGCTAAAACTGGGATCTAGGTCTACTGCTCTGTATTCCTCTGGGCTTACAAGGCTAAGCAGAAGTGGAGGAATTACCCACAAATATTTGGTGGGTTTTATATCAAGAGCCTAAAATAGCTGGGTACTTATGGAATTAAAGGGAAGGGAATTTTAAAAGAGCTGATCAAACTCACTGCAATACTGCTTTTTAGATTAATGGCCACGACTGAGGAGCTGGATTTCGGTGATTTTGGAGACAAGTGATCCTGCTAGGAATGAGAAGGTGATGGAGGAGGAAGTGTTGAGGTTTTCATGCTCTGCCCTGGCTGGTGACAAGGGACACCTCCTGCCCTGTCCTCTGCTCTGAGGTGCCTCATTGCCCTCAAACAATTCTGAAAGCTTTCAGTTATTCATATTTAATCTGCTCTTATCTCCCTCGTGTTCCTTTTGCTTTTGCTTCTGGCCAGATTTCCTCCCACCATCCAGCACCTTTGTTTAAGATTATTTCCCCCAGATAGATCAGGTTGCATTTTTTCAAGTTCAGTGTCATTTGTCACCATGCAGTAAGTGGCTCTGCTTTGATGGCTGGGGCCATTCACTCTGGCTTTTGTAGGAGCAACAGCCAGAGAGGAAAAGTTGAGCTTTCAAAGAAAAAATTTCCAAAAAATGAGCTCATCCAGCTGTGGGGATGGTGCTGGCTCTGCTCCAGTGGCTGAGCTGGGAGGGATCTTTGGGCAGCTCTTTGGATCTGAGCTCCTGTTTGCTCCACTGGCAGATAAGAGGCTCTTTCATGTGCAGGAGCCATCAGGAAAGGAAAACCCAACGCTCTGGTGGAATGACTCCTCCATTGTGACTGGGAGACCCTGCACAGCGTCAGTTGATAGTGCCTGCCTGTGCTTCAAAGAGCTGTGACAGTGACAGCAGGGAGTCAGGCCATGTCTGGGGTCCTCTGTCCATCCTCAGCCAAGCACCACATGGGCACAAGGCGTTGGAAATGCAGGAATTTTTGGCATAATGCTTAAATATGGAGCTGTTTTGGGCAGAGTGAAAGGCAGAAATATAGTGGGAAAGTGATCCAAAATGTGTATTTTTGGTAGGGAATGAACACAAATTATTAACTAGGCGGTATCAACCTTTTCTCACTGAACCTAGTGCAAAGGTCCCTTTGGTTTTCGTAGAATCAGAGGATGGTTTGGGTTGGGAGGTTGTTTCTTTTTGTGACATGGGTGGGTTTTTGTTCCTTTAAAACTGTGGCAGGAGATTCATCACAGTGAGAATGATCTTTTATCAGCTGGAGCAAAGAGGATAGAGAGAGAACAGGTAGCTCTGTCAGTGTAACTGCAACCAAAAAACCAGGAAGAAATGGAGAAAAAATACATTTAAATACTTCAGCCTCATCAGAATGACTGTCTTCCAGCTTATGAACTAATTGAGGAGAGAATGGAAGCATAAAAGCATTTCTTGTTAGAGTTAGAGAAGTAATTAATTGATCAGATGTTGTTTCTTCAGCAATTATGCAGTATTCCCCCGTTAATCAGTTGAAATTTTTGGTGTCAGTATCAACATCCAACATCTCTCTGTGTTCCACAGTGGCTGAATGAGGTTCTGTTCCTTCTCCAGGGGACCTGTGGCTGATTTTCACCAAAGCTTTCCAGGAGTGTTTGTCGTGTCACAGATGCCAAAGAACTCTGCGGGCTGGAGACTTTTCCATAATTAAACTCGGTGCAAAATAAAGGGAGATCTTCATCACACTCTTTGTATTCCTATAAAAATCTGTTGCCATGGGAGCTGGCATTGAATAGCAAGGTAGTGGAAATCCAGAGTGTTGCATTACGTTTGCCCTGTAGCCACTGGAGGGTCCCTTAAAATAAAGTCGCCTTTTATCTTTGCTTTCTGAATAAACATAAAACTAGATTTTTAGTGCAAAATCCTGATTTCAAGGTTATTGATGCCCGACTAAATTAATACAGTCTGTGCCATAGCATACAAAATCCCCAGCAAAGCCAGGGATACTCCTGTCTTTTGAAAGCTTGACATTTGTTTTTCATAATGAACTTAAAGGTCACCAGCTACAGATGAATCAGGATACCTGCTCGAGTTTACATTTACATGCATTTTATTTTATTCCCATGTGCACTTTTTATGAGATCCATCACTGGAATAAAACTGTAGCGCTCTCTTATTATCCGGGTTTGATGGTCTAGAAGAGTTATCAACCTGCTGCCTTTAGGAATGGAGCTGCTGGAATTCCTGCTGGGATGGGTGGAGGAATGGCTGCCTCCTTTCCTGAGCATCACCACTGATCCCACCTCTAAATATGACATTAAAAAGTGTCTCTCTGTTCCTAATCCATAATTCCTCGTGTCCTGACGCCCTGCTCAATCCCTGGAATGATGGCAACACCGTCTGAGTTAGTGAAAAATGCTTTGTGTGTATTGATGCTTCTTTAATTCCCCTTTTATTTCTACGGGAGAAGCTGTAATTAATCAAAACGCAACTTCCAGGGATTCAAAATGCCTCATCCAGCCTTAGAATGGATGTGTCCCATCTCTTCTGCATATGAATTTTTGTTTTCGCTCAGCCTAGCAAGTGACCTGTATTGCTGCACGGATTTTTTGAAATCAAATAACATTTTGTACTTTTACCAAAATACCTGTGGAGCTGACAGAGCATGATGCATTCATTTTCCTTGATTTTGTAGTGAGGGAAAAGGCTAGCATGAATAATTCAAAAATAATGCTGAGACTGTTAAGATTTAGTACTGGAGAGGTCATCACAGTTGGGAGAATGAGCTAGGAGACTATTACTATTCCACGATCTTTGAATCTCAAGGTGACATCATTATTATTTCTCTATATCTATAATGTGGTGCTGCAACCAACTCATTGCAGTGTTTCTCATGTAGGGGAGAAAGATCAATTACATACAGACCTCAAAATGTGAACTATAAGCATAGTGGCCAATAAAACTGTCATTAACAGTCACCACAATTTTAACTGTGTGCTTCCAGGTCAAGCTGCTTTAAAAATGATAACTGACATTGAGAGGTTGAATAAAGAGCACCCGTTCTGAAGGGAACAGGTTTGCACCCAAATCAGTTGTCATTAACAAATTGGCTAATTCCATTCTTCAGTTTACAGCATTCAGCATTTCTCTCATTGTTTCTGGTGGTACAGCCATAGAGAACTCTGGGAGAAAAATAAAATCCTGAGTTTTCCACATGATCAGCATCAGCTGTGGTGCTGGGGATGCAGAGAAAGCATCCCTGTGCAGTTTAATTGTATTTATTCCTGTCTGGGATGAGGAAGTGAAAGATGTCATCTGAATGGAAGCTATGTGGTGGTGGTGCTTTAACTGTTACCTCACCTCTCAGTGTGCCTGTGGAAGGCTGAGTTATCCAAAATAAACACTCCCTGATGAATTTGGGAGTAATGTATGCCAGGTAACAGCAGCCAGGACTGCAGAAATGCCTTCCATTGGGCGAGTGCTGCCTTGTGTGTTTAATTAAACATCCCTTTACCTTGGAGAATATCCCTCAAGACTCCAACTCTTCCAATAAACACTTTTCTGACATGTTTTGTTTTCTTTTTTGTAATTTCCAGATGAGTCTGAGAGATAAATAAGGCAGCTTTCATAACGAAATTACAGAGGAAAAGGGTTGGTGAGCCACCTGTTCCGAACACGAGGACATTTGATGTAAGTGGAGCTCAAATGTTTGTCAAAAATATGCTGCAGCTCTTTGAGGCTGTGATTCCTCTCTGGTTTTGAAGGAACAAGCTGCCACCCTCCTCCCTTAGCTCTTTCCAGTTTTCCTTGTGGGGTTCAGGCTTGCAGCCCTGTGATAACTCCTTGCTCCTGGATGGCTGGGTGGGGAGGGATGAGGAGCATCCCAGGGCTGTGCCTGCCTGGCCAGGAGCTCCAGCAGATCCTGCGCTTCCCACTTCTTGCTTCCTGCCTGTTTTTCCCCTCTTGGCTCCTTCAGAGCTGTGATCCACAGCCAGGAACACTCATGGCACCTGACTGTAGCCAGGGAGCTCCAGCAGCCCAATTAGGAGGGTCTAATGATGGCTCTTGAGTAGCCAACAGTTCCTCCACGTTCAGGGACTAAATAGGCTCATTGCTGCCTTTATTTTCCTAAATTCTGATTTACGTTGTTTCAGTGAATTAAATATTTTTGCCATACAACCACAGACTGGTTTGGGTGGGAAGGGACCTTAAATTCCATCCCTTTCCACCCCTGCCATGGCAGGGACACCTTCCACTGTCCCAGGCTGCTCCAAGGCCGGTCCAGCCTGGCCAGGAACACTTTGCAGTGCTGTAAAAAATATGACTAAGAAATCCATACAAGGAGCAAAGAGATGAAAATGTGCAAAAAATGGGCTTTTTGTTATTTTGCTTGCCAGGCTTTCTGGTGTGCACAGCTGGAGGGAGAGGGCACTGTGGCAGGACTGTGGGCTCCAGCCCTGCTGAACCGAAAGATTAAGAGGAGATTGGTCAGAGAAATCAAAATTATAAAGGCTGGGAGAGGCGTGATCCTGCAGCAGGAAAAATAAAACAACTGTGAAACAATGTCTCTCTAATGACTGCAGGAAAATTAAAGAGAGAGCAACGCAGCAGCTTCCCGGGTATTGCTTTTTTTCCTGTTCAATCAAACATTTATTTTAATTTTTCGCATTTGGAGGAAAGCCACATGACTTCAGCTCCACTTCAGCCTGAGCTGCTGGGGTGTTTGTGTCAGGTTTGTTGCACACTGTGATGCTCATCCTCTGCCCTGGTTAATCCAGCAGTGATTAACTCCTGGGCCTGATGCTCTGCCCTGAGGTCATTTGGGAGTGCCAGGGGGTTGGAGCATCCTCACTAACAGGGATGGGCTTGTAGGACACCTGGGAATTGGAGATCAGAGAGTCATGGAGTGGGTTGGGGTGGAAGGGACCTTGGAGATCATCCCGTGCCACCCCAGCCATGGCAGGGACACCTCCCACTGTCCCAGGCTGCTCCAAGCCCAATGTCCAGCCTGGCCTTGGACACTGCCAGGGATCCAGGGGCACCACAGCTTCTCTGGGAATTCCATCCCATCCTTCTCCACCCTGCCAGGGAACAATTCCTTCCCAGTATTCCATTTAATCCTCCCACTTTCAGTCTAAATCCATTCCCTGTGTCCTGTCCCTCCATCCCTTGTCCCCAGTCCCTCTGCAGCTCTCCTGGAGCTCCTTTAGGCACTGGCAGGAGCTCTGAGCTCTCCCTGGATCCTTCCCTTCTCCAGGTGAACATTCCCAGCTCTCCCAGCCTGGCTGCAGAGCAGAGGGGCTTCTGTGAGATGAGAGAAAGAAACCAATTTTATGGCACAAACCTGGAGATCTCTGGAGACTTCAGCTTGCTTTTGTCCTTGTCACAGACCCTCTTGTTTTGGGGCCACCACGCCACAGCAGCTACATTTACTGTTAGATTTATTTTCAGCTGCTGTGGTGACAGAGCTACAATATAAGGATTCTGCAGGTCAGGGGCCAATTCAAATGGCTCACCTGCTCTAGGATTTCCAAACTCAATTTTGCCCTGATTTGTGGTATAAAGAGTCTGGGAAAAGTTTTGCTGCCAGTTATGCCTTTCAGATCACCTGAGGATTTCCTCTGGAGCCCAAGTGCTCCCTGCACAGAGCTGGATTTTGCTTGGAATGGCCATCTGGCTATAGGGGATGTTGCTTGAGATTTAAAAAGCATAATAATAATTTCATAATAATGAAACCTTGTTGACAAAAGCGGTGTTTGTGCAGAACCAAGCAGGGAGGAAATCCTCTTTCTGCCAGAGTTTGGGTTTCATAATGTGTTTTGGAACAACACTGGAGTCCTTTCAGAAGAGGAAAGTAATGGTGCCCTGGTCCCTGAACCAACCCCAAAAATCACTGAAACAAGTGTGTTGAATGTATTCTTTGTCCATCTCTGGCCAAACTAGAAGCTCCATCAATTAATAATGAATTTGGAAAAAGTGTTGAAAAGCTGCAATAATGAGAAATTAGCTTTTCCCACGGAGGACATTCTGTGCCCAGTGCCTGGTGAAGGATGAGATCCTGTTATCCAGCCAGGAAGGTGGCAAAAAGGAAAGGCTAAAGAGAGTCATTAAATGTTTATCATATTAAAAAAAAAAAGCACAAGTTTGTTCCTAGCACAGGAATGCAAAGTGCAGCATTCAAGGAAATGTAAACATAACTGCAACTATTTCATTTCATGGGAGGTTTTTGTTGCTCTCCTATTAAATTTAATGGGTTGCCTCATGAGAAGCAGCTCATTAATATGAATATGAAGAGCACGTTTCAACCTGCAAACTCAGTAACACAAAGATGGGTGATGTTGATTTTCCTTTGCTTTTTTCAAAAATATGAACTGCTGCCGTGGAAATAGCTGGAGCCTGGGGATAAAGCAGGGAAATAGGAACCAGGGGGGTTGTGCTTCTGATTCCACTCAGCGCTGGATCCCTCTGATGTGAACCCGAGCAAATCAATTAACTGCTGTTTGCTTTGGTCCCTGAATCAGGTTAAATCAACGAACGCTGCCATGCTTATTGGGAGGCTAAATAATTAGAATTAATTAGCCTGGTTTCCATGAACACCACTGAGTGCCTGGAGTGAGGGGCAGGGCTGGAGTGGTGCTCCAGGGGTTGGATTTGGGATGGTTTGGGGTGCTGGAATCTGGGCTGGTCCCAAAGCTTCACCCCAGTGCTGTGGTTGCATTTATTGGTGAGAACTCCAGAGCAGCCATGACCACAGAATTTGGGATTTGCAATGTGTCTGCCCATGGACAAGGCAAAAGGGAACACTCCCAGATCCTTGGTTCCCTTTGGAATGATGGACAAGAGTCTTTTCCATGAGGTTGCTCCTTGATGTGTTTCCAGGAAGTTGGAAAAGAAAGTATGTGGAAAGAAATAAGCAAAATGAGCAAAATGCCTTAAAAATGAAATTGAAAAATTAGACTGCAAACAGCCAGGAAGGGTCATATTTGTTGCCCTCAAAAGAATATTAATTTTCCCACATTTATCGAGCTAGGATTAATTTTCCAGAGGATTCTGGAACTCCAAAATCCCTTTTCTGATTACACTATTTGGCCACAAGACTAATGCTCACCTATGAATTGCAGGTGTTGTTTAGGTGGTACTGCTAGCTCCAGAAACTTCAGTTTTGTTTCTGTATTTGTCACTTATTCATCAGCAAAAATCCTTACAATCATTTTAAATTCATAAGTAGGTGTGGGGTTTGTCTTAAACCCTCCTAGTGGAGTTTATATGTGGAGAGGCTTTGAGACATGGGAGGTTTCCCAGAAATGCATTATTTATTTATTTCATATAAAAATATTTCATAAAATAAATATTCTAACTGAAAAGGGCCAGAAATTCAGGCTTTACTCCTGCAGTGGGATAGGATCTATTACATTGCTATAAAAAATTGTTTAATTCAGAGTTTCTCCAACGTGAGCCCTCTGAGGTGAGTATTTACCCCTGAGTTGTTCCTCTCCATTCCTGGTGGGAGTTCATCTCCTTAATGCCTCCTAGGTCTTCCCAGGTGTTGGAAAATACATGCAGGCATCCTGCTGAAAATGAGAAAAACCACAAAATATGTGATTAAAAAAAATAAAGTTCCCATCCCACTGTAATCAGAAAAAGTGGAAGGAAGATACAAATTATATAAAATTGTCACCGGCACAACTTTTTTTTTTAATCATTCTTTCTGGAATTATTTGTAATGAGGGTTTTTTCCTGGCCTTCTATTTTATGATCTGCTTCTGCTTCTCTTGGTCTCCTGAAATGGATATTGCACTCAATACTGGGAATCCCAGAAAATCCATTCTGTCGATCAGCAGCCCAGAATTTGAGCTTTGCCTCTTTCTTTTGTACTGTGGAGGAGCTGCCAACCTGGTGGGAGCTGCAGGAATCTGGGATGAATTCATTCCCATCCCTGCCTCCATCCTGGTGGGAGCTGCAGGAATCTGGGATTTCTGGGATTCCCATCCCTGCCTCCAGCCCAGCTCGGAGCTGGCTGCCCAGGGCAGCTCCAACCCCAAACCATGACCCACAACCTGCTGGTTTATACTGGGAGGGAAGGCTGTGGAAAAGTCTTGCCTTGGGTGGTAGCCTTGGGATGGACCACAGTGAAGGGACAAATTTCATCATAAACTAATAAATAATCAAGTTCATTAGAAATCCACAAAACTTCCAATAATAATTAGACATTTAAGATAAAGTGAATAAAAATTACTTTGAAAAACTCAGACCCGATCCTCAACTTGCACAAGGAAAAAAGTGTGAAACATTCTACTTTTTAAAAATTTTGTTACATTTTTGCTCCATTGCACATACTCAGGAGATCCCTTTATTTCAAATTTAAAATAGTCCATGAAAATCTGTATTGACGTAATAGCTTATTAGGCTACAAGCAAAATATTCCCAGACCTAATTTTTAATTAATATAGTTCACTGAAAACTTATAAAAGATTCATACATAATATGATAAAAGAAATAAACATCCTCAATACCATGTTAAGTTTCTTTCCTTTGTCAAACATTGGGTTTTTTCCTCTGCTACCAGCACAATAAAACCTCTCCTACAAAATTGACTTGTCTTTGGCAGCTCTGTCTGTCAGATGTGATATTTCCTGATCCGTAAAATGGTGCTTATTAATCAGAGATTCTGACACCTTTTCTCACTTTGGGCTCTGCCTTTCATAAAGAGTTTTGTTTTTTAAATCCAGACTTTCCCTGGAGTTGCTGTTCCCACCAAAAATGCTGCTCCAGAGCTCTGGAGGGCACTGGAAATCACCTCCCTGACCTGCAGGAGTTTTGTGTCGTAAGAACAGCCTGGGAGAGCTGGGAATGCTCATCTGGAGAAGGGAAGGATCCAGGGAGAGCTCAGAGCTCCTGCCAGTGCCTAAAGGAGCTCCAGGAGAGCTGGAGAGGGACTGGGGACAAGGGCTGGAGGGACAGGAGACAGGGAATGGCTTTAGGCTGAAAGTGGGAGGATTTAGATGGGATATTGGGAAGGAATTGTTCCCTGTGAGGGTGGGGGAGGGATGGGATGGAATTCCCAGAGAAGCTGTGGTGCCCCTGGATCCCTGGCAGTGTCCAAGGCCAGGTTGGAGCAGCCTGGGACAGTGGAAGGTGTCCCTGCCATGGCAGGAACGTGGCCTGATGCCCTTCTAAAGTCCCTTCCAGCCCAAACCATTGCATTGTTCTATGATTTAGAAGTGACAGGATTTTCCTGGAACTGATCTCGTCTCTCTGCAGCCACACCAAAGTCACACACAGAGTCCCAGCTCCCCTCAGTGAGTTCCCCCTGTAGGCACTGGGAAGTTGCTATCTCCAGGGGTGTGTTTTGGGCACATTTACTGCCTCATCCTTCCTTGTTTAGCAGGGACAGGAGAGGAATTGCACTGGAATGACAACCTAGATCCACATTTCCATTGCCAGCATTCCCAGTAGCTGCTGAACCCTCAGCTCCACACAAAAGTTGGGTCACACTTCTCTTGAAATTATGGGACTGAAGCTGTTGGGTTTTGAGCAGCTCTAATCAAACCTTGTTGCTTTTGGGTAAAGGGAAGACACTCAGATTTCTACAGAAGCTCTACTGCTAAACTTCAGCATCAGGAGATGTTCCCAGAGGTTGGGAGGAGATTTGGGATTTGAGCTCCCTGTGCTGGGGCTCCTGATGGAGGGCCAGGAGCTCCTGATGGTGGGCAGGGGAAGGAAGAAAGGCAGGATTTACGTTTTTATAGTTTTTAGCAGAAACTTTAAGAAATCAAGACTGAATTGCAGCAGCCCCAAGGGTGGGCTGAGGGCTCTCTGACCTCCATCTGCAGAGGTATCTCCAGGTGCCAGAGAACTTCCCATCCATGTTTCAAGAATTGCCCAAACCACTGAATTCTGAAAGACTTCAAGTGTTTCCCTGGAGAAGACCTGATCCATTAAAGTCTCCTTGGGGGACACTTGCAAATGCTGTCCCATGTCCCATTTGTCATCTCAACAGCATGGCCACTGGAAGAGTGAGGTGAAAATCTTGGCTGTGTCCTGGAAAATCTTTCCTAATTAATCCAATTGAGTACCTCAGTCTGAGTCAGGATAACACTATGTATTTAATAGGATTTAGCCCTGTGAATTCTTGATATCCGTGGCTCCTATGTGGCTTTAATATACTCAGCATTTTTCAGGATTAGGTGTTAAGGGCTTGATCCCAAAACGTTTAAAATCAATAGGTGTTTTCCTTTGACTTCAGTGGGCTTTGCTTCAGCCTCTAAATATCAGTCGATACTTTCTGATCTCAGCACAGAAAAATACTTTTCAATCGTAATTCCAAAACTCTTATTACTTACTTTGCACCGCATAACTTCTTGAGCCCTGTGTGGATTTGAATAAGGAAATATTAACCAAAACAATAATGATATTATTAGCTGAAGTTTTAGCTTTTAAACTCAATAAAAAGTACCGCTGGGTATTCCTTAATGTTATAGAAGAAGAATGATTAATTTAAGGTTCAGGTGCAAGACAAGGTCAGGAAAGAATTGTTACTGTATACAGTGAGCATTTCAAGATGAATTTGTAGTTTGAAGTATCATTTTATGATGCATTTTCTGTTTTGTTATCAGGGGAAGTATGATGGGTGACATACGAGTGATCACAGTGTTTTGGTGCAATGTTCTGTGATGGGCTTTTCATAAAAATTAGCTGACAATGTCATGAGTATACAAGTAAATTTATAGCTTTCATACTGGACTGCCATTCCCAGAGCTATTTCCAATCACTTGGGCTTTTTATTAAGTTTATTGTTCTTTTATTGTTCAGTGGAGTGTAAGCAGTGAGATTACAAATAAATGTAAGTTGCAGCGGGGATGAAGTCAGGCTTGCAGAATTAGGGAAGATGCGAGCAGAGAGAGCAGAAATTAATTTGAATCCTGGGGAAAGGAGACTCCTGGCATCCCCTGGCACTGTGTGAGTCTGCTCTGCCCTCCTGCCACAGGCACCCCCAAACAGCCCCAAAACAAACTCTCACTTGTGTTTCCAACTTCCCAAACACATTCCCCCCATTTTTGCTTCTTTTTGTTGCCCAGTTTCCTCTCCACTCTCTTTCTTCTCTCACTCCAGCACTTTCTTGCAGCAAAACAGCCCCAACAAGTTGGAGTTTCTCATTTTAGCATCACTCTCAGAATATCTCCAGCATGAAACCTTCAGCATTTATTTCCCTCTCCTTTTTATCCCCTCAAACAGCGAATACTTTATCATTTTGCTTAATATCTTGACCAGCAGAGCAGAAAATCAGACTCATAGCTTTTAATGACACATTTTCAACTGCAAGTTAGTAAAAAAAGAAAAAAAAAATCATTTTTATGTGGTTCTCCAATACTTATACAGACTTGGAGAAACATAATTAAAATTTGTGTTCCTTCTTTGTTATTACTGCTGTGGACTCCACTTAAACTGGATGCTGTTTGTCTGGGCAATCAGACAATAGCTGGAATCCAAAAGCAAATCGATTTGCTGTGTGGCTTGTGCTATTACTTAAGTTATAAATAAAATGATTTTTCCCAGATGGCTCCCTGATGGCCCCACACTCCTCCCATACCAGCTACAGCTTTTCATCCCTGCTGCATCCCTGGTGCATTCCAGGCTGCTGGCACCTCCTGCCTCCCTCCCTGTTTGCTCCCAGCTTCCCCCAAATGCCCAAAAGCTGCGGCTGGAGCAGCTCAGCGAGACTGGAAGGAGATTTTTTGGAGTCCCAAGGTGGCCACAGGATTGCTGCTGAGGCCAAGCCTTGCCAGGGAAGCTGCCAAAGCCTGGCTTAGCTCTGGAGGATCCAACTCTACTGGAAGGGCGTTTGAGTTGAGCTGGAAGGGTTCCAAGGGCTTGGGTCCCACCCTGAGGGCAGTGCCTAGGTTTTCCCCTTTCTCTGTGCCAGGAGATGCCCAGCCCTGCCCTGCTGCTGATGCCTTGATGATTGTGGGTTTCTTTTCTCTTGATGTGTCTGTAACTCGGTGGAGTTCTGTGCTCTTACAGAATGCTGCAAACCTCTGTTCCCAACACATTGAACCAAAACAAAGCTCTCTGGATAGAGATTTGAGGACAATTTGTTACCCTAGGGCCTGAAAATATCTAAACAGCAATGGAAAGGCGGGGAGCAGGACCTGGGGTGATCAATATCATCACCTGAAGGTGTGATTGGAGACTTAGGGACCAAATATGCTAATAGGACAGAACTTAGAAAAGGTAAAGAACTCATGACCCAGGGTCCATTTTGGGTGTTCTCCCTCAGGGGGCTTTGCTTGCCTGAATGTTCCTTGAAGGCCTTGAATAAATTTGTCTGCTTTTCATCCACTAATTGTTCTGGCCTCTGTTTGAGGCATCAGTACCAACCTGCATCCCTTCTCATCCCTCCCTCTGATAAATAAACCCCTTGAAGCTGGTGGTGAAGAATTGAGGGACATTTCAGGTGGCAAGTTGACCTCCTGATTTATTTTTCTAGCTCAAACATTTCAAAGCAGAAAGTCTAATTTTTCTCAAGGTTGTGTATTTACTTCATGGGCGACTTCTTCCAAAAATGTGGGCAGGGCAACACTGGAAACTAAAAATATATATCTGAGGGCAAATGACACACACTGACCCAAGCTTTGCTCTCGTTTTGCCTTTTCAAGATGACTAAAATTGTTAATCTTACATGCTATATTTTTGTAATTTAATTTTTTTTTTTTGAAAACAGGGAAGATCTTCCTGGTAATCAGGCAGTGTTCGTAACAGGAGGAAAACAATTATGAGGAAAACAAGTATATTGGAAAAATGGTGGGACTAAAAATAAATATTTTTCCATGAACACACAAGAACTATATTGAGAATTACAGGGGGGGAAAAAAAAATCAATAAAAAGTAGTATATAATAGCCATAGAGTTCAAACAAAGTGCATTCACTCCCTAGTCCCTAGGAGGACCCCTGATATATATATGTGCAAAACTTAATGAAAATCAGACTTTGTCGTGTCATCAAAAATAGCAAAGCAGTTGGCTGAGTTTTCCTTACATTTTGGCTACTCCTTGCTCCATAAATATAGCACCTATTTAAAGGACCAAGCCTTGTTCCCATTAAAGCTGCAAACCTCAGGCAAACTCTGGCACAGGTCTGGGGGCCCTGAGGTTTGCTAGGAGTGTGGTGGGATGGTTGTGGGGAGCTGGGAGTGTCCCAGTGGGGTGAGGGTTGATGGGATGATCTGGGTGGGCAGGCAGGGTCATCCTGGGGTGTAAAAATCCCAAAATCCCAGAATGGTTTGGATTGGAAAGGACTTCAAACCCATCCAGTGCCACCCTGCCCTGGCAGGGACACCTCCCACTGTCCCAGGCTGCTCCAAGCCCCAATGTCCAGCCTGGCCTTGGACACTGCCAGGGATCCAGGGGCAGCACAGCTTCTCTGGGAATTCCAGCCCATCCCTCCCCACCCTCCCAGGGAAGGATTTCTTCCCAAAATCTGATCCAAACTCTCCCCCTGGCAGTGGGAATTCATTCCCCCTTGTCCTGTCACTCCAGGCTCTCATCCAAAGTCCTTCTCCAGCTCTCTTGGAGCTTCTCAAATACAATGTTTGTATCTTCTCGGTAGGTTGGCTCTCAGCCACAGCTGTGGCTCTCATTTCTGTGAATATCCACACGAGCCAAGTGTATTTTATAAAAATATCTGCAGTTTGGTTTAGGGCATAGAGGTTTTTTGACTTATTTTTGGTTTTAAATGCAGGAGGATGTTCTGCTGTGCTTCCACTCAATGCCCAGGGATTTCCCTCCTGATCCCAGCTCTTCAGGGAAGATGTGGTGCCTGGCCCTGCACAAAGCTGTTGGGGTGGGAATGGAGTAGTTCTGTGCCTCAGTCATCCAGGAGATATTTGATTTTATTTTTTTTTCTCTGCATATTATGTGATCATGGTATTTTTTAGGGATCCAGGCATTTTTCTTCAAGTTACATCAACCCTCTTTCTCTCTCCCCACTGATGCTGAATGTCCCTCAACCTGCAAATGAACAATTTTTAGGGAAGTCAAAGAAAATCTAATAGTGAGCTCATTCCTGTTTGATTAAATTTGAGCTGGGAGAGCCCAAGCCAAGGCCAGTTGGAGACAATGGGAGCATTTCTGTTTGTTTCCATGGGCTTTGTCAACTTTTGTTTGTGCCAGAAGCCCATCAGGAGTGATGAAATTGGGAATCTGTCCATAGGAGCCTCTGCTTTGCTTCACTTCAAAATAACACAACCAAACATTTTTATTTTGCTCATGGAAAGAATGCAGGAAAGGATGAGAATGGAGACCTCCAGTCTGGCTCTGAGCCAACCCAGCTTGGCCAAGAGGCAAATTTCCTATAGTTTAGAGATATGCTACAAGAAAGAGAACCCATTGTTGTGGCAGGCTGTGCAACTTATAAGAAAAGAAAAAAGGAAATAAAGGCAAAAAGAAAGGGAAGAGGGAAGGAGAGGAGAGGAGAGGAGAGGAGAGGAGAGGAGAGGAGAGGAGAGGAGAGGAGAGGAGAGGAGAGGAGAGGAGAGGAGAGGAGAGGAGAGGAGAGGAGAGGAGAGGAGAGGAGAGGAGAGGAGAGGAGAGGAGAGGAGAGGAGAGGAGAGGGAGAGGAGAGGAGAGGAGAGGAGAGGAGAGGAGAGGAGAGGAGAGGAGAGGAGAGGAGAGGAGAGGAGAGGAGAGGAGAGGAGAGGAGAGGAGAGGAGAGGAGAGGAGAAAAGGAAAAAGGAGAAAAGGAGAAAAGGAAAAAGGAGAAAGGAAAAAGGAGAAAGGAGAAGAAAGGAGAAAGGAGAAAGGAAAGAAAAAATGAAAGAGAAAAGGAAAAGACAGTAAACGATAACTTATTAAATTACTTTAAAATTAATTCCTAGAACTTTCTTTCCCAGAAGGCAGGCTGGCTCCTGCTGCACTCAGTCATTCCCATACCAAGGCTGGCTCCAGGGCAGAAACCTTGAGCTGCAGTTTTGCAACTCCTCGGATGAGTAATCTTTACTTCTGCCCCACTCTCCTGAGTAAGGGATGCTTAAGTAAGAACTGGTTGAAGGGTCTGACAGCAGAGCAGGGCTGGGTTGAGCAATGCCTTCTCAAAGTGGGGGCAGCAGCTCCAGAAACTTTGCAGGAATTTCTTCCACAGAGATTTTAAACACAGGCAGAGCATTGATCCTGGGCTCAGTAGGCAATTGCTCATAGAATCATGGAATGGTTT
Organism: Entomyzon cyanotis; assembly: GCA_024500445.1. Taxonomy (NCBI): domain Eukaryota; kingdom Metazoa; phylum Chordata; class Aves; order Passeriformes; family Meliphagidae; genus Entomyzon; species Entomyzon cyanotis. Next base: position 1,366,271 of record JAKEPQ010001000.1, read on the forward strand.
GGGTTGGAAAGGACCCTAAAGCCCATCCAGTGCCACCCCTGCCATGGCAGGGACACTTCCTACTGTGCCAGGCTGCTCCAAGCCCCAATGTCCAACCTGGCCTTGGACACTGCCAGGGATCCAGGGGCACCACAGCTTCTCTGGACACCCTGTGCCAGTCAGTGCCTTTCAGTTTTATTCAAACACTTGCCTTCAAAATACAGCCAAATAATTGTATTACTTTTTTTTTTTTTTTTTTTAAATTTATTAACTCTGTAGAGGCAAAATACAAACATGACTGTAGGCTGGTTAAGGAAAAAGGCACACCCTGCTAATAGACCTAATGCTGGAAATCTTGGATTATCAAGCTTCAAGATTTCACTTTAAACTTGCAAAGTTTATAGCTGGGTAAGCAGGTATTTTAAATAAGATCTTCCTGACTGCACTTCTCTGCTGACAATATTTATAAATAAACAGTATCTAAAAGTATTTTCACTTTTTTTGAGTTTTAAAATAAGAATTAGTGAAGCTGAGTCTCAAGGGACAGCTTTATTTTGTTAAACCTCTAACACATTTTGTTTCATGTTGAGTCTTTGGGAGCTCTAATATGTTTTGGGTGGGTAATGTTTCCCTACATTACTACTCCATTCATAATCCATTACTTGGATAATTCCTCATTTGTGAGACCTGGAGAAATTATGGTATTCACAAGCATTTTTTGAATATTTATATAATGTCATAGCAGGGCTTAGGATATCAGTTGGCTGGAGACAAAGGCAGGATCCTCAGTTATTCTCATACTTAAGTACCAGTTTGATTCCTTGGCAAAAATGTAAATTACAGCGTTGGAAGGCAAGAATTATTGAACAAGGGGATTACATTGCAAAGCAGTTATTTCAACAGCTGCTGCCCCTAAGAGGGGATCGGAATTTTTTGGGGATGCAATTTTCCTGTGCAGAACTGTTGTACAAAGTGAGAATACCAGCACAGTTAAAAGGACAAACATCCCCGAATTCTGTGCTGAGTGTGAGTTGTCCTTCCTGGGGCTGGGATTGCTCCCACCTGGAGCAGGAGATATTCCTGGTGTTCAGAAAGCTCAGGTTGAGCAGCAGTTTGGCCTCTTCAGCAGGCAGGCTGGAGTGGTGCAGACACAACATCCCTGGAATTTCTCCTGTGCTGTTATCCCTGTGGCTCCCAGCGTTCCCACTGCCCATTCTGGATGGGAAGTTAATCTTGCTCCTGCTTAAAGGCTTTATTTCCTGGCTCCTGCCACCCATGGCCCCAGGACATCCAAGTGTCACCAGCAGTGAGAGGCTCCTGGGGTGGATCCCGGGATTTTCCTGCAGGAAAGGTTAACGTTGTAGTTCTGCACTTGGCCATTTCCATCTGAGAATATAAATGGCATTTATGGAGCAGAGAAAACACGAATCATTCCCCTCCTCAGAGGGGCAAGGTGCAGAGCAGGCCAGGTGAGTTGCCACAGATCACACAGGGAGCCAGGCTAAAAATCCAGAATCATGTGTCTCCTGAATCCAATTTCCAGGTCCTGGGTAGGAGGTATTTTTCCCTGTCTCCTTCCTTTGTAGCAGGAGCTCTGTTGAGACAGTTACTAATGGATTGCAATCACTGTGGATCTTACACCAAGCACAGTACAACCAGGAGGTGTAACTACAAGGCTCCATTCAATAATCCATTCTGGCAACCTGACATCCAGGAGAAGTTTATTTTATGTAAATAGCGCTTGATTTAGGTCTGAATCACTTGCAGAGACTCCTCCTTTTGCTTTGGGAGGGGAATTTTGGATGGGGAGCAGAGAGAGGGAAGTGCCCACAGAAATACACAGCTGGAATGTAACACAAACACCAATGTGGGAATTGAAAATTCCAATGTAGGAATAAATTTTCCTTCTCCAAACTGCTCTAGTCACAGGTGAAAAACATCTTCCCATAAAGCCAGGAAACACTAAATAATCCCTTGGAACAACTGAAGACACACAGAATTGGCCATTGTCTGATCCCAAAAAGAAAGGTTCCATCCTACATCAAGGTGGGCTGCTCCTGTATCAAACCATGGGCCAAAATTCTCTGGCACAGAATCACAGAATCCCAGAATGGTTTGGGTTGGAAGGGATCTTAAATCCCATCCACCCACCCGTGCCATGGCAGGGACACCTCCCACTGTCCCAGGCTGCTCCAAGCCCAATGTCCAACCTGGCCTTGGACACTGCCAGGGATCCAGGGGCACCACAGCTTCTCTGGGAATTCCATCCCATCCCTCTCCACCCTCCCAGGGAACAATTCCTCCCCAATATCCCATCTAAATCTACCCTTCTTCAGCTTGAGGTTATTCCCTCCTGGCATCCCCATGGAAATGCAGCCTGTGGTTGGTCAGGATGTTGGAGTTCACATCACACAGCAACAGAGAACTCAGGACTGCAGGTGTTTGGGAATCCTGGGAGGATCTGGAGTTTGTCTGAGGTAGTTTGATCTAATAGGAAATAGTCTATAAAAAGGCTTTTGCAAACACTGGTGGGAATTAGTCTTATGCAGAGAAAATATTGGAAATTATTTAAATTGCAGTGTAAGTATTTACTTTTCCTGGAATGAAATCACAGTGCCCTTGTCTAACCAAAGCCTTCACTGGCAGCTTCCATTTATTTGCCTGCAGTGCTAAACCCAGAGTCGTCAGAGGGCTTCACTCTTGGCTTAACTTTAGTCACAGCTTTACTAACCCTGCTTAAAAGTGAGCAGCTTGCTTAACTGAGTTGCTAAAGGATGTCCTGAATGCCTGTTGTGGTGCTCAGTCAGAATCAATGGTGCAAATCCATTTTTTAAAGGTATATATCCTGAGTTCTTTGGTTCTTCCTGAGCCAGCTGAGATGTTGCTCAGGGAATGTTTGGTTTTTTGGGTTTTTTTTTCTATGGGGTTTGGATTTAAGCAGAACTGTTTTTATGGGAAGTGTGATGTTGCTCGCATCGATTTGGCAACTGGGGAGACGGTGTTAGTGGGTGACCTTGAAAAATGTGATAAGTGGCAAGGCTGCTGAAAGGTTGAGGCACAAATGGGGTGGCTAAAAGCATATTTATTTCTGTGCCAATGCAGAGCGGTGGAATCCATGCATCTCTTCTCCACGGGAAGAAGCTCCTCAGCAGCCATGGAATACTTTCCACCATGTTCATCTCAGCTCTGCAGAGAAAATACTCACAGCTCTAAAGGGGTTATGTGAAACCTGGCAGGAGGGAACCTGGAAACCTCAAAGAAGAAAACGAAGGGGAAATTTTAAAAGTGAGACCCGTAGCTGCTCCAGTTTGCATGGAAAATGATAAAGAAAAGGGTTAAAAATAGAAAAAAAAAATCTTGCATGAGTAAAACTGTAAACACTGATTCTGCTCTGCGTGTAGCAGATGCAGGTGAATGTGGTGTGTAACTGCAGAGTGAGGAAATTACCAAACATTTCCCAATCCCATTCTGTCTGAGGTGGAGCAAACACAACCCCTAGGGTGCAGATGGTTCCTGTACCACTGAGGCATCCACAGAAATATTTCTGTTGGCCAGAATGAAGATTTTGGCTGGTAATGATTTATTATTCTCAGCACAGTGATAATTTCGTGGCTTCCCCAGTTAATCAGCCTGAACTTTTCACAGAAAACTGTGAGGATCATTCCCTACTCCTGAAAAAAAATCCAGTTTGCTTGGGCAGGAGCATGGCTAGTTAAGGATTTGGAGGAAAACAGAAAACATGGATAAAAAAGGAGTTTATAGAATATTATTGATGTCACAACTTTGTTCTGTAAGAAACACACCGAGGTGCCTCAGAGCAGGCAGGGAATGAATTTCTGGCTTGGTGCAGCAGTGATGGGATGTCATCTCCTGGTGGATCCCAGCCAGCTGCAGGACACAGGAAATCAGGGCACTCAGAGATGGATGCTGCAGGGAAAAAATAGCCTGGACCAGTCTGAAATGCTGAAACATTTAGATCAAGTTGTGCTTAGAGATGCTGATGGGACAGCTGGAAAAGGAAGAAATCCTTTATCTCGGGTAAAGGACTCCAAAGTGTGCTGGAGGTTTTTCCTGGGAAACGTTGAGGCAGAATGAGAAAAATGGGAACAGAAAGTGGCATTGTTTGGAGATTCCCCCAGTTCTGAGGAAAATGCAGAACCTCCAATGTTCCAAAGAATCAGAGAGTTCTCCAACCAGGACATTGGTTGCTCTGAGTAATTAAAATAACAGGGAAGAAGGGAAGCAGCTGTCACATGTAGGATTTCTGCAATACTTCCAGTGGCCTGGAGATCCTCAGACAATATTCCTTATTTTCCAGGAGGATACTTACTGTGTTTCCTCATGATTTCTCCAGAAACTAATTGTCTTTCCGAAGTATTTCCAGAGCAAATAAAAGTTGTGCTCTGATTATTCTTTCTGCAGTGTTTGTACTGCTTTTTGAGCACTTGGATTTCCATCCCTGGCAGTGTCCAAGGCCAGGCTGGATGGGGTTTGGAGCAGCCTGGGGCAGTGGAAGTGTCCCTGACACAGCAGGGGTGGCACTGGGTGATTCCAGCCCAAGCCATCCTGAGATTCTGTAATTCCCTGGCACCTGGAGTAGCAAACCTTTGGATAAACTTTGGAATAAAACCAAAGTGATGCATTTAATTATTCAAGTGGTTGATAAAGCCTCCCCCCATCCCCAACCCATCCAGCTGATCGCTTTGTAATCATGAGATTTAAGGGGAAAAAACCAACAAATCCATAAACCTGAATTCTTTGTATTTGCATTCTGGGCTGTGGGGTTGCTTTGCTGTTGGAATTTTTCTCCCTGGCCGTGGAAATTGGAGAGTAGTTGTTGTTGCAGTGGCATTTGAGAGCCTCGAGGAATCAGCTGGTTCTGAGTTAAACTTCACAAAGGAACACGAGGTTTTTTTGGCACAGTACTAGACACAAGTATTGTCACATTATTTCATGTTTCCTTCAATGGGAAATTCCCAAATACATCCTGTTTTTAAGTTGTATGCTAGAGGAATAATAGGCTTCTGGAGACAGATTAATTTATAAAGCGAAGAACTAAAATTCCTCCTTCAAAGATGTGACACTCATTTGAAGTCCTCACATTGTTGCAGGCACAATTGCTCCTCTCTGCTTTGTTTATCTCTAGGACTTGCATTAATTAGTACTTAGAAATGCTTTTGAAGAGTTTCATTCATCGAGTTCCTACTAAAACCATCTTTTAAAGCTCTGGCTGACCCCCTCCAAGCAGCCCATGCTGGAGGTTTAACCTTCTTGGATAAATTGCTCTAATATTTTTGTCACTGCCATCAGCTTCTTTTGAAATAATTAAAAAAGGTAAAAAAATAAAGCTTAAAAATTAAGCCATGTAATTTAGCATATAATATATAATAGAATGAATGTAACATTTTCACTTTGGTTTTTCTGCCTCTTGAAACCAAAATATCTGGAGCTATTTGAGGAATTGCTGCATTTTCCACTTGACAGGGAGGAGTCACTCACTTTTTGGGTGCTGTCACCTCTGTGTCCTTTGTGCCTTTACTCTTTAAAATGCAATTCAGTTTATTTTTCCTCGTCTGTAGGCTCAGACTGAGATGTGCCCATAGAATCACAGAATCCATAAGGCTGGGAAAGCCTTCTCAGATCATCGAGGATGAGGATCTGATGTTCAGAAGTAATTCCAGTCCCTGGGGAGGGACAGAGGGTGTGGCATGTCCCCATCCAGGGCCAGCTGCCAGAGCTCCCTGCCATCCCCGGTGACACTGCCTGGCACTGCCAGCACTGATCTGTTTTCCTTCTGCGTTTGCCTTGTCTTAAGGGACAGAGAGTTAAAGCTTCTTCCCTCAAAGTGAGCATTCCAAGCTGGCTGATAGGTGCTTTTAAACCAGAGGGAAGAGAGAATGAGAGGAGAAATAAAGAAAAGTGCTGACTTTATTCTCAACCTGGGGAGTCCTATGCAGTGAAGGGAAGCATCTCCTTGCCATGGCACTGCAGCAAATTTCAGGAGGAAAATGGTTATTTCTTCTCTCAGGCCCAGCCATCTGTCACAGTTATTGAGACACTCCTGCTCCAGCAAGTCTTGCAAAACTCTCGCTGAAGTTGGGAAAGCTGAGGTGTCTTAAAGCAAAACCCACTTTCTGCTGGCAGAAGGCAGGAGAGAGCCTGAAACAGGAGGTTTTGAAATGGAGATACATTTTCTTGGCTTTTTGCAAGTCAGTCAGGACACACTAAGCTGAGAACAGGATGGAAAGAGAAGGGCAGAAGGAGAAGTGGAGGACTGTGGGATGTCACATTGTCCAGCTCCTCTGGAGAGACCTCACTCCAGAGGGTGAAGTGGAGTGCTGAGGGGTGGCTGGGAGGTGCCCAACTCATCCCAGGGATGCTTTGGAGAAGTGGTGATTTGCATTTTATGCCATGGGAAATTGTTGATCACTGAAAGGCAGATCAGCCTTGCTGTGATTTACGAGGGAGGTGTGATATGTTACTGTCCTAGTCCAGAGCCGAGTGGAAGTTGTTCTGTTCTGGAGTCAACCCAGAAATTAATTTGCTTGTCTGAAAGCCAAACCTACCTTGTCTGCTCTCACGTGTTTTATTTACTGCTCCATCTTTTTGGAGCTCTTCGTCAATAGATTTACAAATACTGTCCGTTAGTGAGGAATTCTGAGGAAGAATTTTTTATATGGGATGTTTCCAGTGATCCTTCTGCCTTCTACTTAATGCGCAATGTTTATTTATTGCCGTGTTGTATGATTGCAATAAACAATTGTAGCTGTCAGTTCCTTCTGATTAAATACCGTATTTGTTAAATAAATAAAATGATAGTAATGAACTGGGCCATTCTTTGCGTGTAATGTATGGCTTTCATATTTCTGACACTTTGGAAGATATATGAAATGCTGATGTGCAGGAGAAGGCTTGTAAATCAACGGGAGCTGGAAAAGATTCGGATCTGCTGCCTTGCAGAGGGTCATCTTTGCCATTAGAAACTCTGAGGGCACTTTTGACTTCTCTCTGGGCCAAGAGGAGCTGGTTTGAGGAGGAAGCAGGGCCCAGAGGACACTCATTACGAGCTGGTGAGGAAAGGATTTTAAGGCACAGAAGCTCTCTCAGGATATGCAGAAAGATTTGTGCTCACAGTTAATGGGTCAAGGTGCTGGGGCAGAACCACAGGTGGAGTCTCCATCCGAGTTCCCCACCAGCAGCACCCCCGGGTTGGCTCTGCTGCCAGGGCTGGTTATTGGTCCCAGCAGAGCCACAACTGAGGAGCAGGGAGGGATTTTTCCCTCCTCAGATCCGGCTGTAGATAACGCGACCGGCAGAACCCGCCATGTGTGCTTTTTAATTAAACAATTGATTTTATTTTCCTGCAAACGGAGCTGTGCTATTTGGTGGTTAATGCTGCAGGTTTCTCTGCTGGTGGAGGTAAGGTGTTAAGTTTGGCTGCTGGAGGTGTTTCCAAGAGCTCAGCAATTCCCACCGACTCAGTAATTCATGTGCAAGGTACTCTCACACCTCCTCTTCATTTTATTCTCAGTATTCCGCAGAGCAACCTTATCTCCACCTATCAATTACGGTGGTATTAATTTATATCGCTCTGTATATCTCTCTTACTTCGCTGTTTGTTGCACGCTTGCTTAAAATATGTCAACGTCCCTGAGTCGGGTTCTGCAAAATGAGGCCAGGACTGAGCGTTGCGGGGTTATTTATGTGCAAACGCCACAGCAGGGGTTTGGTGGTGGGTTTGTTGTTTTTTTTTTTTTTCTGAGAGGTCTTAAATAACGAACAAAAATAAGATTTAAAAAAGTTGTCAGAAGAGTACCCAGAGATACTGTGCAAACAGGAAGCGTTTTGATTATGTTCGCTGGTGCAAAATTAGTATAGAGTTTGAAATCGTCTTGTGCTTACAGATTCCATTGTTTTCAAAGAATAATTCCATCTATTTTAACATTTTCAAGTATAATTCCATTGGTAATAGCTCTTCCTTTGATTGTGAGCTGCGCTAATTGAAAGGTGTGGTGCAGTGTCTGTTTTGGCAGTTATGCTTATATCTTTTGTTTAAAAACTCAAAGTGTTGGCTTTCCTGTCCAGCCTTCCTTAGTATATTCTGTTTTGGTGATGTGATGACAGACTTACAGTGTGTTTCCTTGTGTGTATGGTAACAGATGTTTATGTGAATAACAGACTTTTTTATGAAGGCACACACTTTATAGCCAAATACTAATTAAAAATAATTGCATGTAAGCATTTTTGTTTATTCCCTGTTGTGCATCTTTAATCATTTGAAATCACCTGCAGTTGAAAACTGAGGCAAAGATTTGATACTGCAATTATAAGAGGCCATCTGACTCTATATTAGAAAGGAACAGCCACATATTTGAAGAGGAAATTATTACAAAAAGTGTGTGAATTCCTGCCCTCTTGGAATTTGCTTTTATACAGGATGAAAATACCAGCGCGTGGTTTTGTTACACTAATAGAAGTTTAAGGTATCTTATCTCTCAAAACAATCGGTTCTTGACTGACATCCTGTTCAGGACATATTCTGTGCACTAATAAGCTCATTACAAATATATTTTAATTAGACGTGTAACAGATGGTTCACAGTAAATACGAGCAGTGGTACTTTTTAAAGAATAGAGGAAAAACACAGGTTCTTTTTAAGGACTCAGCATCTCGGGTTGGATTTTATCAATAGCTGATTGAGTTAAGCAAAGGGAAAATTACTGTCAAAAGCACTTGAAGTCATGAAAGAGGTAAAAACTGAACAAACCCAAAGAAAACCCACCAAAGGCAGCGTTAGCAGAAGTGTGTGTGTTCAATAAGGACCAATCAATACTGAAATGAAAGGGACATTTTCTCAGCCTTCCAAAACACTTTAATCTTTCCACATAAGCAAGGCAGAGTTTCATTCCAGATCCCGCCTGTCGCTGACGAGAGGTCACAACAATTCCCTCCCTGTGCTTCCCGGACCTTTCCATCAGATCCGTGAAATAAATCAAGAATAGAACCCTGGACCTTGCTTGGCTCAGTTTCCCTTCCAGAGCAGAATCCTCAGGAGGACAAGGAAGGATCTTTGTCCCAGGAGGGGCAGAGTGCCATGGGCAGCCCAAGGCAGATATCCATGGCTGTGTTTCCCAAAGCATTTTCCTGGCTGGGATGGGATCAGGAGTTGCTGCCTCTCCTGCTGCAAGCCTTAGCTCTGGACAGCAGATATTAATCACATATAGATCCATAGGTTAGTGGATTTATGGGTTTATGGAAGTGCATTATAAGGACATTCAGGTGATGGTTGTGGTTCTGCACATCTTATTTCTTGTTTTCCTTGAGGAGTGGATGGGAATGGTTGATTGAGCTCATGCTAAAAGGTTCCCAGCAAAAGGAATTGCTCTGCACAAGTTTGTGAGAGGGGAAAATGGAGTAATTAGCTAAGTTTCACTGTCATCCCTTCTGGAATTATACAGTCACAGAATCATGGAATGGTTTGGGTTGGAAGGACTTTAAAGCTCATCCCATCCCACCCCTGCCATGGCAGGGACACCTCCCACCATCCCAGGCTGCTCCAAGCCCAATGTCCAACCTGGCCTTGGACTGGCTACTGCCTGGAGACCTCTGTGGGACAGTTTGGGGTGGTTTGGAACAGGAAACAACTCCAAGTTCTGAGCAGCCCGGAGTGCTAACTCTCAGTATTGCCTTGAGGATGAGAATCAAAGAGTGACATCTCTTAAGAATATTTTCCTCCTCTGCTACTCCAATGCTGAATGTCTCCTTTGGTGACATGCCTGCCCATGAGCAAGGAGTCCAGGGACAGTGTCCCACCCTTAGGTTAGCCTGTTGCTTTTCAAAATAGAAATATAAATTTTTAAATGTAATTTTTAATATAAAAATGTCTATATAAAATATAGAAGTGTATATGTAATATATATTAGCACAAGATTATTTAAACTATATAATATATATTATAAAATATAAAAATATAGAATATTTTATATATAAAATATATTTTATATAAATATAATTTTAAATATAAATGTAATTTTTCCTCTGTGTAACAAATATAGGAGATACAACAGATTATCATGTCCACAATGTGAAAGGATCTGCAGGAACACATCTGGAGGAGTCAGTTCCCTGACTCCTCCACCCTGTGCCACCATCAGGCTGTGGCTGCTCAGCTGTTGCTCAGTCCAACCCCATTCACTGGCCTAACAAACGTTATTGTTCTTTTTTACCTTCTGGAACCCAATATCTTAGCGTAAACATGGCTCAGAGGAGGATCCAGCCGAAAAAATTATATGATATTTGACCTTTTTGTAGCATAACATTTCTGGAAAATATGATCTCACATGAGATTTGGTGTAGTAACGTTGGGATTAATTACATGATAGATGTAGCTCAGTGGAGGTGCTTTGCACAGTGTGCTGCTGCAGGTAGGATAGAGCTGTCTGCACTTCAGCCTGCAGAGTCTCTGAGAGAATATCTGGGGGTTTGGAGGAAGATTTCTGGTTGAAAAGAGCCCTGCCAGGGTAAATCCACCCTCAGCCAACGGGATGCCCTGTAATCCAGCTTTTTTCTGGACCTGCAGCTGCAGCAGTAGTTATTTACTAATGGTAAATAACTGGCTAATTCTAGCTCTAACCTTAATTATCAGCTGTGCTGCACTGCTACCATGTCCACTTCCAAACCTATTCCCTGTTTCACTGTCTGAGCAGGAGCACACCAGGCTCACGGGGAGAAGCATTATGAGTGTCACTTGAGGTAAATGAGCAATTGTGAATTAAAGTCAACAGAGGAAGGATGGGGTTTTTTAACCACCTGAACAGCTTCTGGAAAATGGAGCTGCTGGGAGAGATGGTTCTGTCTGGTGAGTGACAATTGCTTGGTGTCAGGATGGTATGGAGGTAAAAATATATAGGAGCATAAATGATGGGGTCTATTTTTAGAAAGAAATTCGACTTCATAGCATAATATTAAAAAAAAAAGAGGTTTTTCAGTAGAATACACTGGGCTGGGCACAAGCTGGAGGTGCTGGAGGTACCTCAACACATGAATTCCTTCTCAGAGCTCCTGGCTAACCCCAGGATTCACTCTTGATGTGCAGGTGGGACATGTGACATAAATTATACCTGAAAATATATCTAAAATATATCTAAATTACATCACGTTCCTCAGATTTTCCCTGGATTTGCCTGGTAAAGGTGGTGGAGGCACAATTTGCAGGCAGATGTTCTTGGCAGCACTTGCATCTCTCAAGAAGACAGTATTGACAACATTCCCAAAGACCTTGGGAAAATAATGTCAAAACCATGTGGTCTAATATCTGTTCCTTGCCTGGATCACATCTTATAAATTCTGCATCTTTCTGCAGTTACATCACAGATTACATTACTTATTTTGCAATGCAGCAAACACAGCCATGGAGAAATGTTTGACAAATGGCTTTTTGCAAATATTCCCAGAAAAAAAAGGAGCTTGTTGTTGAAGTGCTTCACGAGTGATATCATGAAAAAGTCTGGGACAGAAATAGTCATAATATTTTCTAATTTATTTACCTGTGTTTGAGGAGGCCTTTGAACTTTTTAACCATCCAAATTAAGTTTTTCTGCTGTATTATTGTGCCTTGAGGGAATAAATGTCCAGTTACATGCTCAGATTGGACAAAATTTGTGAAAAAGTTCATTTCATATAATATTTTAAGCGAAGTAATTGTGGCACCACAAAGTACAGAAGTGGCATCAGATATTCCTGGCTCATTTCTATGGCAAGAATTGCCAGCGACTTTCTTATTTTGGGAAGAAAAACTTTGCTGTGGTGTAAAACAGTGGAAAATGAGAAAACAATTATTTTTTTCCCAATTTTGGCTCCCCTTTCTGCTTTGAAATTTGAAAACCCCTCCAGATTTCATGATAATTTAGGTCTGTTTCATTTCTAAATTGAAGTGATATGGAGTTTTGCAGTATTTTAAATTATATTGTGACGTCTTTGCACATTTTACCACCTTTGTCCTTTGCTCATTTTTATTTACACATTTGTAATTTCCAGAATCCAACAAAACCTATTTCAAGTGTGAATAGTTTCTTGGGTTATTAGGATTTTTTTTTTTTAAAGCAGAATTTCCTAAGTTTCATTCATATTTAAATTTCCAGTCTTTCAGAGGGGCTTGGCTTGTTTTAACCACCAGCTGACAATCCCTATTCCATGTTTATTCTCATTTTTCCTGTGGTTACTTCACTATTCCAGCTGTGCAGGGCATCACACACTCCTTTAATTTTTTTGCTTCATCTGCTTCAGTGTGGTCTTGATGCAATCCCAGCCATTTAATAGCATTTGATCTTCATCAGGCTCCTGATCCCAACAAAGTGAGTGTTCCCAGTGGGATCCCAGCAGGAATTCCAGCCTGGAAATGCCCTGCAAGGCTTGGTCATCCCCTGCTCCCCACTGCCCATCCCCTCTGCTGCACCCAGAGGGAATCTGCTGAGCACCCCTTCTTTTTCCATCAACTTCGAGCTCCTGTGCTCAAATTCACTGGCAAAATCTGGGAAAAAATAAATATTTTTTATTCGGATGGAAATAAAATGGTGACTGGAGTTGCATTTCTAGGGAATAAGCACTGGATGCAGGATGGATGATTAAATCATCTGATTTCACTGCTGTCCATTAAAAAGTGCTGCAAACAAATTTAATTGTTTTTACAGTAAACATTTAATCTCTGTTGGTGAAATGATTGTTTATGTGGGAGGGAGGGAGAAGGGGCTGTTTGGCAATCGCAGAAGGAAAAGACACTCAGGTCATCCATCCCCTCACTCTGCTGGGCTGTCTGGAGAGGTCCTGCCACTCTTCCCACTGGGACACTGACACTCAGCTCCATGCTTTCTTTCTATTTCATTTTTTTGCAGTCACAATTCCCCTCAACTGATGTCAGAAAAGAACAGCAGCTTTAATTATTCACTTCTTTTGATGAACTATCTTAAAATAAACATTATGCTCACTCTTCCCATCCCTTCCCTTCTTTTCATTCCTTACCCAGCTCGTGCTGTTCATTAATCTTGGGGGTTTTCCATGACACCCTAATGGCTCCTGCTGCCCAGCAATCATTATCCCAGTGCAGCTTGTCACCAGCCCTTCCATCCATCAGCCCCTCTCATCTGTCAGGGCTGCAGCTCTGCCACAGCACTGGCCAGGCCCCTCTGCCTGCCCCTGGCCACTGGAAATCCCCCAAATCCTCCATTTCTCATCCTTGGGTGCTGCCCTGGTGTTAACCCCTCCAAATCCATAAAATTAGGAGGACATAACACAGGTGACAGCCCAGGTGAGGAGGCAGTGCTGAGGTGTCTTTGCTGGTGTTTGCTTTCTGCCCCACTTCTGTTCCGGGTGAGACTTGCTGGGTTTTGCTGTAAACTTCCAGTTGTGCACCTCAGGCACTCAAAAAATGGGAAGCTGAGCCCTGAATTCCATGAGAACACCATAAACATGTATTAATTTACATAAATACATTGGTTTTCTTCTTAATTCTTTCAGACTCCAAAGTTTTCTCCTGGGTCACAAAGCCTAGAACCCTTTTCCCAAAGGGAAAGCCAAACCCCTGAATTAACACAATTCCCAAAAGCTCAGACCCCAAATAAAAATGTGGAATATTGCTAAAGCTGGTTATAAACCCCCAAACAGCCTTGGGCAGAAGGGTGAATCTGCACTTGGGCTCCAAGATCTCCCTGTGCACCTTCTGTCCTCCCAGAGCTGAGGGGATGCAGGACCTGGGGGTTTATTCATCCTGTGCATCTCACTGTGAGATTAACTCAGGATTAATAACTCCATGATTAACTCAGGAGCTCTCCCAGCTTTGCAGAGGATTCTAAGATGATTAAGGGAAACTTTTTCCTTGTGCACGAAGTGTCAGCAAAGCCAGAGGGTGCTTTGGATGGAGAATATTCGACCCATTCCTTGACCAGCCATTAAATTCCACCACAAATCCTGTGCTCACCTTGTCTCCTGCTTCCTCAGCCTCCCGTGGAGCACCCTGTTAACAATTTGTGGAAGTCTCCTGCCTGGAATATCCCTGCTCCACCAGACTGTTGACTCCAATTTCATAAATGTGTAAGAAGTGAGCAAATTAAGTAGTATGAACTCTGACAGTCCTCTGACACTGCCAGTGTAGTGTACTGGCCCACACATGCTGTACAGCATAATGATTACATTACAATCTTGTGATATTATTCAAAATGACTTCAGATAAATGAATGATAAACTAGGGGTTATGCTGCCTTTATTACAGGGCTGATAAGGTAGCTAATCAGTGTCCAAGTATATGTCATTACATAAATTATGAACCAGGGTTTGATGTGTATTCCCCAAGAGCTGGCGCCCGAGTGTCATCTGGTGTGAGGCTGCAGCCTGAAAAATGAATCCTGAAAACAACAGTCGGTTTTGTTCCAACTGTATTAATAAATTACTAATAAATAACCTTAAAAGGTTGCAGGAGGGTCCTTTAATCTATTAGCAGAATTTCGTACCAACAAATCCCGTGTTTTCTCTCAAATCAAAGATTAACTTCCCATGCAAGGAACTGAACCCTCACGCCCCCTCTGAAGGAATGATCTTTTGACAGCTGTGAAAAGAAGAAAAAAGACATTCACATCGCTCTTCTCCTGCCTGGAATGAACTCAGGAAAGCCTCATGGCAGGACTGAACCCCTCTGTAAACCACCAGGTGATTTTGGCAGCTGGTGAACGCAGACAGAAAGATGAATCCAGCAGAATCACTGAGGCTGGAATTGGAAAAGTCCTGCAAGGTCATCAAGGCCAACCATAAACCATGATCTTCTCCCCTGCTGCATCCTCTCGTTCACCCCTAAATACCACTTGTGGGAAATGACCCAGCAGGAGCTTTGCTGACTGAAATGTTTTACCAAATACTCTGCTCAGACCTGATATTTTCGGCACAGAGCTCATGAACTGCCCCTCTAGTGCTCCACAAATTATTTATGGGGAGTAAGAGATCTTCAACTGGCCTGCTCTCTAGGCGGTTAACCTAAGCATTAAAAATAGATATTATTTGAAAAGTTGTAACATACACTTGGTTTAGATGCTTTGATTCTATACTTTTCTCAAAAATAGTCCAAAATGCTATGAATCAGGAGCAACAACATTTTAAAATATGAAGAGATGGGTTTGTTTTTTATTTTCCCCACAGTGAAAACTGTTTAGGCAAAGAAGAGAAAATGCTTCTTCTGTAGCACAGACATTATGAGTTGAAGGCATTTTTGAGTGTGTTTGACCGGCTCTGTGAGCCCACAGACTCCAGGAGTGCTGAGAGCTGAGGGACAATGTTTGGCTGCAGTGACAGAGACACAAATCCACTGCACTCAGGTCTGTCTGTCTGACAAGGCTTGAGTTCATCTTAACTGCAACCGACCTGAGCACACCCGAGTGAAGATTGACTTACAGAGCGCTCGGATTTACAGAAACTCCCAGCCATGTTTACACAGTTCTCTGGGTGTTTCAGCCCTAATCCTATTGCTATCAGAATTCACTTTAAACCTTATTTTTCATTTAGTTGCTGAAATACGGTTGGAGAGTCACTTGTGACTTGAATGAGCATCAGAGGAGGAAATGGGGCTTTTCCTTTTGTTGGTGCCAAGGTGGAGCTGCTCCTGCAGTGCCCACAGGGTGGGTGAGATATGGGATAACAATGTGGGAATAACCCAATGAGATATTTTGGGTGGATATTTGCTTGTCCTGGGCTGTGCTAGCAGTGGAGGTTGGTCCTCCAATGGGTGAACTGCTGTGTCAGGACAAGGGGGAATGGATTCAAAGTGACAGAGAGTAGGTTTAGATTAGAGACTTGGAAAAAATGCTAATTTTTGTAGAATTAGGAAAGAATTAGGAATTAAATAAGAAATTTTTTAAATTGGGATTTTTAAATGTTTTGAAAGGGTGGGAGGCCCTGGCACTGGTCATCAGGAGAAACTCTGGCTGCCCCATCCCAGGCAGTGTCCAAGGCCAGCTGGATGGAGCTCTGAGCAACCTGGTTGCATTTAAATATATCCAAATTATTTTCATCGTTCGTGATACGAAGAAATAAGCACAAGGAATCTCCTAAAAACTCTTTCAGTCTTCCTATCCCAGACTTTAAGAACACAGTATCAGCTCTCCCAGGGGCTGTTTCTTTGGGGCTCAGTTGCTGTAATTTGCGTCAGAGGCACCGGAGTCACTCAGGATGACGCTGCTGGTGCCACCAACCCTCCAGCCCCTGTTGTCTGATTGAAAAACAGACAAAGGCAGTGAAATGGAAGAAGACAACGAGGGCAAGAGTGGGAGCAACCAGATAATGCCATGTGCTAGATGAGAGCTGAGCAGGGTGGCTCTGAGTCATCCGAAAGGGCTATTAAAATTTAATTCATTAAACGCTGTACACTCTGATTGCTCCTCAACCATCAACAATTTGCCCACTTTTTTGCAGCTGTCACAACCAGCTCGGCGACTGATGAGATTTGGATGTTTTGAATAAACATCTGAATTGTGTGTGTTTACCAAAATCAAATCCCAAAGTAGGCAGCACTCTGATCATTAGTGAGAACTCATCAGCCGTAAGCGAGAGATCACTTCCTCCACTCGAGCTCTTCAAAAAGCCTCTCTTCAGGAAAAAAGAGCAGCAGAAAGTCAAAATTTGCCTTAACCAATGCATAAGTATGTTTTGAACCCACCACCAGACCACTGAAGACCACAGGAACCCTGAGAGTCCCCAGGTCCCCATCCTCCTTCAGCTGAGAGCCTCTGGTACTTAATATGCATCAGATGAAAAAATGTTTCAGGGGAAATTCAGAATAGGAAAAAAATCTGGATTAAATGGATTAGCTGTGCAGATCTCAGTCGGCACGTTACATATTTCAACAAGATTTTAAAAATTGAGGTAGAATTTTCCCATTTTCACTACACTGAAGCTTCCTACCTTCTCCCTGAGAACCATTAGCTGGGGCAGCCCGTTGTCCTGACACCAATCTGATTGTGGTGTTAAACTCATGATCTCCATGATGGTGTGGCGAAGACACTTTATTGGACAAACCCAGGGTTCTTTAACTGTTAGTTTGTCATGAGTTTCCATACTTGTGAGGCACAACAAATGTGCTGAACCAACACCACAGACCAGGACAGGAACAGCATCAGGTGTGACCAACCACAGCCCCACGGTGTGAGCACTGATTGGTTCTAATAATTGTTTTACAATTATGGAACTTGTTTTTCACCTCTAGTTTAGCTGAGTCATTCCCAGAATGCTTTTCTAGTTAGGCAGACTACCAGAAGTGAGCAAGGATTTTACACGGGCAGCAAGAGCCCTCACTTTGCAAGGCCTTTCTGCTCTGCAACATCTGCTCATCTAAAAAGTCACTCTGCTCCCTTTTTATAATCCCCCTTCAAATACTGGAAGGACACAATGAGGTCTGCCAGGAGCCTTATTTTCTCCAAATTAGCTGCAAGTTTCCTGGTTTTTAGGGCCAAAGCACCATTTTCCCTGCACACCCAGGGCTCTGGGTGGGATGGGTTGCCATGAGCTGTGTGTTGGATGCTGACCTTAGACTCATCTGCAGCAGATGGGGATGTCCCACCAGCCAAGGGCACCCTCTGAGTTTGAGTTCCCAAATCCTGAAAAAATCACACGAGAAGTCCTTTGACTCTTTAATCCAGCTGTAGACTGAGAACTGCAAACAGGATCTTTATCAAAGGACTTCTAAAAAATGAAATGCAAAAGTAGAACAATCCCTTTATCATCCGAAATGATGATAAATGGCAGTTTGAAAGTGAAACAATTTGTTCTTGTGTAGAAGCACAGGACCTGAACTGGGTATACATTTTTTTCACTCTTAGACTATTCTCATCTGTTTCTTTATGCTTGTATTAATAACAATTAATTATAATTTTATCCTGATATAACTGTGTTGACTGAAATAGAGTCACACAGGGGATTAATTTGGTCCAGGATACTTTTCCATCACTGCATTTCTCGCCCGTGTTTTTTCAGAGTGTTATTAGAATAAATTAATTTGAAAATTGTTAATTGTTCAATTGTTAATTGAAAAGTTAATCTTATTCTCCAGATTCTCCAAACAGAAAACCTGTGATTCTTCTCAGCAAATATTTACAGCCTGGGACTTGGGCAGTGACTGAGGATGCAGCAGCCACGATGGGAGGACAATGGCAATTTTTAAACCCAAACACAGTATTTACAAAATCTGTTGCACACAATGGACAATATTGTAAAAGAAAAATATAATACATGTGCACAATAAGGTGAGAGCAAATACGTTTTCATTTTTTATTTCTTTGACTGGTATACAAGGTTCTAAAAAGGGATTTTTTTTCCCCTTTGTGAAGAATGCACTACAGATTTACAATACTATATTCCACTGTATACATTTGCTAACAAAAAATACCACTACTGTATCCACACCAGTGACAAATCTGCCAGGAAGTGACTAGTTGATATGCCTTTTTATTACTGCAGCTGCCTTGTTTTTTCTAGTCAAAATAAAAGAAAATCACAGGATCCTTAAAATAATAGCTGACAGCAGGTAGTTACTGAGAAATGCATGTCCCTGGCTCTTAACTTTGTAGCATCCATCCAGATGGCAGATTAGAGGCTGGGATCTGCAGGTTGGTGACAAATACATGGGTAATAGCATTCAGCTTGCCTAACTGTAAAAGTGAATTCACTATTCCTCTTTGATTGTAGACCTGACATGTCAGATGAGAGGAGGCTCTGGAAGAAGCTGCCAAAGCAATAGCACAAATAAATGCCAGACACAAGCACTGCTTGATGTGGGATTACAAACACTGTACCCATCATCAATTCAAATTTAGCTGAGATGTAAAGCTGGCGGTGGGGGAACAGCGCGCCAGCAGCGGGAGCGCGGAGGGCTGGTGGTACCTGGGCATGGAGGAGGGAGGCTGGAAACCTCTAAAGCCCTCTCCCCGTGGAAATTGGGTTTGCCAGGAGAAAGGAATGATCCTGGAATTGCCCTCCTGGCATGTGGCACGTGGGGTGCTGAGGAGCCACCGCCTGGCTTGCCCCTCTGCCCTTCCCTGGGCTGTGTTAGCAATCACTTGGCTTTGGAACGGCCCTGAGTTCATCTCCCTCCCTCTCCACCTTTCAATTTTTTTCATTTAACTTCCCCCTTTTCTTTCTTCCCCCTTTTCTTTCTTCTCCTGAGAAGTGCAAAACCACACTCAGGAATGAGGCAGAGCCAGCTCAGGACTCGTCTCTTAATGCTGTCTTTGCACAGGGAGATTCTTCCAGAGCCTGATGATTCCAGCCAATAATTAGCTGTGGATGCCAGCTGAGGGTCTCTGGGTTTGGCCTCACCCTCTGCTTTAGTCACAGGGCAGAAATCCCATGTTGGGGGAGCTTTTCATTTTTATTGCATGGAAAAAATCCTGCTAGGAGCAGAAATGATGGTTTCTAGGGTATCCAGTGATCCCAGTGTCACCGAAGCTCAGGAATGCTGGAGTTGGGAAGAAGATGCTGAAAAAGGCAGACCAAGATCCCATACTGTGGAAGGAACTTCATCCCAATAGTCCTATTCCACCTCTTTTGTACATAACATACTGCCATATTTTAAGTATAAAAATATAATGTCTCTTCATAATCTTTGCCTGTCTTATTTATTCAGTGAAGATGAAGAGTGGCATTTTTGGTGGTGGTGGGAAAGATGCAGGTAGGGAAAGTCTTTATTATAATTAATCACAACTGAGGACTTTTAAATTCAGAGTTGCCTTCAAACTGCAGCCTGCTCTTCCTTTGCCAGGAATAAAGCACTATCCATTGAAGCCAGCTTTTTAAAAAGTAAAGGTTATGTAAATCTCAGGAAATCCCACTTTATATATGGATTGGTTCAACAGGTGTGTGTAAGATAACATAAAAAACCACGGTAGATTAAAAAAAACCCTGTTTAAATAGAATAAATAAGTATAAATGCATATTCTAAAATGTCTATTTGTGACTTGTGTATTTTGCCTTGGCTTGTGACATCCTCTCTTCCTATAGAATCACGGAATACCTTGAGTTGGAAAGGACCCATCAGGATTATTGATCCAGCTCCTGTCCCTGCACAGACACCCAACAATCCCACCCTGGGCATCCCTGGCAGTGCTGTCCAAACACCCCTGGAGCTCTGGCAGCCTCAGGCTGTGCCCATTCCCTGGGGAGCCTGGGCAGTGCCACCACCCTCTGGGGGAAGAACCTTTCCCTGATATTCACCCCAAAACCCCCCTGACACAGCTCCAGGCCATTCTTGTACACCTTCTTTACACCACTGCTTTTGCTCTTCTGTCCCTATTTTATTACCTATGTGACAAACTGTATTGAAAAGCTGAATGGAAGAAAGACAATGAGAGCTCAATGTAAAACTGCTGACTAAAATTTTCCAAACATCAAGTCCCTCTTTCCCCATCATGGAGGAATTATCTGGGACTACTGCATGGCTATCACTTATATCCTGAAGAAGGTAATCCTCTTGCTGTCTCCTTCTTCCAATGGGACTTGAGTCCCCCAGTGCATTTTCCCAGGGTGCAGAATTCCCAGCACTGAAGGTTAAGTTGTGCTTTACATCTCACAGGTTTAAGGCTGAATTCTGGCTTAATTCAGGGGATTTAAAGCTGTGTAAGCAGAAGCAGAACTTGGCCTAACTCTGTAATCTTTGCTCAAAATTAAAGCTCAACAGATGAGAATGAGGTTTTTCAGTTTTGTAATATTAAACTGTTATCTTCCCCGTCTGAAAAAGCTCTTGCAGATCAAGCAGACCTGCAGTTCCATCGAATTGCTCTGTGCTGCTGCAGTGAAAACTGAGGATTATTCTATTTAGATCAACAAACTGAAGAGTAATACAAAGAAGTCAAAATCCAAAATCTGTTTAAGAGACTACAGGGTAATGACTTTATCAATTGGGTTTTGTATGGTTCAGGTTTTAATGTTTCATTTAGTTTGCCCTGATATTTAAAGTACAACCCTTCCCCACCTCCCCTTAGCATCCACATAAAGTTTCTTTGCTGAAGATCTGCTTTTCCCAGAGCTGATTTATGGCCCACAACTCTCAACATTCCTGCATCATTTTTATCCTAACTGATACTGATGCTCAAATAATTTTGTTTACCAGCTAGTCATCTAATCATCGCTTTACATAATCATATTTATATTAAGGAGATAGGAACAATTAACTTTGTTTTAAGTGTAGTTATTTGAAATACAGTAGTGGTAATATCTGCCAGAAGCAAATAAACATATTAGCAGGAAATGCTTAAATGATCTGGATAACCCTATGAGCCAGCATTGCAGGTGGTAATATCCTGTTTTTAAATTACATTTCAGCAAGTGAACATAATAAATCCTCTTGTGTTATATATTTCGCTGGTAGCAACTTATACTCACATTATTCTATTTGACCTCATTACTGCTAATCATTATCACATTTTTAATAGCTGCCACAGTGAGTGAAACAGTTAATACTGTATTTCTTGCCGAAAGAGAGCCTGTCAGGTTATTGATGACAAATTAAAATTAATAAAGAAGATCTGTGTTGAATTTGAGGGAATGGAATAACTGCGAGCATCCAGATGATTGGAAAGGCCTCTGGGGTACTCTGTGAAGAGTAATGTTTTTGGTGTACGTGTATTGTCTTGAAAGGAACGCTAAAACTGCCAAATCTCTGCTTTTGCCTGGAAGACTTCCTGAAATAGGAGCTGTATTCTTTTGGCCCTCATCACATGTAATTTATCCCTGGGAGAGTTATTTCCTGCTCTGTACACCTCCGCTCGCTGCTGCAATAACAGCTCGTTGTTGGGGCTCCGCGCTTTTATTTACCTCGCTGAGGATCTTTACAAGAACCATCACCGCCAGCGCCGGATGAGGCAGTAAACAAGTGCGACTCCAACACTGAATTCCTGCCCTGCTCCTGGCTGCAAATTGAGCCTATTTGCTATTTAGTTAAAACTTTCTGGGCCTCTACAATCCCCCTTGCAGCGGCGGCAAAGCATTTCCACCCCGCGTCAAGGCCACGGCGCTGACAGCGGGAACTGGGCGCTCACTAACGGGTTTTATAAAAAATTAATGCATTTACATATCCTCTGAACGCTGCTGCTCGTGTTTATTAGAGGTGAGGGCTCTGAGGGGAGAGGGTGGCATGGAGGGAGCCGTTCCCTGTAGAGGAGGGGCCGTTCAGGGCCATCCCGAGGTCCCGAATTAATTGCACGTGGCGGTATTAGCTCAGTCCTGAGCAGACAGGAGCCCACACTGCAGAATCACCACACATAATTTTGACTGTGCCCAGGAGGCAGACCGGGGAGACTGAATTATCTCTTACCAAAAGAGAAAGTAGTCCTTTGAGGTCAACGGCGGAGGTCGTCGGTGGGTCAGCGCGCAGAAACGCCAACGCGAGATCTGCCCTAAAAAGGGAAAAAATAATGGGCCAATTACTGCACGTGAGCAGCTCGTGCAGAATTCCTTCACACAAAGGGGTTTTCTTTAGGAATAGAGAAGGATCCAGCAGCAGGTGACAGAAGTAGCATTGCAGGGAGGAACTCACATGAATTTTTTGGAAAGGAAAGTACAAGGTGGTGTTGTTAATTGCTCGGGAGGGGTTAAGAGGCAGAACTGCTGTGTAGTGTTTGTGGTGTTCAGCAGAGTCATCTGTATTTTTTTAGAGTATGAAGCAAAGCTCTGGTGGGTCACAGGCTCTTCTGGACACTGATATTGGTACACTTTGCATACAAAAAGGTGACATCTTAACTTTAAAACATCACCCAAATGGGGAGCAGCCAAAAGTAAGGTTATTCATTTTAGGATTTTCATTTCTTTTAGGACTTTTGTTCTTTTAGGAATTATTGAGAAGTAACCCTGTTTGGAGGGAGGGAAAAGGGGCATTATGGACTTAGGAGTTGAAGAGAAGTGGAGCAAGTTTGGGAGGTATAAACTCTGTCCCAGGGTTCAACCACAACAAGCCCTTTCCCCACCACTGGCCTGAGAGCTGTGATCCTTTTGTTGTCCTGACATTCAGCAATCAGACATGCAATTAAAAGATGTCAGGGCAGGGTCAGGATGGAGACCAGGGGAAGGTTCTTCCCCAGAGGGTGCTGGGCACTGCCCAGGCTGCCCAGGGAATGGGCACAGCCTGAGGCTGCCAGAGCTCCAGGGGTGTTTGGACAGCACTCCAGGGATGCCCAGGGTGGGATTGTTGG
Organism: Entomyzon cyanotis; assembly: GCA_024500445.1. NCBI lineage: Eukaryota > Metazoa > Chordata > Aves > Passeriformes > Meliphagidae > Entomyzon > Entomyzon cyanotis. Next base: position 1,389,463 of record JAKEPQ010001000.1, read on the forward strand.
GATGTCTGTGCAGGGACAGGATCTGGATCAATGATCCCTGTGCGTCCTTCCAGCTCAGGATATTCCATGGTTCTGTGATTTAGATCTTCATCTGCACCTAGAAATGCACCTCCTCACACAGGGTGGAAGGGCACCGAGAGCCCCAGCGCTGAAGGTGGAATTTGTGTGGTTGACAAATACCACTCCAATTGCTCTGCCGGTGAAATTTGAAATAAAAATATAGGAAATGAGGAGTTAATTCAATTAAACATTTTCCCACCCACATTTTACCTTTCCTCACCACTCAGGGGAATCATTCATGGAAAGTATATCACCAGCAGACTTATTTTTACCATTATTTTTAACTTAATGAGTATACCTTCCACATCAGAGGGAAAGTACAAAGGTTAAATTTTACATTAAGAGCGCATTGCAACATGGTATGCAAATATCCCTATGCAAATCTAGAGCCGGCAGAAGATAAATGTGTTATATTTTTAACCAGTTAACTATGACTGTGAAGTATGGTGCAAGATATTCAGTAGTTTCATTTTATATCTTTCTTGTAAATAATGCATAAAGTATGTAGATGTTGTCAAAATATGATGAAGCTATTAGCTTTATAGTTTTCATAGTTAAGAATGTGTTCAGCATGTAGTTCCTAATAACTCATTTCGAAACGCAGACACCATTATAAAATATTTCTTGTTCAAGTGAACGTTATCATGTGACATAATGATTTTGCTTAAAACCAAGTTAAATGAGGAGTAAAATTAAACAATATTGCATGAATTGTGTTTGACTAATTTTGTGTCACATTATATTAGCCGAGCTTTCAAAATATGTGTTAATGACAAATAGTGTAAGCCCCTAACATACTTTATATGTCTGTAAAATCACCCTTAAGTCATTAGCTTTTAAAGGTTCATTTTGTTTGCAGTTTTTGTAGCCACTGGCTTTTTAGTGATTACTTTTGTCTATGAAACTAGACATGATTAAAAAAGAGATATTTTACATAAGTCTTTGGGACTTATTGCCATATTATGGGGGCATAGTGTGTGCATTAAAACAATGCCTAATAATTGATGAGCTCTGCACTTCAGAGGTAAACAGAGCTAAGGGTGAATTTTAATGTTTACATCGTATTTACATAAGAATCACGCTGAGCTCTTAATCAACAGTTTGTTTCTTTTACATCTGGATTTATCCGTTCCCTGCTGCAAAAATGCTTCATTCCAAAGGCAATGGAAGTCTTACAGATCCCTGGGTTTAATTCAAAAATCGTAGAACCACAGAACACAGAATCACAGAATCACAGAATGGTCTGGGTTGGAAGGACCTCAAAGATCATCTCATTCCTCCCCCTTGCCATGGGCAGGGACACCTTCCACTATCCCAGGTTGTTCTGTGCTCCATCCAGCCTAGCCTTGGACACTTCCAGGGATGGGAAAGCCACAAAAATGCCCAAATTTGTTTCAATAGGATAAGTGCTTACTTTTGATGTATTGTAAGTCCACCAGAGTTTGGTAGTGCAGCATCCACAGCATGGGTGGAAAAGCTTCTTAAGACTTACCATTGCTGGGGTGAGACAATTTATATTATATTTATATATATATATTATGTATATATTTATTTATATACATATAATATAAATATAAATATAAATATAAATCTATTTATACATGCATATATAGATAGATACATATTGCCTGCTTCTATATGATGTGTTTATATGTACATATATAGATAAATATCTATCTACCTACATATATATACATGTGTAGATATAGTTAATACATTATATATGTAGAGATGGAGAGATAAAATATATATGATATATCAATATCTGTGTGCCTATCTATTGATCTATAAAAAGGAGTAACGTTGCTAGAACAGAGCAGGGTAAAAATCTGCATCAGTTTCTTTTGTGGATGGGAGTTTGGACATATCCAAGCCTTCACACCCCAACGGAAATCTCCAGTCTTTATTTAGCCATTTTCCCGAATATCTCTGTTATTTTTGCCCTCTCTGTCCCATCCCAGGGATTTCAGAGAGCTGTCTGCCCCAGCACTGGTCACTCAGAAACATGGACTGGTCTTTCCAGGGGCCAGGCAGGGATTACACCAGGTCTTGACACTTTCCTCAGAGGGGAAAAAAGACTTTTTATGTGGTGATCTCTTCCTATATATATTTAGTTACCAAAAAAAAAAAAGAAAAAAGCTCCTCCCAATGGACTGGGATTATTCTGGATGGCTGTGGGAGGTAAGGCCAGGACACTGATGGGGGTGGGAAGGTGCAAGAGAAGGCAATGTGGTGTTTTTCAGTGTTTCAATGCTCAACTTCTTTGATGAAATCTTCATTCTGCCCACCCTACCCCAGTGCCTTAGAAAGCTACAGCTTTATCTCCAGAATTTTCCCTCTGGACACTTGTCAGAACAAAGAGTATGGACTTTGCATATCATTTATCCTCTTGTATATAAGGAGCTTGTCACATCTTAATGTTGAACCTCACCAGAGAGCAGACCTCTCGAGCACTGCGAGCTCTGCTTTGCATTTGGGTGGGAAAAGCGGATCGGCGGGGCTGCTCCGGCTCCTGCCTGATCCCACCGCTGTGTCCCTGCTCTGCAACATGTGCCGTCAGCTCCCTGGCATGGAAGAGGGGCAGGAACAGCCTTGGAAAGAACGGGGTGTGCTGGAAATCACTTCTAGGTGGCCAAATTCCTTTATTCGCTGCTTTCATCAAACTTCCGATGTGCTTTTGTAGCATGTCTGTGAGATTAAAATTGCTCGTCTTCTTTGGCATCTCAAAAAGTGTTTGGAGCTGGTGGTGTTTATGTGCATCCTACTTTGGAAAATAAAATAAAAACGAATGAAAATTACTTTCTGTAAATGCCCTGATATATTGCCCCAGTTTGAGCCCAAAGCTTTCAGAGTAATGACATGCTCATCTTTTTTTGTGGAAGAAAGACCTTACTGTTACCTGGGGGAGTTCTGGCAGCAGGAGATGGGGAGGATGTGGATCTTGTGTTTGGCTCCTGGCTGAGGATGGAGAGGCTCTGCTGGGTCCTGGCCACTCATCCAGGGTCGAGGTCCCAGTCTGGGTGAGAGGTGCTCTTTGAAGTGCCAGCAGTTGGGTGAAGAAATGGGGCATTGACATCTCTCTGCTCTTTGGCTTTCTAGAAATCAAGGTCACAATGAAGATCTTTTACAGTGGGAGGTGTTGAACATTCCTGACGCAGTGATCACTGAGGAGAGATGATCCTCAGACATTAGGAGCACCTCAGCTCCTAGCTGAAGCTAGTTCCTTATCCATGGGATTGCTTTCCTGCATTGCACTTGGCTATTTAAGTCCTTTGCATGCAACAATATTTAACAACAGAATTTTGTTACCAGGTGAAATACATTCTGAATATTGGTGGGTTTTGTGCAAGACCCATTGAGATTCCTTCAGTTTGCTAAGTTCCAAATTAGTCCCACGGAAGCTCCATGGGCTTCCTGACAATTTTCAGGAGAGAAAACTGTCCAGGAGCACACTGAGCACCAGGATGGTTGGAGATGGGTCTGATCATACTGGTTAATATTCTGCTAGCCCCTGGTTAATATTCTGGATTCCATTGATCACAATGCAGCAACAGCTCTGCCACAGTGGTACCCTGAGCTGATTGAACTGGTTATTTCCACAGCTATTTCTGGAAGATCAGGAGGAGAAAAAAACAAAGCAGGTGAAATGGATAGCTCACAGTGAAGCTGTTTAAATATTTATAAAACAGTTATCTAAGATTCAGGATCCATTTAACATAGCCAAATTTGATATGTTAAGATGAATAAGTGCTATTCTGTAATGCCGTTCCACTTACTTATTTATTTAGTCTTTAAAATCATGTCACTACATTCCCCATGACTTGAAGAAAGATTTAGAAAGTCCTGTATTGTCTTTGGATCAGACTCTGACTGATCATAAAATGTCAACCTGGAATTAGGCCATTCTTTTGGAAAGAGGTGGTAATTTTCTTTCCCATGTTGAGGTGAGAATTTGGAAATGAAAGGGAAAGGGAAAGGGAAAGGGAAAGGGAAAGGGAAAGGGAAAGGGAAAGGGAAAGGGAAAGAGAGAAGAGAAGAGAAGAGAGAAGAGAAGAGAAGAGAAGAGAAGAGAAGAGAAGAGAAGAGAAGAGAAGAGAAGAGAAGAGAGAAGAGAAGAGAAGAGAGAGAGAGAGAGAGAGGAGAGGAGAGGAGAGGAGAGGAGAGAGGAGAGGAGAGGAGAGGAGAGGAGAGAGAGAGAGGAGAGGAGAGAGAGAGAGAGAGAAGAGAAGAGAAGAGAAGAGAAGAGAAGAGAAGAGAAGAAGAAGAGAAGAGAAGAGAAGAGAAGAGAAGAGAAGAGAAGAGAAGAGAAGAGAAGAGAGAAGAGAAGAGAGAGAGAAGAGAGAGAAGAGAAGAGAGAGAAGAGAAGAAGAGAAGAGAAGAGAGAAGAGAAGAAGAAGAGAAGAAGAAAGAAGAGAAGAAAAGAAAAGAGAAGAAACTTTTATCTGCCCAAGTAAGATCATTCAAAGGAAAAAAAAATTAGTAATTTATTTCCAAACTGGAAAATCACAGAATTGTAACGGGAAATAACCCATAAATTAATTCAGAAATAGCTTTTAAAATTAAGATAAAAGCTGTCAATTTTTTTTAGAATGCAAGAGTTACATCTAAAGGAAAATATTTAATGTTTTAAATTCACCAGCGCTCCCCAGACCCTGTAGTACAGCCCAGTGTATGCTTAGAAAGAGCTACTTCATCTATTTAATTAAGAGAAACTACTATCAAAGCAGATTTCGCATTTAAAATTCGTGTTTAAACTTCTCACAGATTAAGTGAGCTTAAACAGTTGCTATTCCTGACTTTAACAGCATTATAAAATACATTAGAGATTGAGAGGATAAAATTCTGCCATGTTAGGTTATAACCTAACTGCTATTTGCAGTTGTAAGGACTACTAATGGCGCAGGGACAAGATTTATTATAGTAAAGACATCCTGCTTAACATTACCCTTGTCATTCCATTAATAATGACTGCTTATGAGCCATCTCGTTGGCATCTTTGTTGTCCTGAAAACTTAAAACTCACAGCACAATTCTTTACGATGTGCTACATTGCCCCCTCTGGGTATTCCTGACCATTATCCCATTTGGTTATATTCAAAACTGCTGCCTCCTGAGAGAGCATTAGGGCCGACCTTTAACCCTGCAATATTCTTGGTTCAAATGGCGTAATAACATGTAGTGAATATTTACAAGCATACTTATACTATAATAGAGTACTGCTGTGAACATTAGCACATATTTTCTGCTCAATCAGGCTTTGATGTAGAGCTTGGCTTGTACCCTGGAGAAAATGCAGTCCCCAATAAGCTGTGCTAGTGAAACTCCCTTGAACCTCCACAGCTTCTGCCAGGTGGATGAGCAGGGACAGTGAGCCCAGGGCCACCCTGAGGGGCACAGCAGCACACGGGGTCTGGGGCAGCCTCTGAGGGGGAGCACAGCCCCTCCTGTGCCACCTGGGGTTTTGTTGGCATCGGGAAAAGGTGATCTCATCTGGGAATTGCAAGTCAGAGGCATGGAGTATCCTGCATGGATCGGCAAGGATCATCCAGTCCAGCTCCTGGCCCTGCTCAGGACACTCCAACCATCCCATTCTGTGCATCCCTGAGAGCATTGTTCAAACACATTGTCCAAACACTCCATGACCATTCCCTGAGGCCCCTGTTCCTGTGCCCAGCTGTGACCCTAAAGCAATGATTCCTGGTGGTGCCAGGAGCAGCATTTCCCCTTCCCTCCCTGTTTCCTGAGTGGCTGTGAGGAGATTCCATGGCACAGCTCTGACTTTCCACTTCTCTCTCCATCCTCACCAGTGCCATCCCCACGGGGCTCTCCCTTTCCTTGCCATCATCCTGTGCACCTGTCACAGATGTCCCCAGGTGACACTGAAGAGCCCTGGCAGTGCCCTTGTGAAGTGCTTGATCCCAGAGCAGCATCTCTCACTGCACATCCCATGCTGGCTGGGATGGGATGGGATGGGATAATGGGATGGGATGGGATGGGATGGGATGGGATGGGATGGGATGGGATGGGATGGGATGGGATGGGATGGAATGGGATAATGGGATGGGATAATGGGATGGGATGGGATGGGATAATGGGATGGGATAATGGGATGGGATAATGGGATGGGATGGGATGGGATGGGATAATGGGATGGGATAATGGGATGGGATGGGATGGGATGGGATGGGATGGGATAATGGGATAATGGGATAATGGGATAATGGGATGGGATGGGATAATGGGATGGGATGGGATGGGATAATGGGATGGGATAATGGGATGGGATGGGATGGGATGGGATAATGGGATGGGATGGGATGGGATGGGATGGGATGGGATGGGATGAGATGGGATGGGATGGGATGGGATAATGGGATGGGATGGGATGGGATGGGATATGGGATGGGATGGGATAATGGGATGGGATGGGATAATGGGATGGGATGGGATGGGATGGGATGGGATGGGGATGGGATGGGATGGGGATAATGGGATGGGATGGGATGGGATGGGATGGGATGGGATGGGATGGGATGGGATGGGATGGGATAATGGGATGGGATGGGATAATGGGATGGGATGGGATGGGATGGCAAATCCCTGTGTGGAACTGTCTCTCCCTGAACAGGAGCACTGGGGTGTCCACAGAGGGTCACTGCCCCAAACCACGGGGATTGGAGCAGCCTGACCCATGGCAGGGGGTGGAACAAGATGACCTTTTAGGTCTTGGAATTGAGCACCCAGGGAAGTGATGGAGTCCCCATCCCTGGAGTTGTTTGAGGAACACCTGGAGGTGGCACTCACTGCTCTGGGCTGGGTGACAAGGTGGGGATTGGTCACAGGTTGGACTCAATGGTCTTGGGGGTGTTTTCCAACCTAATCGATTCTGTCTCTTCCAACCCAAACCACTGTAGAATTCCATGATTCTCTGACATGCATCACTTCTGTATGATACACTGATGAAAACTAGGGCACGAGAAAGGTCACTGAGACAGGTTAATGTCTTTAGCATTAATTTGGGTGTAGGTTTTTCTAAGTTTGTTCCTCTCCATTGCTGTTTTCTCCCTCCTTAAAAACAAGACTATTATTCCCCATTTGTTATAAATCCACTTTAGCCGTGCTTTGCTGTTTCCTGTTTCTGTAACTTGCCCTGCGGAGATTTGATTGCGAGTGCAAGTGGTTTTCTTGCGAAAGTTTTCTGATTTTCAGGGCTTGGAGGAGAAAGGGTCACTCCTCAGTTTTGTTGGTTTAGGAGTGTGTTGTTAATCTGCTTAGAAGAGTCCAGCACAGAGGTAACGTGAGTGTTTGAAAGGAGAGTCTCTTGTGGTTATGAAAAACTTTGACTTGGCAATATCTGTCTGTCTCCAGCCAAAGACAGAATAAACCTTCCTTATTTTCTTGGTGTAACTTATAAACCTGTTACAGTTTTTGCATTAAAATCTTCCCATACAAAGGAGATGTCCATTTTTTGATATTTTATTCATAAGATCCCTCAAGGTGTCATTGAAATTCTCTCAGTCTTTCATCAGCATGATCCACTCTTGGAGAGTACACCTGCACAATAGATGAAATGGTTGTCCTCGGAGAATAATGGCAGCCATCCTGATATTAATTTGGTTCCAAGTAATTATCAAGTTCATATCTTTCAGTTTGCTGGGAAACTTTTTCTTCCTTTTGACTTTCTTCCTTTTTTTTCCCCCTACACTAAATAGAGTTAGCAGAGCTTGTTAGTGCTGCTCCAGACTCTCCATAGACTGATTCTCCTCACTGGAACTTCAGCTCAGGTTGACACCTTCAGCCATGAATTTTTGTCCTGAAATTATCATTATTGGGTGTATGGAGATCAATAATGTGCCACACAGAAATTTGCACCTGATGGGTGTAGTTAATGCTGCAGGAAAATAAGATGCCTTTTATCACTTCTATGTGAGTGTTGCTTTATCTATTACACCTGTGTATGAACTTGGACAATCAGGTTCAAGTCAATGGTGGCTTCTCCAGACCATTTAAATGTTTTTTTCCATAATAATATTGAAACATACAATCAGAATACTCCCACAAGTACATCTCTGCTGGGAACAAATCCCTCTCCTTGTCCTGCAGAGTGATGTGACCAAACCTTGCCCAGCAAGGCTCGTGAGGATGGAAAAACAATTTCAAATACCAAACTTCTTGAGAAGTTGCTTCAGTGATCAATATTTTCAAACTTGCCATGGTGCATCAGTGTTTTTGGGCTGGTTAGAGCAATTTCAAATACCAAAATTCTTCAGAAGTTGCTTCAGGGATGAATATTTTCAAACTTACCACAGTGCATCAGCATTTTAGGGCTGCTTAGAGGAGAGACTCAGCTCTGTCCACCCCACGGTGCTCACAGGGTGGGTCAGGCTGGAAGGACCCCAGTGGGGTCATCTGTGCCACCCCCTGCTCCAGCAGGGCCATCCCAGAGCACAGAGCACAGGATTGTGTCCAGAGGATTCTGGAATATCCCCAGGGAGGGAAACGCCACACCTCTCTGGTCTCTGCTCAGTGCTCAGTCACTGCACAGGAAACAAGCTTGTTCCTCATATTCAGGTGGAACTTCCTGGGCATCAACTCCTGCCTCTTCCTCTTGTCCCAAGGGATGCAAAAAAAAAAAAAAAAAGGTGAGCCTTTGGAAAAGCTGAGGAAGGTCTTAACTCTGATTAAAACCTTGCAGCACAAGGCCTGAAGGGTGCAGAGAAGTGCAGAGGATCAGCCCTGGCAGTGCTTGCTGGGGTCTCTCCCATTTAGCCCATCCCCTTGCACACCTGCCTGAGGTATTTGCACATCTCTGCCTGGGATGACTGGGACAGAAAACCCAGATTAAACAGACGTTATCTGGAAAGAAAAAGAGTTTTTAAATTTTTTATTATTATTTGATAAGCCTTGCCCATGGGTGTTGCTGCAGCGCAAGGGTCTGGGCAGAGGAGGAGCCCAGCAGCTTTCTCTGGATTATTAGGGATTTCTCCTTCTTTCCCCCGGCTGTTGCCAACCAATTTGTATTTTGAAGGAAGCCTGCAAGAAATTTTGTGTTTTCTTCAATTCTCTCAGTTTATTTCTGTTCGCATCACTCTCCTTTTTCCCCCCATTGGCAGTAAATCCTTCGGCTGAGCCATCCATTTATTACAGGTTGGCAGCTGTTCAGTCTGCCAGTGCACAGTGATCTGTTTTTAGCTGCCAATAGTGCAGCATTAACAAATCTCTGCTGATATTTATCTGTGGCACTGCCTTTTGTTAAATGAAGAACACCAAGTTTCGGACATACTGTATTGGGAGTTTTATTGCATCAGGTAGGGCACTTAAAACTTCCCTCCAATATTTTTCCAGCCTGGGATAACATCCCCAGCACTCTCTGCATCCTAAGATGCAGTTTTTTTCCTATTTATTTTTCAGATGCTGCTGCCTGGAAAAGAAAGGTTTGGTGGGAATAATCCTTGTTTCTCTCCTGAATGTTTTATAGAAAAGTCTCAATATCATGGAAAACTTTGAACAATGTATTGATCTGATTTTATCCGCAATTGATCTGATTTTTCCCCCATTTTCTGCTGTGGAATTATCTCCACTTTTTCATGGAAAAGTACTTTCCATGCCTTTTCTCCCACCACTTGGGGGTTTTATCAGAGGAAGGATTCAGGCCACAAGTCTGTGCTTGGGCTCATTCAGACAGGCTGTGGGCTGCATGTGCACGAGCACAGTGCTGTGGATGCCTACTTAAAAATTATCTATTCCATAATTTCCAATTATTTATTTATTTATTTAACCACTTGTTCTCATTTAATTATTTATCTATCCATTTATTTTTAAGGGTTGGAGAATGGTGTGGGTCACAAATTGCTTTAACATAAGGAATTGTGTTTCCTTAACACTTGATAGTTGTGTTTTACCCTATATATTTTTTTTTTTTTTTTTTTTTGGTAGAATGTCGGTGGCTTTAATTAACCAGCCTGCAGATGGGTTGGAGAAATGATACATTTCACAACACATCTCCATCTTCTTCAGTCATCAGATACTTAAATTGCAAATTCTCCTGAACTGTAACCCAGTGTCTTATGGCTCTTGATTCTACATTTCCCCGCAGATCTTCTGCCTTCAGTGGTGTCAGAGCTGCAGGATGTGACTGTTAATAAAAGGGATTAAGCAGCAGCAAAGCCCTGACATTCAAATGATGTTGAGGGTCTGATTTCAGACCACCAAGACAGCAAACTGAGGAAGGAGAACCTCTGGAGGTTTGTTCCACTGGGCTGGGATTGTGTCTGGCAATGGATGCAGTCCAAGGTCCTGTTGTGGTAAGATAAGGGGGATGTCTTAAGATGAAGGAGGGCAGGGATGGATGGGATTTTGGGAAGGAATCGTTCCCTGGGAGGAGCTGGGATGGAATTCCCAGAGAAGCTGTGGTGCCCCTGGATCCCTGGCAGTGTCCAAGGCCAGGTTGGACATTGGGGTTGGAGCAGCCTGGGACAGTGGAAGGTGTCCCTGCCATGGCTGGGGTGGCACTGGGTGGGATTTAAGGTCCCTTTGAACCCAAATCAGTCTGAGATTCTGTGATTCCTCGAGGATCACCTTTAATCTATAATGCAAACCACGAGACCTTTTCCTACAACTGGAGAGTTGTAAGGAGTCCTCTTGTTGAGGTCTGAGCAGGCACAAAGTTTATCAACCAAGCAAAAACTCATTCCCCTCCTTGACTTCCTGCAGGATTCTACCCCAACATCCAAAATACTGAGAGGCAGGCCAATTTTCTGCCAAATTGCAAGTCCTGCTTTCTACTCTGGAAATTTTTCCACTGAGCAGCTTCAGCATCCTCCATGTTTGGAGGTGTCCAGTGCTTCTGTTTCACAGAATCACAGGATCATGTGGGCTGGAAAAGACCTCTAAGATCATGGAATCCACCCAGGCAGTGCCAAGCCCCTCCTAAACCATGTCCCATCTCTGTTTTTCACCCCCTGATCAATTCCTGGCAGCCAGGGAAGCCATCCTGATTGGAAACTCCACAGATCGATGCGAGAGGCAAAAGCTCCAATAAATTCAGCCTGCCAAAGGCATCATCCAAAAGGAGGTTTTCAGGCTGAGATGAGGTTTGGCAAATTTATAAGCATGTGGGAAGGGGGGTTGTAAATGAGGGAATTACAGTCACTGTTAACGTGGCTCTGTAATGTTCTCTGACTCTACACCCGTAATTTTAATTCCCAGAAATTGGCTTTGATGCCAAGTGCTTTATAGGCAGAGGAATGACTTCCAGCAAACTTGAGGTAAGTTTGATATCAGGTCTGCAATGGCAAAAGAATTGAACATGTTTTCTTGCACTTAAAATTCAAAATACTCTCCATTTGACTATTCAACTATTTTTTTCCCCTCCTCTAATTTTTTTCTTTGTTTTTTCTTTGACATGACAGTAAAATATATGTATTTTTTTTCCTACGTTTAAAAACATGGAAAGCACAGGGCTCAAACCCTTTTCCTGGTGGATGGATTTCACTGAAGACGTCTCATGTGCACCTTTCCCACTTGGGTTCATCCTCTTGCTGCTTCCTCCAACATTTGTGAGAGGTTTTTGCTATGGCACAGACCTTGCTGAGGATTTAATGACCTGTGCTACTTTGCATTGAAAACTTGTACTAATCTGCTGCTTCCAATGGCTTTTAAAGCTGTGTTGGAGCCAAAGCCTTGGTTTAGAGCTCTGTTCCCACAGCTGAATGTTCTTTAGGATTCACAGAAGCACAAGAGGTAACTATTTCTCCTTTATCTCAGGCACATCCTGGCTGGTGCTACTTTGCTAAATATACTGAGTTTTAAATACATCCCAAGGCTTTTGGCTATGAAACCCCTGAGGGATTTCAGGGATGAGCTGTGGGAAGGGAGGCACAGGATGCACCAGTTCCTCCACACCCCCTGATGAGAGCTGAACTTCTGCACGTTGAATATTTTGGGGTGCTGTGGGGCTCAGGGCACAACACCTGGGGTCAGAAAATAGGGTTATTTTGGGGTTACTTTGGCTCTGAGCCCTTAGGAAGCATTTGCTGGAGCATTAGACAGGATCAGGTCCTTCCACCTCAAACAGATTCCAGCTTAGTTAAGATTTTTCTTCCTCTTCTTTTTTTTTTTTGTCCCTGATGCCTTCTTCCTTCAGAAATAACTGTTTATAATCAGTTTAATGCAGATGAAACCATTACTTCTCCACTCTTCAGAAACTCTTTATGCTTCTTAATTAAAGCCTTTGTCTGAACACAAAATAATTAATACATAAAATGAAGCAGAGGGAAAGAATCGACTGTGAAACCAGTCACTCAGTTGTGTATTTAAACAATATTTAATCATTAGAGTAACACAGTGCTTGCACTTTTGGAAAGAAAACAAGCCTTATACTTCATGTTTATTTAACACTTTGACTAGCTCATTCTTGGAGGTATGAAATGAGGCTTATAGAGTGCCAGAGCAGTAAATCAGACGTTCTGAAAATTACTGGGTCTTAAACAGTAGTGTCATTTTAAACCTAAACAGTTCAGTGGTGCACCAGCACATAAAAGTGACCTCTTGGAACAACATCTACTGTTTACACTGAAAGGCAGGGCAAGGAAATAAAAACAAGGCATAAAATATGGTGCAGTGAGGATGGCATTTGCTTGTGCTCCTGCCTCTGTTCTGGATGCTGATGGGTGTGATGACTTCCACAGAATTAATGCATTAAAGACAATCCATGCAGGAAATGTCATGGATGTCACATATTTGCCCATATCAACTGTGTGTAGCCAAAATTTTGGACACTTCTCACACCCAAGCACTTTCCACCTGAGCATTCTCTCAGATTTTAAACCACATTTGGGTTGGCAACGTGGTTGCTCCCTTTCTAACTTTTTATATTTAGTGTTCCAATGAAAGAATTTATTGTCAGGAGTGTTGGGGGCGGAAACACACAGATTCAAAGCAAATATTCAGCTTCTTCTGTGGAGAGCAAATGCTGAATGTTTGAACTGTAGGTGTGATTTGCTCAGGCTTTGCAAGCACAAAGGCTCTGCTTCACCATGGGCTGTGTGGTGGTTTTTATAACCAGCAACACCCTCAGCCTCTGAACACAAAATAACCACAGAGTTTGCCTCAAACCCCAACGTTTTTGTGCCAAAATTGTTCATTAACGTTATTTCCCAAGCTGCACTTGAGAGAGGAGTGGGCAGACAGGGTTGTGTGAGGTGTGCAGGTGAATATTTGTGGTGAAACCTGGAGATTCCCCTTTCCTGGAGACAATGGTCATTCCCAGGGTTTGGTGATGCATTCCTAACCTCTTCAGGAGTGATGCAGGTTTATTAGCAAACCCCAGAGGATTCTGCAGTGCTGTTCATTCTCCTAATGGGATAAATGGAGGCAAAATTGGCTTTGGAAGTGAAAAAGCAAAAGGACCTTCCCAGCTCTGCCAGCAGCTCTTCCCAGCTCATGGAGCACACTGACCATGACACTCCTCTGGTCAGTCTGGCCATGACCTTCAGAAGGTCCTGCAGGGCAGAACAGCTCTGCTCATCCTGTTCCCAACACACTTCTGAGTGAGAGATGTGGGGTTTGGCAGGGTTGGTTTTATTTTGTAGGATTTGGAAGTTTTTGCTTGGTTTGTTTTTGTTTTCTTTGTTTATTTTTAGGGGTTTTGGGTTTTTCTTGGAATTTTTTGGTAGGTTTTTTTTTTTTTAATTGTTTTTTGGGTTTTGGGGAAGTGGAGGGAGGTCAGGCCCTGGCACAGGGTGTCCAGAGAAATTGCCAATATCATAGCATTTTTGAGGCTCTGGACTACCAGACTGAGTGCATCAGAAATTGGGGAGCAAAGGTGAAATCTCTGCTGAGACAGAACTTCTGAATTCAAGAACTGCTCCCTCAGGAGGAGGTAATGATGTTTATTTCTGTGGTACATCACATCAAGAGCCTAATGAAGAGGAGTGATGGGTTTAAATCTGAAGAGCACATGGAATGTGATTTTTATTAGGTTGGATCCTGAGTGAGCAGAACATTGAAACTGTAATTATGAATATTTTACAAGTGTGAACCTTCAATTAACTGTATCAGTTGTGTTTGTGAACTATGGAGAACTTGCATTATTAATGAACACACAAGGTTAATATTAGTTTATTTATCATTTGGAATATGGCTTTTGAGTTAATCATACAAGTCCTGCCACATTCAATTTTGATTAATGCAGGAAGTTCAGGCAGGCTTTGTTAAACAAATATTTATTATGTGTGATGTATTATAAAGTAATAAAGCATTTTTTTCTCCATCTCAGGTCCTACATACAAACCTCATCCAGTGTAGTGAAGACTTTAACATGTGAGCAAACATCCTCTGGTAATGTGGACATCAAATAAATCATAAGAGTCTGCTATGGGGTTATTTTAGAAATTCAGATTTAATCCCTCTTGCACAGAGGAGGTTGCAGTGTCCTGCAAAGTGTTCTGCACCCCCAGGTGGGTTTGATGTGCACATTGGTGTGGAGAATATTTGCTATAATTCATCCCTTTCCTTCTGCTTTTACTCCATTCCAGTGCAGTTGAAAATAAGGCTACTTTAAAGCCACACACCATTTGCAGCATGGCCAAATTATTAAAAAAAAAAAAAAAGAAATTCAACAGCTTGGTGATGCTGAAATACAGATTTGGGAAGTTTGCTGGCCATGGCAGCCTCAGGCTGGGGAATGCAGTGACAGAGCTTTCCAGCAGATCTTTGCCAATGGATCCCACTTGGAATGGATGGAGGATTTTTGATGTGAATGAAAAAAAATATTTGCCATTCAATTTTTCTGCACTGTCAGCCACCAAGCTTTAACAACTAACAGCGAAATGTGATATTATTAAGAATGCCAAGAACTCTTAATGTGGGTTTTGGTTCAGAAAAGAGTTAAGATTTAACCTAAACCTCAGTGCAAGCTGAGAGACAACACAGCAACTCGGTTCAAGTGTCTGAGGCTTTAAAAATACTCCCTGAGTCACAAGACTGAAGGTATAATCCCATGAATTACAACATATTTAATGAGTTTCTTTGGAAAGAGGGCTCTTCTGAATGCCAATTTTGGCAAGTTTGTGTTGGGCATTAGGCCACATCTTAAAAGTGTTAGGAGGATTTAAGATTATTTCATTGAGGGGTGAAATATAAATTTTATTTTAAAATATGTAACCATAAGTTTATACTGTATAATTTATGAGGAGTTAATTCTGATTTGATGACGCTCGTCCTCTCCCTTTATACAATCCAAGCAGGGTCGTAGTTTGGAAAGGCTTGTGGATGATTCAATGATTTTTATTTCTGTTTTAATGTTTAAACCAAATTTTTTTTTTAATAAATTATTTTTAATAAATTTTAAATAAATTTTAATAAATAATAAATTTTTAAATAAATTTATTAAAAAAATTAGGTGCGGCAACGCGCAAATTTAACTTCTATTTTTCTTTTTGGTTTGGTCAGCGAAATAAATAAATATAATAAATAAATAAATATTTGGGCAGCACCTAACTTAGGAAGAGCTCCATCCTCCTGCAGTGCTCACGGAATTCAGCCGTGTCTGCCTTAACCAGTTTGGGTGTAGCTGTTAGGATTTTCATCCATAATATATGATCAGTTTGTAAGAATTTCCTCTACATGTGAGAACCAGACTTAATGCCAACGTTCTCAAATTGGAGTTAGTTATAAATAATGCACTAATAGATGTGAAAAGAGCGTAAATGATTCCTTTGTGTCGTACCTGCGAGGTTGTTAGTGCTTCTTTAAAAAACAAACAAACCCTCTTTTTGCAGGATATTTATTCCCATCTCTTCCATCAAAGGGGTTGCAGGCTTTGTACCTTTTTATGTAAATTAAAAAATCTTTAGCCACTTCTGTGTCAAAAATAAATAGTTGAATGAGCTTGCAGACAACATTTATTTTGTATGTACATTAATGGGCACTTCCATTTTTTCCTGCAGGCTAGAATCCACTTTGAAATTCATGTTTGATAAATTCCCTGGCTTTCCGAGTAATTTAGCTGTCTATAGGGCTGTTGATCCTTTGAGTGTATTGCTGAACCATTGGGACTTGTGCACCACATCTGCATATCCAAGTTCAAATATATACTCAAGATGATTGGTTTAAACTTTAAGTTGTTGATCTTATTCCTGATAGATTTGCTAGATTGTCTCCCATTTCATTGCTAAAATCTGCGCCTAATCCATAAATACCCCTTCTTAAATATGTCTCCAATAAATGCGCTGATTGAGTTAGTCATTCTGTAAGCACAGGGCTGAATTAATATTCAGTGTAGCCTGATAATTGTTTGACACAATTCTGGCTGATGCTGGGAGTGCTCAGCACAGCCCAGTCGAGGTTCTGCTCTCCAAAGTGGCAAAATTCCTGTGAAAATTCCCTTTATGCCTCCTGAGCGTTTCGAAGGAGATCCCCTTTTGCTGGGATGTGAAATGAGTGAGCAGGGATTGGGATTATCAGATTTCCTGAGGTTCAGGCTGGTTGAGCTTTGCTTTTTCTCTCTTTTTCTGGCTGGAATTTTCAGTTTGAGCTCTTGGAGAGAGAGGATGGAACTGATGGGACACTCAAATGTGCACAGCAGAACAGAGCCACCTGCAGATTGATCCAAACCTGAGGTGTCACATCCAGCCAGGGATGAGAGGTGATGCAGGGATGGGCAGAGGACTGGGATGTGGGGCAGAAACCAAACGAGGGGAATAAGGAATTCCACAGGAATTGTGTGAACACAATTTTCAGTTTCCACCTCTTCCTCATGAGCTTCTTTTAAACGTTGTGGGAGCCCTTTGGATAAAGAAAGGAGGCATTTAAAAGATGTCCTGTGAATATAAATTAATTTTAAAAAATTTTTAAGCATTAACATCACTCATTCTGTTGTAAAACTTGTCTGGCTTGCTGTGAGCATGTCCAAATGTTCTGCACAAAATGAAAATCATTCAAATAATTTAAACTTGTTACTATTGGGATTTTGAGAAGCCTGGTCCAGTGCAAGGTGTTTGGAACAAGAAGAACAAATCTTTAAGATCTCTTCCATCCCAAACTGTTCCATGATTCTGTGATTTATTTTGTTATAAGTTTTAGAGGTTTGACATTTATTTTCTTTGTTCCATTTAATAAATTCCTCAACTCAAGAATATTCTTCTTTGCTTTCTGGAGGGATGGGGAATGGTAACAGTGTGGGTGCAATAACCTACTCTGACCCCAACATAACAAGAATTTCAATTAAAATTCCCTCTTTTTTGTTTCTATTCTTTATAAGGAGATTATTCTAATAACGTACCTTGTGTGGTCTTTCAAGGTAAATTCCAATAAGTTCCTTGTCTTAATTAATAAAACCGATCTGACTAGTGGTATCAAGAGTCAAATTTAGAGTCTCTGGGGCCTTTTTGTGATAGAGAGGAAAAGAAAAGCAGGGAGGAGGGTTTTCCTGCTTGTGTGGGTTTGGTTTTTGTGTTATTGTTTTGATTGTTTTCTTTAAGTAACATGTGAAAACTTACCTTTGATTTAAAATTATTAGCCAGGGTTTAATGCACTGAATTGATTAACATCACAAGAATTAGGGAACTATATTTTCTAGTTTTAAAGCATGTGTAAATGTATGTATATATATCTCTTGCTTGTCTCACAGAGGTTAATGTTTATTATTAAATGTATTTTAAGATGTTTTAAAAGATTATTTTTAAAATATCTTTTTTACTGTGCTTTTTGCAGGGGAGAAAGATGTGGCCCTGAATGGGGAGAGCCCTCAACTCTGACCTGAAATGTTTCCTTCCACACAAAATCCACTTTTGTCACAAGCAGCACCACAGTGCCACCGCACTGAACATGATTTACTACTTTGCTCACTTAAATTAACAAATTGGTCCATATTTCATCGAGGTAATTAGGCACATCTATAACCTTAATAATGGGATTTTCTCACAGGTGCAGAGCTGCTGAAGTCCAGCAGCAGAACTTTTTGTTTTCCTGGCTGAGCACAGCCAAAGCTCTTTGCTCCAGGAGATTCTTCCCACCTGTATCCCTTCCTTTGGGGCTGTTGTCAGTCCTTTCCCATCCACTGCTCTGCATTGCCTGAACAGCCCCAGAATGGGAGGTTTGGAATGGTTTGTGAAGGATTTGGTGCCAAAAGTGCCTTTAGATTGCTGATTAAGTCATTTTTATCAGTAAAATATGGATTCTGCTCCTGAAAAACAGCAGAACCAAGCTTCAGCGTCCTTCTGTTCCAAAGCAGTTCTTGGGAATTCCCATGTGGAGTTTCCAGTGCTTTGTCCTGTTGTTTTCTTCTCTGATTCCTTTCTCTGCTGCACTCAGTCTGAAATGTTGAACTCCATGGCAGCTGAGATCCTAATTCTTGGTGAGGAAGAGGAGGCAGAACTCTGTGCTCCAGGGAAAGCTCAGCCCCAGCAGAGGGAATTTCCTGGGTGGGAAGTGGGAGAACTCAGACCCAATGCTCCTGGGGCACCTTCCACTGTCCCAGGCTGCTCCAAGCCCCAATGTCCCAGCCTGGCCTTGGACACTGCCAGGGATCCAGGGGCACCACAGCTCCTCTGGGCACCCTGTGCCTGTGTTTCACCACTCTGATCACAGAAACTTTCTTACATCTACTCTGAATCTCCTCTCTTTAATTTAAACCATTCCCCCTTGTCCTGCCACTCCAGGCGCTACTAAAAAGTCTGTCCCCATCTTTTTTAGAAGTCCCTTTAAATCCTTTTCCCTCTTTGCTGTCTTTATTTTTCCAGTGAAAACACTTCCATCATGGAGTGAATTGAGGGAGCACAGTGACCACCTCTGCCTCCTCCCCTGTTTTGTGTTTTCCTCTGCAGCATGAAACAGCCTCAGAATTCACATCTGAGTTCCTCCATCCCTGGAGGGGCACAGCCCCGGTAAGAAATTGGGATTTCTGTGTGTGCAGCAGTGTTCCCATGCAGTTTATAATCCCAGATCTGGGGTTTGGACAATGCCATGCTCATCCCCAGAGCAGGTCTGGGCAGATCTGCAGGCAGCCCGAGGTGTTGGGATTGCCCAGAGCTCTGTGAGCTCTCCATGGATGCTGCAGGGATGCCCATGGGGTCTGAAGGGCTGGCAGATGTGTGCAGATGTGCAGGATGCGTGTGCCCTGGATGCACCTTGTCCTGCCTGCACAGCCCATGCAGTGCTGCTTCACAGGGCTGTTTCCACCTTCAAACATTCCCACGGATTTCCTTCTCAATCCTCCCTGACTCCTAATGTGTTCAACTGGACAGAGAAATTCGCCCTGATTAACACATCCCTGAAGCCTTCTGGGCTCTGCTGGGGTCACTCCCATTCAACCTGAGTTATTTCTATATTTTTTTCTGGCCTCTCCTCTCTCCACAGAGCAATTCTGGGCACTTTTCTTACCTTTCAGCCATTTTCCCATTGTTCCCTTTTCCCTGCTCCTTCTTAACTCCATCCTCTGGGACTTGTGGGCATTTCTAAGAGATTTTTTTTGAGCTCTTTCCATTGCTCTGCCACCCCCTGATTTTCCTGCACCTCTGTCCTGCCTGGTGAGGGTTTTCTGTCCCCTTGTTTCTCCCCAAAGTGCCAATTCCACCTTCTCCCATCCCTCCTTTCCCCTTCCCTCCCTCCCTCCCTCCGGGGCTCCAGGTTTGCTGTAGTCAATTTTTGTTTCATCTTGTAGTCAGTCTTACATAAATAGTGGAAGTTTGGCCTTGCCCCGGGTGATTGATGGGAAGGTATATTTGTACATATCGATTGAGATAAAAAATTAGTAGTTTGCAATGGGAAAGGCAAATTAGTCATCAGAAGGAAGGTGCTTGGAGTATTTTAAGAGTTCCTTGATTAATTCTCATGCTGTGAGTTCTTCTGACAGTAAGTTTTATGTCCTGAGATGTGGGAGGATGAGGCAGTAGTATCGGGTTATTGCAAATTTTACTTTTACTCCTCGCTGATTTATTTTACTGGCTCTCGCCACGATTAGACACAGAGGGCTAAAAATGACTTCATTTTGGGGTGACAACTGCCCTTTTCTGTGCTGGAATGAGGAGCCAGGAAGGAGAGGGGAGGTTTTAGCTAGGAAATTATTTTCCTTTTTATGAAAATGAATATTTAAAAGCTAGCCTGTAGAAAATCAAAATAGCCTTTATCCGTGGTGACAAGCCCATCAGCTGGATGTGATCTCTAAAGGGGGAAAGAACTAATTCTGTGATACACTGATTAGGCTGAGAAGTAGTTTTTTTATCTGCTTACTTGACAATTTTCTCCCTAATCACCTCATTGAAAGTAGTTTTTAATAAGCATCATAGGATGCTGAGAGCTCTCGATCTTCCTAAAATACTTTCCCCTTTTCCAAGGATGCTGCAGCATGTTTTTTAGTTTTCCTTTATTACAAACTATAATAGAATTCTTCCCAATAAGAATTGACTTATATTTGGCACTTTTAATTTGTCCAAGAATAATTTAGATAGAAATTCCAATTACTTTGGAAGGAAGGCATTTGCTCCTTACTCTCTGCGCTTGTTTAAAAGGAAGTCTTTGATAATTTGCAAGCATTTCTCATGAAAGGCAATTTTACTTAACTGGAATCCAGAAGGAAAAAAAAAAGATGCAGAGAGGTTTCAATTTTTAAACTGATAACAAAGCACTATATTTGTGCTGTTACATTTCAGCACAAAGAGGCTGCAAAATAACCTTTTTTAGTTAATGGGAGAAAAAAAAGATTTAATTGCTGTGAAACACTTATTCTACATATTATCTCTTTGATTAGCAGACAGTTGTAAATGACTTAGTCAATGTAATTGCAAACTCTGGTATGGAACCCAAGGTAAATTATTTGTGTTTGCAGGCAGAGTGAGTTTAGACACTTTTAATTGCGAGAGTTTTTTGAGCTTTGCAGAGGTTTGGTGTTTAGGATTTAGACTTTTTCTGGATGTTTGAGTGTTGGTGTTGAGTTAGGATGTTGGTTAGCAAAGTGAGCCAGAGGCAATGCCAGAGCTCTCTCAGTCTCTGCTGTCCCATCTTTGAAAGTATTCCCAAGGCTGGTGTTGAGTGGAAAAATCCCAGAATCAACAAATCCTTGAGGTTGGAAAATCCCTCTCAGCCCATCGACCCCAACCATCCCCAGCCCTGCCAAGGCCATCCCCTCCAAGTCCCCAAGTGCCACATCCTCACAGCTTTAATGGGGACTCCAATGGAAGGTGTTTGGGGTGTCTTTGCCACCTCCTTCCCACCTTTTTTGTGCCTCAACAACAACAACAACCTCCTGCATCCTGAGTCTATTCCCAGCGTTGGAACTGGGAGAACGCTCCCTGTAAATTAGGGATGATGATTACTTCATGCCATGGATGCAGCTGGATCTCATCATCCCAGGCATTTGCTGAATATTTGCAGGAATATTAAGGTTGGTAGGAGAAAGAAGGAAAGGCTAAGGGCGAATGGGCAGAAAGTCGTGAGTGGGAAAAGCAGATGGCCTGGAAACCCTGGGATTCTGGAGTGCACAGCTCCACCTGGGAGCTGTTGTCGCTGAGGGGAAGCACCAGGAGGCTTTTTCCATGAGTTCTTCACCACGTGGTGAGGATTTGCAGCCACCCAAAATGCTGAGTGACAGGGAGTGTGCCAGGACTCCACTCTGGGAGATGGCCACGATGGCATCAGCCCTGGCATTGTCACATTGTCACACCCAGGAACAGCAGAAATTAATTAGGGCATGGTGAGCAGAAAAACTCCTTGTCTGAGGGATTTCAGAGGAGATCCTCTGGTTTCAGGAGCTGCTTGCTCAGGCACGGAGCTGCTCAGTTGAAGGATCTCAGCGTTCAGGACATGCCTCTGGTGGAGCACTGAAAATGTTCCCACTGTGAGGTACCCACCCATCCTCTGCTGCACTGCTGAGGGCCAGATCTTAAACTGAAACATCTGCAGCTCCAAATATTAATGTTTCCAAGGAGGGGCTGAGGAGAATTTGGCCGTGCAGCTGGTGTGAATGATTTTCTGTGGTTCCTGGGAGCTGCTGGGGAAGTGAGGATCCTCTGCAGGTGGCTGCTCTCTGCCACCAGCTCGTGTCACTGCAGTCCCCACTCCGTGCCACTGTCCTGATGTCACAGGGAGCCTCCCAGGGACTGATTTCAGCCAGGGCTGCTCGAACAAGATGCAAAGCCAGGGTCAAATAGGAGATCACACAAGGCTGTGTGTGTCACACAAAGTCACTGCCCAGCAGACAGAGGGTGAGCCAAAGCAGGAAAAAGAAGAATCAGGTTATAAAAACCCAAACCACGCTTGCTATTGCATATGCAAAGACCTTGTTTGGGTTTGTGCTGAATTTCCATGAGAAAAATTTTTTTTAGCTGCAGCTGCATGGATTCACTGGAAAAGGAGCAGGAAGGGCTCTGGGCTTCCCCTGTTTTTTAAACTACACCTCTGCCACCAGCCAGGGACAGGCAGACAACCAGAGAGGCTGAAAACATCCCCCTCCTCCTCCTTAGTGCCACCAAGTGTGAGTTAGAGCTATTTACTCTGGATTAACATACTCGATTTCTCTTTTGAACCATTGTTTTAGACTTTCCAGTCAGTTCTCATTAGTTACTAGTTTAGAAGCCCATGGTATATTTAGACATCTTATACATTTGTCAGTGAAGAGTAGCTTAAATGATCTACTTTGCTCACTGCTTAATTATGTTATTTTACTGTTCCTGAAAACCTGACACAAGGCAAATTTACATTACTGTGCTCCTAATTAGCCAATAATCCTTAAGGATTTGAATGATACATACCCAAAGTAATTTCCTCGTTCACTAAATATGAATTTCCTTACGTTGGGTTAAGAAGATGGCACGGTGACAGCAGGCATCTTGGTGGTGACAGCTCTCAACGTGTTTGTCTCCGGAGTCAAAATCTATTAAAAGACACATAATGATCTCAGCATTTTCTTAAAGTGTAGAATGGGAAATCAATAGGGTCGCCCACAAAGGGGAGCAAAATTTCCCTCTTTTAACCGTTGTTAGGTTGTCCAGCACTCCAGATTACTGAGAGGTGGGAATATTTATAGTCCTGGTTTTCAAACAGCATCTCAGCTGGAGCTCTTCATTCATTCATCCATTCAGCATCTCAGAAGCTTCTCAGACCAAGTGGAAATGCAGACTTGGAGGAAGCTGCTCCAAAAGAAAGGCCTGGGAGGATCTTTCCTACCTCAGACACCTCATTTGGTGTCTGATTCTCTCCTTCTTTCCCCCTCGTGATAGCCAGCCTGGAACACTGGATCCTGGAATTCTCTGCACAAGAAGGACGTGGAGCTGCTGGAGTGAATCCAGAGGAGGCCATGGAGATGTTCCAGGGCTGGAGCTGCTCTGGAGCCAGGCTGGGAGAGCTGAGGATGCTCACCTGGAGAAGGGAAGGCTCCAGGGAGAGCTCAGAGCTCCTGCCAGGGACTAAAGGAGCTCCAGGAGAGCTGGAGAGGGACTGGGGACAAGGGATGGAGGGACAGGACACAGGGAATGGCTTCCCACTGCCAGAGAGCAGGGATGGATGGGAGACTGGGGAGGAATTCTTGTCTGTAAAGGTTGTGAGGGGCTGGCACAGGGTGCCCAGAGAAGCTGTGGTGCCCCTGGATCCCTGGCAGTGTCCAAGGCCAGGCTGGACATTGGGGTTTGGAGCAGCCTGGGACAGTGGGAGGTGTCCCTGCCATGGCTGGGGTGGAACAAGCCATTTTTAAGGTCCTTTTGAACCCAAACCATTCTGGGACTCTATTTTGCCAAATCCACTCATTTCACACTTGGCTTTGTCCTCATCTCTGGCCACAGAATTTCTGTGCTTTGAAAGATCTTGTCTTTGTTGTCACTGCTGTTGTTGGGCTGGCTGGGGTGTTGTGGGGATGGTAACAGTTTGTGTTTTCCACTCTAGACAGTTTAATTTAATGCATTATTACATTTGATCCAGATGCTGCAGTGATGGGTGCATAAAAATAATTAAATACAGATAAATAGACCGTAACAACTTCACCATTGCCAGTTGTTGTAACACGGAGTTACGTATCAAAAATGCAGTGCCAGAAAATTACTTAAATTTCTAACTAGCGCAGGAAAACTTTCCATGGACAATGTGGCAGGCAAACAGAGCTCAGTGCTAACCTTTTTCCACGTGTCCAAGACTGAAATTCATGCAGCTAAATGGAAATTTGAAGTTTTCAGGCTCATTCTACAACTTTTCCAGTGATTTTGTTTGTGAAATCAAAACCTGTGAGTGCAGATGTGGTGAATAAAATCCACCTCCTTTCTCTGCCACACAGTCAGCTGTTGACACGAGGCCAGTTGTTTCTACCTGTAGAGATGTCATTGTTCAGGGGATTGGGAACCAACATGAGCTGGGGTGTGGATCCTGAACCAAGGAAACAACTGCTGCTGATTCCTGTCTCCTGCACCTTTAATTGACACTTGCATTCTTCTTATCTGAGTTACCTGTGCCTCTTTAATTGGAAGCAGAATTTTTTTTTCCGTACCACAAACTGGTTTCTGAAATAATTCTGTCCTTTTAAATACCTCCTAAGGGGTTTCATTTCACAGTGAGTGAAAAGGCAACATTGCACAGAGAGGCACAGATGAGGAGATGCTGGGACTGGAACAGGAATTAGAACTAGAACAAGAACTAGAACAGGGACTAGAACTAGACTAGAACTAGAACTAGAACTAGAACTAGAACTAGAACTAGCATTGGGACATCTGTGCTGAGACTAGAACTAGTACTAGAACTAGAACTAGAACTACAACTAGAACTAGAACTACAACTACAACTGGGACATCGATGCTGAGACTAGAACAAGAACTAGAACTAGAACTAGAACTAGAATTTGGACATCCATGATGAGACTGGAACAGGAACTGGAACTAGAATTGGGACATCCATGCTGAGACTAGGACAGGAAAATAAATCCTCTGAAGGTCTCTGTCTGGAGTTTGGGAAGAGCACTAAAGGACCTCCTGGTCCAGGACAGCAGAGCTGTAATTCCCCTGTCCAGCCATGCAAAAACCACTGTGACAAAGAAGTGATGGAAATACCTCATAATCACAGGATAATAATATTTCAAGTGCTCCCTGCAAGGCACTTCCCATTTTTCCTCCCAAAAAAGGTGGGGGAACAACTTTAAACCCCAGTTGTGCTCTGTGGGTTCACACGAGGTTCAATCCAGTGAAGGGTGATGGGGTGCTGAGTCCCCATTAATTTCAGTGGGAGTTTGCCTTGGATGGGGGAATTTGGGAGAAGCTGAGCCCAGGATTTATGTGTGTTTGCTCACGGATCAGCAAGGCACACGTATCTGCAATTGAATATGCACTTTGTTAGGTTAAGAAACATTTCTTTATGCTCTGCAAAGCAAGTGAATAAAATCGAGGGGGAAATATACACTGTGTCAGCTCGCCTGTGTGGGAAAAATACTTTATTTTCTGTTGTAAAGACAAAGAGTGCAGGAAGAAAAAAAAGCAGTGGTGTGTATGATCATCCTATATAAGCACATTAGTAAAGCACTGTGGTACCAGTCGTGTTGTGAACTTAAAGCCACCCCTAATTAAACTGTCTGCATCCCCCAGCATTTCCCTGTAATGATGTCAAGCCGTGCAGCAATTAGTTGTCTCTCTGTGAATGTAAACACTGTTTGTAAATCATATAAATTTAACCTGCTTGGCTCCTTCAAAAGCTCCGAAAAGGGAATTAATTATTATTGTAGATTTTGGAGTTATGATTTATCGAATCGTTTTGGAACGTCTTGATCTAATGTTTTCCGTGGTTCATGGCAATTAATTTTGGGAGCAAAGGTAGGACTTTTATTAAAAATCTGGGATATAATGTGGGGTGGGACTAATGGTGTGCACGACGGCGTGCAAAATATTTTATTGCACTAACACAACTGCTGGGGGTTCCTTTCAAATTGAGATTTAGTCCATTCAAAGGCTGCAAGCGCCCTGACCTTTCAGCGTTCTGCATTTTGCTCCTCCTGTACTACTTCAAGCTAATTTGAATGTGAAGTTTGAATCCTGAAGAAAGATGCCCTTCTGCAGTAGTTCATCTTCTCTTTAGAGATCAGACTAAATGCCCGTGGCAATGTGCTGGGAAACACAGCACATTACCATGAAATAGCTCCATTAGAGACAAAGAAATGTAAACAAAACAAACGCATTTGCCACTGGTTTTAGCTCAATTATATTTCTCCTATTGATGGGTGTTGCCTAAAATGAAAAAGTGCTCGAGACCTAAATTTAGTAAACCTTTTGTTGCAATTTACTCCAGCAAAACCTCTGTTGCTGGAGGTGGATGGTTTACCTGAGCCATCAGCTACATAGCACGTTTATGGTTATTGTATTTTACAGGTTGATAGATTTTTATATTCTGTCCAAGTCAGGATCTTACACCACCTGGTTTATTATTTAGTAATTTACAGTGCAGTCAGGCATGTTTGGTTTAATGTAGGATAAACTTATAAATCTATTGTTCCTCCAGTTGCTGGGGTTGGTGTGCAATGAACTACAGAGCTTGATGCGTACATACATTTCAGCTCTGCTTATTTTCTTTGATAGGGAAGCAGGCAATAGATAACACAGTGACAGTAGCATCCCAGGGGACAGCAAAATGTGAGAGCAACACACCGTCAGGTTAGTAGGTCATTATTGTATGAGCACTGAGCCATTAATTGACTACTGTACCAGGCTCAATCTGTGTCAGATTATGGCTTTTGGCAGCAAGAACTGTTATCTAATAGCTAACTTTGTTTCTTTACTGGATCTTTATTGGGTTTTCGGAGAAAATTATACCTAGAAAGGTAAATATATTTGTTGTGCTTCAAAAAAAAAAAAAAAACCAGACTACAGCCAAACCAAACCAACATACAGAATAGTGGTGATGTCAATAGGTAAAAATTCCTGTGAGGGAGCAGCTAGCAGAGTGTTTTGCTAATGTTTCTGAGTGTTTTTTCATAAACTTGAGTAGCCAGATACTCTGTTTAGAGAGAATAGATATTATGGGTGCAAAGCTATTAGAAATTGATAGGTGGTGCCTGAAATATTTTGTTAATCTCCAGCATTGGGTGGGAACAAGAATATACCCAGACTGCAACAGCAACAATAAACATCACTTGTACAAACCTGGCTGGATTCTCCTAAAATCTGCCTTAAAAAGAGGGAATTGTCATTCCTGGCCCTGATGATGGTCAGAGAAGAGACCCAGCTCGTTGTGGCATCTTCCCCCAGCACCCTGCTGGAGCAGCTCCACGGCTGAGCTAGGTAATGAGGGAAGAAATCAGTGGTGTGAGGAAGATTTGAGGGGAAAACTCATCTGTTCTTTGGCCACTGGCAGCAGGCAGGGTGGTCCTCAGCCACCTGTGTCCATCAGAGGGCAAATTCCAACTCCAGCAGGCTGTGGGAAGCTGGGGATGTTGGTGTTCAGCCCAGTGCTCAGGTGGGGCAGGACTTTGCTGTGGCTTTAAGGAGAAATCCTGCTGGCTTGATTTCAGGTTTTTGCAGTCTTTCAGCAGAGATCTTCTGGGATGCCTCAGGCTGGGCTAAGATGCTGTTTCTCCTCACCCCTGCACCTGCCAAACCCAAATCCAGGTGTGTCAGCCCAGATGAGAGCATGAGTCACAAATTGCTCAGGTCTTTGCTCAGAGCTGGCATGGCTGGGATGCACCTTGGTGAGGTGAGTGTGTGTTTATGGGTTTGGCTCTAAACCAGCTCTCCCTGCCTGTAATTCCTGAGGAATCCTCAATCCAGAGCAGTGCAGGGTTTTGGGGTGCATTCCAGCTGTGTGACACATCTGCTGGGGTTTGACACTGCTGTCCAAGTGATGGAGCCCCAGCTTAATTTCTATCCCTGCCCATAAATCGATCTGCCTATGACCTTGGGCAAAATAGTTAATCCAGGCAGCCCTCAGTTTCCCTCTTTTGCTCCCCATTAAAAATGATTTGCTGTCCCAGGGTGTGGGGCTGGGCAGGAGAACCCAGGGTGATTGCAGATAATTATCAAG
>JAKEPQ010001000.1:1422500-1527500 GCA_024500445.1 Entomyzon cyanotis
GGATGCTCTTTGTTTCCTGCATTACCCTGCAAGTCGAAGCTCCACCTCAGAGCTGTGGAGGGCTGAGTGCTTAATATTCACCTCCTTCCATCCTTCTTCATCCCATTTGCATGCTGCAATTAAAGAAGTAGTCTTGTTTGCATAGTGCTTTAAAAATGTTTCTGTCAGCAGCAACACTGGGGTTTGAAGAGCGCTATCTCTCTAAGAGCAGAGCTAACTAATTGCATAAGGGTCACACCATCTGCTGCTAAAGAAGTAAATCTTCAGATGATGAGAAGTTAGGATTTATGGAAAACCTCCTGACAGGGGTAGTTCTTGCTTGGGTGGTTGCTTTTATTCACATGTTTTCTGTTGTTTTCTAGTAATTTTCTGCGCTTTGATTTTTTTTTCCTGTTTTTTTAAAAAATTTTTTTAAGGAAAAAGACAAATTTTTTTTTTTTAACTTGGGAGAGACTTTATGGAAGGAAGGGTGCATTTCTTAAATGAGAGAACAGCATATAATTTTTGGCCAAAAGTCTTCAGCAAGGGCTGTACCCAGTTGCATCACAGTGAATTTTTTTACTTGTGTCCATAGAGAAAATAAATAAATAAATAAAAAATACTTTTTGCCACCCAAATATTTGTGGGAACCCACAGGACAAGAAGAATGTGAGGTGGCATTTTTTAAGTTTTCCTAATTTTTCAGTGGAGAGCCAAAACTTTCAGTGGGTCAGAAATATCTCAGTGTAATCAGAAATATCAGGGTAAGAGACTCAGTTCTTTTGGCTGAGGAAATCAGGTTGCACAGAGAAGTTGTGGTTGCTCCATCCCTGGAAGTGTTGGATGAGGAATTGAGCAACCTGGCCTAGTGGAAGAGGTCGGAACAAAATGAGCTTTAAGGTCCTTCCAAACCAAACCATCCTGTGTCTTTCTGGTTCTATAAAGAAATGGACTTTTGATAGCAGCTTCAAGAAATGAGTGAATTTTGTCAGTTAATGAAGAAAAAAATTAGTGGGTCTAATTTAATCCAACCTGGGCGATACAAATGTGTGCCCTTTTCCAAAATACAGCAAGTTTTTCCCTGAGAATCACTGACTTGCAAAGCAGCTCCGATGAAGGAATATTTCCAGTGGAATTCCTAGCTGGTGTCTGTGATTTTGCTCTACCCATTTTCAGCAAAAGGCAGCCGGGAAGTGACGCCATGGCCAAAAGAGCAGCGTGCTGGGAGTTGGTGTCTACAGGAATTTCAAAATCACAACTCTCCGGTTCGCACTGAGCCGTACGATGTTTTTAATCGGGGGAAGGGAGGAATTAATATATCCTCGTGCCGTAAACCCTCGTTTGTAGTGTTGATAACAATAGTTAGAAATCTCAATGCTGGAACAAACCTTATTTAAACAAGGATCTGTCAATTCTGCTGATGTTTTGTTTGAAGATGCAAATTCCCACGCAGGGGCAGATGCTGCAGACAGCCAATACTCTGAAGTCTGTGTGTGATTCCTGCAAGTCTGTCCCTCCATAACTACAATTTATTGTGCAAGGAGAATGAGAAGAGCTGGGGCTCTGCGAAATATATTAGTTTTCATATTTGTGTGCAGGAAACCGCTGCTCTTCTGCACCAGGGGGAAATGGCAGCACAAGTGCAGACTTTCCATAAGGTATTTGCTGGTTCTGTGCTCACTCAGTGGATGCTTTTTGGATCAGATATCTGTGAAAATTGTGTAGAAGATGATTCTTAGTAGAGCTCTGGCAATGCCCCTGCCTTCATTCCATCTGCTTCCCCCCTGGCTCCCCTGTGTGCCCTGCTGGGATCACTGGGCTGAACGGGAGGAGCAGAGTGGAAATTCAAGTGGCAGCATGCTAAGAGGTCCAATTCTGGTTTATTTGTAACTAATATTTACCATTAATTGAGACAAAGCAGCAAATCTTCATTAAAAATGATGATAGTGGAATCACTGAGGTTGGAAAAGACTTCTGGGATCACCAAGTTCAACATCAACCAGCAGCACCACCATGGTCACCACTAAACCCTGTCCTCAAGTGCCACATCCACACATGTTTTGAACACTTCCAGTAATGGTGACTCCACCACTTCCTTGGGAAGTCAATTCCAGGGATTGACAACCTTTTCCATGACCAGTGCAGTGGTTACCAATGCAATCTTCTTTGGAGAGCTTTCACATAGATTTCCTAACAACCTTTGGTGCCACATTTGCTCTGAAGCCCACAAAGGTTTTCTCTGCTGGAACAAGCATGTTGTAACCCTAGATGCAAAGTTTGGGCTTTTGCCAAATGTTGATAATTTTGTGAACTGAGGAGCCTGGGGGACATTTCTCTCTGTGCACCCTCGATGTGTTACCTGGGTGAGGCAGAATAACAGATCAACCCTGCCAGGAGTTTCCCCAGCTCTACACTGATTTTATTTGGAGCATCAGGAATCACAGAGTCACAGAATCCCACACTGCTTTGGGTTGGGACCTTAAACTTCATCCAGTTCCCCCCTGTCACACCTTCCACAGACCAAGTGGCTCTGATTTTGGTTTCTAAAGCCTTTCATGATTTTTGCCAAACTTGCTCCTGTTTCCAAATGCTCTGTGGGATTTTCAGCACAAAGCTGTTCTCTATCTGCTCTCTCAGCTTGCCCTGAATCTTGACTCGTTCATGTTGGAGAAGGAATTTAAAGATGTCTCTGGGATCCCTATGGAATGAGCTGGATATCCTCTGTGGAGAAGTCAACACAAACCAGGCTGCTGGTGAATCCTCTCCAGACCACTGGTGCCTTTCTGCATATTGACCTGAATTAAAAATGGCTGGAAAAGTTCTGACAAAAAGTTTTGCTCCCCAAAATCAAAGAAATCAACCCAGTGGCCCTTGTTGTCCTTGACTCCCTCCAAAGAAGTGCAATAAAATCCCTGAGGCGAGATTGTTATTAGTGGTTAAATGGTTCGTGGTTAAAATCTTGGTCACACTGATTCACTGGAAATCTCCTTAGACAGTCCTGAGCTGAAAACATCCCTCACTTCATTCTTGAGCACAAAAACTAATATTTCATACTGTATTTTGGACCTGATGTCCATTTTTTGGCTCAACTACCAAGCCAGAAATTGTTTTTAGATTTCCTCTTTGGCATTCACAAAGTTTTGCCTAAAACCCTTGGGGACTTGCTGAAAGAGATTTATTTATGTGCATTGCAAGGCTTGCCAAATAACTTCAGCTTCATGTTTTTTAATAATTTTCTAAATTTAAAAATTAATAAAAAGACTAAACTCTTGGTTTACTCATTATTAATTATGAATATTCCCATCT
Source organism: Entomyzon cyanotis (assembly GCA_024500445.1). Taxonomy (NCBI): domain Eukaryota; kingdom Metazoa; phylum Chordata; class Aves; order Passeriformes; family Meliphagidae; genus Entomyzon; species Entomyzon cyanotis. The sequence goes on from JAKEPQ010001000.1 coordinate 1,425,786, forward strand.
ATTTTGCCTTAAATATCAAAGATAAACAAAAGCTAAGATGCTGCTAGGAAGATAAAAATGCTGGAAAATGCTCTCTTTGTGTGCTTGAGGACTGTGGAGTGTTTTCTATTATTTTGTGGGTGACACTTTCTCCACTTTATCAAAATTTGGAGTTCAGCTTGGAGACTTCCTTTTGAAAGAGCCGTTGGCTAAATCACTCCTATTAACTTTTGAAGTGTTTTTTTGGAAGTGTTAGAAGGAAAAAAGTAGCTCTGCCTTAACAGAAAGGCCACACTTTATGAACTGTGATGTTTTTCCTTTCAAAGCAGGAGGAAAAATTCCCAGAGTTAAGTGGGAGCAAGGCCAGATTTGCCCTTCTTTCCCATGTTGTAGCAGTCCTGAGGACACTGCTGTCCAAATTAGGGTTGATTTGTCTTATAAATAATAAAAAAAATCATTATTCTGATTGGTTTGTGGTTTTGGAGCACTGTGATCTGCTGCAGAACTCTGGGACAGCCCTTGGCATGCTCACTTGGAGTTTGCAATCTGATTTTTTTGATCAAGAATTTGGATTAATTGAGAGGTTTGCTAAAACTTCCTCCGCCTGTATCACCTGGATGCAAAGCATCCCTGGCTTTGCTGGGAGCTGAGCTGTTGTGCCACCTGTGAGAGGTGACAAATGTGAGTGTCCACTGTGCTGATGAGGGACTGATCATGGCATGGCAATGTTAGATATGAGGTTTGATGGGAATTTTAGTGCAGGCACTGTGTCAAAAAGCAGCATTGGAGCACTGGAGGATGCTCTGTGTTTGTGGGTGCAAAGCCCATGCAAAACCAACAACACAGCAAAACATCCCCCCAGTGTGCTCACAGCATCAAGGAGTAGACCAAGGATTGAACTAAGCCTCCAGAAAATTCATTTTAATTCCTCTGGGAATAAAAGTAATTCAAGGAAGCTGCGGCAGAAGTTGTTTCCACAATTATTTTCGCAATTTTCTTATTTTTTAAGGCACAAAACATGTGCTCACTGAGGGCTCAGATCTTTCCCTTTGCTCCACCCTGATCCTTCAGAGCCATTCCCTCACTCCAGGCTGACAGCATCTGGTGGAATTTGGAATTCAGTGCCCAGGAGTGACCCAAGAGCAGGGAGGGAGAGAGGGGAAGTTGTTACTCCAAACTGCTCCCCTGGCCCATCGCCGTGGCTGACCCTGGATGCTGCTGGGGAAGGAGGGCAGGAGGCAAAAACAGCATCCAAAACCAGCAGCTGGATTTTGGATTGAGCAGACTCACAACTGAAAGCAAGAGAAATCAGTGGAAATAGAAATAAGCCTAAAATAGAGCTTAACATCAGCCATCCCTCTTCAGATCACTGGTGTTGGTTTATTTTCCCACTGACCGCTGTTCTGTGGTGGAAGGATATTGAAACAACTGTCTTTTTTTTTTCCCCTCTCTCCCCCACCTTTTATTATGTAATATAAAAAAACAAAGGAGTATATTGTATTAATATGAATACGTGCCAGAGAGAGCTTTATAGGGTCATTAATACATTTCTTGGGAGGTCAAAAGACATGAAACCGAAGGGCTTGTGCCTCACAATAAAAGTGAGGCATGTATTGTTGGCCCAGCAAAACATGCCCTGGAGTATAATATTTGTGTATTTAAAAAAATTATACTGGCAGAAAATACAAGGGCAGCTGCAGAGCTTTGGACTGTGCCTAACAGGAGTGACACAGGTGAGGGCTGGAATCGAGGTTGGAATGGTGGGAAAATTGGGCTTTTGCCTCTTTTGGGTTTCTTTATGAGGTAGAAAAAATTGTCTTAACTGTTTAAAAAACATTTTTCTCCTTGAGCTCGTGTGGTTTTTGTTTTTTCTTTAAATACAAGGAACTCCTGTCACCTGTATAGTAGGCTCTGGATGCATGAACAGGATATCCCATGAAAACCCTGGAGAGGGGGAAAAATTAACCACCTAATGCCATGGCTGAAGTTCAGAAAAATCTCAGTTGAGGCAGAAAATATTGCCTGTGTCCCAAGCTCGTCCTCTCAGAGCTGTGCTGGAGCCAGGGCGTTTCCCAGAGCCTTGGGATGGGATGGGACAGGCAGCTGGAGAGGGATTGGTGACCTCCAGCCTTCCCTGGGATTTGCTGCTGCCTTTGGATCCTGCTGGTGCAAGGATTTCTGAGGGGAGATTTCTCAAAGATGAGAGATGGAGTTCTTCCAGAGAAGAGTGATACAGTCACCTTCTCTGCTCTTTCTCAAGTAAAATTCCCTAAAAAATAAAAAACCCCAGCAATAAAAATTTCCAAAAGTCACTGCTTTCTCCATTCAACCCCTTCACGTCCTTAAAAAACCTTTTAAATAATCCAACTCAAAATGTGTTCCTTGCCTTTATGGCTGCATTGCCCTTTTTCTGGCCAGACTGTGCCAGGATCTCCCCACCTTCAAAGGGAATAATTCCTTCCCAAAATCCCACCTAACCCTGCCCTGTGGCAGAGGGAAGCCATTCCCCCTCTTCCTGGCATTCCAAGCCCTTGTGAAATTTCTCTCCATCTTCCCTGTAGCTCCTTTCAGGTACTGGAAAGCCACAAGGATGTCTGCAGGAGCTCAGTGCTGCCCAAACTGAGCCTTTCCCATTGCCATGGAAAGTTGCAGCTGGATGTTTGCTTCTCCCTCTGATGAAGCTTTTCATTATCTTACCACTGACACGCTGCAGAAAATGGAATCATTAGAGTCCAGCAGCATTCAAACGTAAACATTTGAATAATTTACACTTCCAGCCTGTGTTAAATAAAAGGTTTCAATCTCTGATGGAAATCTGACAATAAATATTCATTTCTAATTTTCAATAAGTAGACTTTACAACTTCTTAAAAGCCTTTTTTTTTCCCTGAAGTGTCACAGCAATTTTGACAGTTGGCACATTTGGGATTAAAATTTTCCCTCTGGTCAACAAAACCATGAAGAGTCATTATAAAAATTAAAAGCCAGAAGTAATTACAAATGTTACAATTAGGAGCAATTTTGGGATCTTGATGTGCCACAACCAACAAAAGCCGCGTCTTTTCCGTGAAGTTTTCCTGAGGGATATGAAAAAAAGAAGTGGAGGAAAGGAATTGCCTTGCTGGCTGTGGCCTGAGACTGGAAGGGTGCCAGGGCTGAAATAATTTTGTGATGGAGGAGGCTGTAAGGAAGTTTCAGGAATGCCATTTGCAGGCACAGCTTTGGGAAAGAAGGTGAGATTTGCAGGGCAGAGTCAGTGCCTGCAAACCCTGGGAGCACCCGGTGTCCCCATGATCGATGTCTCTCTCCCTTTCCTCCACAAACTTTTATTTTCCCAGCTTTTTCTGAGGTTTATGGGTCTGTAGTAAAAATCCACTCAGAGTTTACACTTGGTTTACACCAGGTCTCTGTCTACCAAAGTTTATTTTAACAGCATTTTTATGTGGCTCTTCTTCAGGCAGCTGGAGTTGAGCAGAACCCGATGTGCAGCCATTTCCAATCCGTTATTTTAGTGTCACTGTCATTGCCGGGGTCAATGAGATCAGCTGGGTCATAATTATGAGCTCCCAACACAATTAATGGGGTTTTTTCCAAGTGATTTTAGCACGTCGCTGTGGGACAGCCTGAGTTTCATCAAATGCGCGGCTGCGATTGCACAGTAAATGTGTCTGAGATACTCCATCAGACTGCTGTGCCTCACCTCGCTCACCTCGCCCTGCTGCCTGTCCTTCTGTGGCCACTGCTGCCAGAAAAACCACTGGATTTGGGGAATCATCTTCCTTTTAAATCTTATTTTGGTTATGGTGCTGGCGATGGGCTTCTGGCCAAAGCATTGCTGTGTAATTCCCCTTCCAGAGTTTCTGATGAGTGATCCTGCTCCTTTATGAAACACAAACACCCATCCTGGAATATTGCTGCCATGCAGAGCCCAGCAATGTTCATTTGTCTGAGTTTCAGGTTGGGCAACACAAAATTTCTTTTCATCTGCTTTGAATTTGCGAGCGTTTAATTGATTGTGTGCTTTGAGTCTGAAGCTCTTGATCTGCCTCATCTGTGCTGATCAGTATTTTTTATACTGCATCACATCTCCTCTTATGGGCTTCCTCCTAAGGTATAATTGTTGTCTACCAATCTCTTTATATTTCATTAATAAATAGATTTCCAGCCTTCCTTTGATCATTCCTGTCATCATTCTTGGAGCTCCTGGGATTTGCACAGTGCAGTTTTCTTAACACAGAGTAACCAACACTGCAGTCAGCAGTCCAGAACAATCTCCACTGTTAATTTATATTCCTTAGGATAGTTCCTACAAAAACTTCTGCATAATGTGGTTGTGTGGTCCTGATTAACATGAGCAATCCCTGTGACAGAGCTGTTCAATACTCACCAAACTACTCTATGGGGGAAGGAAGTGAGAAGAGAAATAAAAAGTAAAGTCATTTTTGAGTTGTTCATGAGTAAAGACCAATCAAACTTTGCACAAAGGATTTAGAACAAAAATAACAGCACTTTCCAAATCTCCTATGCTTAATTTTTTTCCCTGTGCTTAGGCTGGATGGAATGTTTGTTCTTTGCATTAATGGATTTTTGCATGGGAATGAGAGAGGAAGGAGAGGGAGGGAGGGAGACCACAAAGGAGGGAACCTCCTAAGGACCTCCTGCCCTCCTCAGCAGCCCTGTTGGGGAGCTCAGAGTTAAAGGGTGAGAGTTTCATTGCTCCCTTTGCACTTCTGAGCTGTAAAACATTTTAGAGGGGACTGAAATCTGACGCTTTGGAGAGGTCAGACCCCTGCCTGGTGAGGGAGGGGACAGGGATGGGGAAATCTCCTTTGTGCCAAGGTCCTTTGCACTGCCTGAACGTGGGGTCTTGTTGGGACACCATGTGCCACCAGCACTTTAATCCTGAGGGGTTTGGCAGGAATCTGAGCTGGTGGAATGTCCAAAGAGTGTTCTTTGTGCCAGACACACCTGAGGAGGGGCAGAGGAAAGGATCAGGGCTTGTGCCCACTCTGCACATCAGTGTGCCACTGCTGGGCTTCAGGTTGTGGCACCCTGGTGGATAAAAATAATAAACCATGACAACATAATCTGAGAAACTTCAATTTTCAGAACCCACTTCCTGCACATAAATGTGCATACATAAAATCTTAGAATCATTGAATATTTGGGTTGGAATAAACCTTAAAGCTCATCCAGTGCCACCCCTGCCATGGGCATGGACACTTTCCACTGTCCCAGGCTGCTCCAAACGCCATCCAACCTGACCTTGGACACTGCCAGGGATCTAGCTCTGGTCCAGAGGAGCCCCCAGCACCATCATCTGCTGTCTGTGGCAGACAGAGAACAGAGTTGGGCATAAAATACTCTCTTTTAGCACTAAGCAATGGATTTATTGCAGCAAACAGCTGCCTAAGCCAAGGTACTGCCCAGCACCATGTCTTCTTTTCCCTGTTTTCTGGTCTCATCCTGCCCTCCTGCCTCCTGGCATGTGGAACTAGAATATACGTGAGGAAGGCGAGATGTGTGAATTGTTTTCCTTTTAGAGCAGCCTGCCTTTATTGAGATGCATTTGTTACCCTGGACTCCTGAGAAACACCTTGCCCTTTTCTTGCTCTGTTTTCCATTTCTGTCTCTTCCTCATCCCTAACTTTATTTTCTCTTTATTTTCCTTCTCCACTTTTCTTTTTCTTTACATCTCCTTCCTTTCTCTACCTGTGCTCATCCTTCTGCTCATCACTCACTTGATTTAGGGTAAGGAGAGCACATGCGAAGAGAATTGCCATGTGCAAAAGTTAAGGATATATATGGGATCCTTCATAATGTGCTTCACTCAGGCTGGGGATAGTGAAAAGGTACGTTTTCCCTGAACTTGCCAGCAGTGTAAACCATTCAATTGGTAACATAATACGTTTTTATGGTCTCTGTATAGCGATTTTCCATTTAAGTGTAAGTTAAATTGATGAATTCACATAGAGGCATAGAGGAAAGTTTTTCCTTTCTCTTTTGTAGTATAAATTCTCCATGAACACTCCTGCCCTCCATTGTGAGTGGGTTTTCCTCCCAACCATGCATGAAATGTGCCCTTAGGTTCTGCTACAAATAGGTTTACACTGATGTGTATGGCTGCTGTGCGCATTATGGTCTTGATCCTGCACTCATTGAAATCAATGGCCACATTCCCCACGTTCCCCTCCCCTGCAGGAGTGGGAGATCAGAGCCTGTGGGGCACTCTGGGAATACAAAACACCTCATGGTTTTGTTTTTGGAGGCTTTTGCATCCCTTTTGTGACTATCAGCTGTTAGCTGGATCGATTCTACCTGACAGGAGAACGTGGGAAGGAGGAGATCAGCCTCTTCTCCCAGGGAACAAGAGGAATTGGCCTCAAGCTACACCAGGGGAGGTTCAAGTTGGACATCAGCAGGAATTTCTTCTTGGAAAGGGTGGTAAGGAATTGGAATGAGCTGCCCAGGGAGGAATGCAGTCCCCATCCCTAGAGGTGTCCAAGGAACACCTGGCTGTGGCACTCAGTGCTCTGGGCTGGGGACAAGGTGGGGATCAGGCACAGATAATCCTGGAGATCTTTTCCAACCTGAAGGATTCTGGGATCTTGTGACATCCTTGTCTTGTGACACACAACATTGCCATTTCAGTGCTTGCACAGGCAATTACTTAGGAATTTTTCCTTGTAGGTTCTCCAATTACAGAGTTTCTAGTTCTCTTCCTGTTGGCTTGGGAGATCTGTTACTTGAGCTGAGACCTTTTTCCTTCCATGAAAACTAACTGGCGCTTTGCCAGGGGGGTTATGGAAGTGAGGCCTTCCACAGAAATAGGAGTTGCTGCAGGGAATGGCATTTTTTGGTCACTGGGTAACAGATTTTCCCAGAAACTTTGCTGTTGGAGTGCCTGCTTTTCCCAGGACATGTAAAATGTCATCATTTGTGCTCTCAAACGGGATCCAGTGAGAGTTTCAAAGTGTCTGGTCACATTTCAATGGGGCTAAGATATAATTCACCTGTCTAAAATACATTAATCAAACTTATTTTCTGCACTCTGTTTCCTAACAGGGACTCACATATTTATTTCCGGTGCCAGCAGTGCTGTATTTCACAGGAATTCTAATATTTCAGCAGTGGTTAAGGAAGCCTCATTTGTATGGATTTGAGCTGCACTTGCCTGAAAGGTGCTTAAGTGAGGGGCTGCATGTTTACACAATATTAGCTAAAATATTGGATTAATCTTTGCCATGCTTCATGGTGAACAGATCTTGGCATGTCCACAAAACTGAGTTCCAGAAGATCCACTCAAGTGAGCCCTGTTTTGGTCTCCACAGAAACACCCAAGACAGGATTAAGCTCACTCTGGTGAATCCATTATTATTCAGAATAACATCCAGGAATTTTTTTTGTAATCACTTGAAGTTTAGTACATAGTAAAATAATTCCCTGAACTTGGACGGTTTTGTGGTGCTGAACTGAAGGACCAAGGATGGAGGAGCAGCAGGGGATGTCACCAGCTGTCCTGGATTTGGGATGGGGATGATTTCTGAGGATAGTGGGATTTGGGATGAGGATGGATTCCTGAGGATGGTGGGATTCAGGATGGGGATGGATTCCTGAGGATGGTGGGATTTGGGATGGGGATGGATTCCTGAGGACGGTGGGATTTGGGATGGGGATGGATTCCTGAGGATGGTGGGATTCAGGATGAGGATGGATTCCTGAGGATGGTGGTATTTGGGATGAGGATGGATTCCTTAGGATGGTGGGATTCAGGATGGGGATGGATTCCTGAGGATGATGGATCATTGCCTTGACCCTCCACCCCTCAAACAACTGATGAGGGAGTGATGACTTCATTCAAGCAACCTGGGCTGGTGGAACATGTCCCACACATCCCTGCTCCTCACAGAGAGCTTGGACTGGTTGACCTTCAAAGGTCCCTTCCAACCCAACCATTCTATGATTTCCTGATAATATGTGCTGACACATTCTTCGAAATGAAAGAAAACCCATGACCATTTGTCTTGACACACTTGAAAACATTTGTCCCAACCCCTCATTGGCCATGTAGAGTCTCAGGGTTCTCTTCCCCAAAGCTTTCATGCTGTCTCTGCACCAGAGCCGTGGAGGGAAGTGGGTCAGTCCTTTGTTTTGAGAGGGAGAACTGAGCTTCGCGGCGTCTTTGGCATATCAATAAAGCCAGGAACAATAAAAGGGAACAGTGTTCATTATACTGCTGTGTGGGGAGTTCCTTTAAGAGTTGGGCCCTAAATGGTTTTTAATCCCAGGATGCACTGATTGTGATAATGTGGAGAGGCAAAGCAAGCATCAGTTATAAAATCATTGCGAATATGAGCGGAATAAAAAACGGTCAAAAGGATCTTGTTACAATTTCTGCTTATTCCACAAGGGTTTAAGGAAAGTAAAATAGGCAATGATTTTGTTTGGGACTTGTTTATGAAAGATTACTTTTTGTATAGGTAAGTCAAAAGGTTAAGGAAGTAAACAAAATTTAAATACAGTCAGTTTTAGTAATTTTTTCTGTTGTTTGCCTTAACTGCTTCCTAACATCATAAAAAAGCCTGCAGCACTCAGGTGGAGAGAAAAAAAACCTCAAGCCAACAAAAAAACCCCACACCAAGCCAGCTTCAAGAAGTAAAAGCTGTAAAATGTAAGATATGGCACACCTATAAACTATAATTTTGCTTTTCAGCTGGCAAAAGTGCTGTAGATCTAAAATTACAATAAATCTCCAAATGTCCAGCATTGATTACTTCAAGCTTGTGGCTTTAATGGACGACAGAGCAGCACATTATGATGCCATGATTAAGGAATTGTGGAAAAGAGGGAGAGTGATTTTGGACTTTATTTTGGCACCTAGCAGAGCTCAACGTTACCACAATTATTGGTTTTCTGAAATATGTCCCTATGCATTATTCTGATCAGATTACTTGCATTGCACAATCCTCTGGTGAATAACAGGACAATAGCACAAAATAAATCTCTCTCTGAAATTTAATCTCCATGTCTGTAGACTGGCAAGAAGAACATCCACATCCCTCTGATAAGAAGTTGTATATTTTCCTGAATGGTGGTATATTTTTGTTTTATAATTGTCCGTAATGTAAATTCTCCAGCAAGAAAGCAGTGATGTCAAAGATCTCTGAGGAAAGAAGGGTTGAAATATGGGTGAAGTGTTCCCACAAGCTCAGCATGAAGAAACCCTAATTTTCTTAGTAAACTACAGGGGTGGGTGAATTCGGTGGCTTACAGAAATCATTAACCTTTCCCCTATTATTGGTTCTCAGTGTAATTTGTTTGATAATCTTCTTCCTCAGTGAATAGCAGCCCAGCTTATCAGCTAATAAAATATCCTCTGGTGCTGCTGCAATGTTTGGCACATGGTGGATATGATACAGATGGCGGCAAAGCAGAATTACCTGCTCTTTCTGAGGTCCACCTCTGAGCCAGGGATAGGGAAGAAGCTGATATTTATGGACTGAAGGGTGTGTGTGTTTATTATTGCTCATCCTCTGAGCTCTGAGCTGGGGAATAATCATTATATTAAGAAAGCAGGAAGTCTGCTGAGTTTTAAGCACCTGCACAGGGTCACAAATAAACCCTCACAACTGTGCAGGTGCTCCTTAATCCTTGAGACAGAGCCTCCCACTTGCCGTGGGATCAACTTATTCAGACAGGCCCATGGCAAGTTGTGTCTCTAAAACTTCTCTAAAACTGCTTCCATCAGAACTTCCCTGGCTGCCAGTGCTGCTCCAAGCATTCCAAGGCTGGGGTGGAGCTCTGGATGGTGCCAGGTGGGATGAAGGTGTGGCAGTTCACCCAGCAATGCTTCCATGGCCTGTTCTGCTGCCAGTTAAATCTGACTGGAAGAAAAGTTGGCTGGTTTTTGTGCTGTGTGCCTACTTCACCCAGGAATTGTGGAGAAGATGATTGAATTTGTGTGGTTCAGGACCCAGGAATCAAATATGAGTGAAGTTTAGGCTGAGATCTTGGGAATCTATAAACTGACACTGCTTCAAGGCAGCACCATTCCAATAGTTGGACTGGTGAAGGCTTGACCTTTCCATGATATCTCTGTCCATACACAGCAGCCCCTTTTTTCCACATCTTTCTCATTCCTCCAAAGGACTTTTTCTCATCTCTGTTGTACTCATCTCGTCTCTGTTCTACTTTGTTTCCAACAATTGCATTTCCAGCAGTTTTCAGATGTCACTTGTCAGGAGCACTGTGAAATATCCATTTGGAATAGTTTTGCTTAGACTATCTTAACATTTGCAATCAAAAGCCTTAAAGGTATTTTTCAGATCTTGTTTTTCACAGTTTATCATTAATTATCATAGACTCTACCAACAGCTGGTTAATATATTTTTTCCCTCCCTTCTTCCCTCACCCCCTTTCCCTTCTCTCTTTTCCCCCTGCAGTGATTTAGGTTGTTTCCAGACTTTCCTGAGGCAGCACAGGCAGTGATGCTGGGGTGGCTGTGCCTGTCCCTTGTCATGTTTGCACAGTGCCACCTCTCCGGATGCACTGGTACCTCACACAAAACCAGTCACCACTGTCACTCCTCGTTCTAGTGTGAATTAAGTGGATCCCAGGCTGGGAAACTCAATCTGAGCTGTTTCCTCAGTGTCATTTTTTGGTTGCAGTCTGTGAAGTGGCAGTGATGAAGAACTGGGGTGAATTTTACCCCTTCTAGGAGTGCTTTGGGCCATCCAGAGCAACTAAGTCTTTATTGTCAGACTCTTCCAGCCTGCAAAGATCCCAGCTGATGACATTTTCCCATATGCAGTGCAAGCAGCCTGGCATTTTTGTAGATGAAATCCTTTTCCTTTTGGAAGTTCACGGTGGGTTTGGGCATGGAGTGCCAGAATAAGGGGGAATGGCTTCAAACTGAGACTGGGCAGGGTTGGATGGGATATTGGGAAGGAATTCCTCCCCCTGAAGGTGTGGGGAGGTTGGAGAGGGTTTGGAGCAAGCTGCTCTAGTGGAATGTTGCTCTGCCCATGGCAGGGGGTGGAATGGGATGAGCTTTAGTGTCCTTCCAACTCAAACCTTTCTGTAATTCCATGATCCCATGAAACCAAGGTTGGATGGTTTTTTATGGACCAGGTGAGGATGCTAAAACACCTGGTGGGGTTCTGCCAGTGTCAGTGATCCCCTGATTTATCCAGGATCCACATTCACTTTGTCTGTTCCAGCATTTCAGCTTACCTGTTACCTGCATGTGTGGAACCATCCAGGTGCCTCCCTGTCCTTGGAGAGTGGGAAATCTGCCCCATTTATCCCACAGAATAACATTTACCCTGCAGAATAACATTTATCTGGAGCCAACACGGGTTGGCTATCAAATATTTGTTCAAAATAAAAAAAAATCCTGAGGACTTTTGTGGCAGGAAAGTGCAACTTTGTTGTGTTAGCAAAGGTGTTGCAGAGTGAAATGATGCTGCTGTTGAAGTTGATTGTAAATCATCCCTTCAGGTGCTAAATTTCCAGGGAAAAAAGAAGTGTTGTAGGTAAACATAAATATATTGAAATACAGATGATTTGACTGCTGCTTGTCAGTTTTTTTCAGGGTATTGCCTTGTCCATGGCATTGTAAAATCCTTAATAGATATTATTTGTAATTATATCTTGGCTTGTAAAAAATGAGAGCCTTCAATGAAGGAAGGCAATAAATATTCCTTAAAATTATTTACATACTTTATAATAGTAGTTTACTTATTAAACTATTTCTTCTTAAAGAAAGAAATTGAAATTCAGAAAGAAAGGGACAATGTCTAGAAAAAAAAAGTTAATGTTGATTTCAGTACTTTGCAGCACTCAACATTAATAACAGCTGGACTTGTGTGACTATTTCACTGGCAAATACTCAAATCACAGAGAACTGTGCTTAGTTCTGTCATAATTTCTGGTTAAATATGTTTTATAGCACTTAAATTGTTCAAGGTTCTTTACTAATCTAATTTTCCAAAATACCCAGAGTGGCCTGAAACCTAGAAATTCCCAGCAAACATTTCAGTAGAAATATTTTATAAGTTCCCAAAATTAAATATACGGCACTGATGTTTAAAAAATAAATCAGCTCAGGGAAATTAAATGGGTACTTTAAAGATCTTAATTTCCAAAGCCTTGGAAAGATTGTGTATTTTACTTAAGAATTAGATAATTCAGTGGCAAAGGACACCTAGATTTTAGGCAATCAAACAGTCTTGAGCACAGCAAGAGTCAAGAAACACCACTTAGATGCAGGCAACAGGATTGGCACATTGGAATGAGGAGAAGACCTTCAGGACTGTCATGAAAAGAAGGAAAAAAAGTGATAATTCAGCAACAATTCAGAGGCAGAAGTTTTTTTTGGAATTTTTTCTTTTTATTATGCAACCTGTTGTCATACGAGTATGTGGAATTGCTGTCCAGAAATGGCTGCAGAGAGGGCAAGAAGAAGAACTGTGCTGACAGGATGAGAGAAAATGGTCTCAGGCTGGGCCAGAGGATGCTCAGGGTGGACAGCAGCAGGAATTTCCCCATGGAAAGGGTGCTCAGGATTGGCTGGAGCTGCCCAGGGAGGTTTGGAGTGCCAAACCCTGGGGATGTCCAAGGAGTTCCTGGCTGTGGCACTCAGTGCAGGGGACAAGGTGGGGATGTGGCACAGCTTGGGTTTGGTGATCCTGAAGGTCTTTTGCAATCGTTTTAAAATGATTCTAGGATTCTTACCTGGCTGACTCCTCTGGCATCTGAGGAATCATCCTTTTGACTCTGCCTCCCCTTGTAGGCTTCCTCTGCATCTATAAATTCACCAAGGCCAACTGGGAGAGCCTTGCTAAGGCTACCCGGGGAATTATGTCCTTGTTATTGCTTCTGAGACTTCTAGGGACATTTCCTGCAGGCAGAAAGGGGACACTGGCCAGGAACAGGAGGAAAGAGGACGTGCAGAGTGCCAGGAGAGTTCCCATTGCTGTGGGAGCACAGAGGAGCTGCCTGAGGATGGCAGTTGGTGGCACACATCTCCTCTGGAGCCCGAGGGGCTCAGTGGAAGCCTGGAGATGAGGCTGCCTTGGCCACAGCCCAGCTGAAGCTCAGGAGATGGTTGAGTTGGGCAGCTGGGGATCAAACCTGCAAACGTGGAGCTGCTCTTGTGCCAAAACGTGTCACCTCGAGCCAGGATGGCTCAGAGCCAAGGTCCCAGTGAATCTCAAGTGTCCATGGCTGAGTGTGAGGGTCTGACATGAGCAAACTGCCAGAGGAGTTGGGCTGGCAGTGCTTCCCAGCCCTGCAAGGTCAGGCTGTCACCTGTATTCCTCCTCTAGCTTTGCTTCTGTAAAGCTTGTTAAGTGCGCTGGGGAAATCTGAAATAAAGCCACCACCAAGGTCTGCACAGAGGGCAATCCCTCATAACTTGTTCATTTTTTAATCTCTATTTAATCAGAGGAGAAATAGAGGAAAATGAGGTGTTTATCAACAGTGAAGCATCAAACCAGTAGCAAACCTCACCCACATTTGGGCTGTCCATGGAGTTCTCCATTCCTTTGGCTGTGCCGATTCCTCTGGCCCATCATTCCTCTGCTCTGTTTTTGCCAAGGCAGGATACAAACCTCTGTTTAACAAAATCTACCGTGCAAAAGGAGACCTTTCCATGTTTTCTCCCGTGTTTATCTTTGGCAGCTGGTCGGTGCCTTGTCCCTGAGCTCAGTTACTCACCGAGCTCATCGGAAGTAAACAGAGCTCCTTCTGCGCTGCCCACCCAACATCCCTTTGTGCTACCGAAGGTGGCAAAACATCCCAGCAGGGTTTTGGGGTTTTTCTTTTCTGTAAACACATCCGAAAAGGAAAGAGAAAAAAAAAAAATGAAAAGAACAATGCGGCACGGCGGCGTCCATGCAGACAGTTTAACCCTTGGGTCAGCGTGTTTGTATTTCACTTATTGGATTGTTAATAGATTTTCTTCATTTGTGCGAGACATTGTGAATGATGTGCTGAGGCCTTTCTATTCCTTCACCGTGGTCCACCTGTAAGAAGATAGCGTTAAAAGCTGCTGGAGTTTCTACCTCTTGACAACATCCCAGCTGTAGCCTCGCAATAGCAATCCTCCCGTGGCAGTTTTAATTATCGGCCCCGGCGATACCATCAGTAAGTGTGTAATTACGTGTCACTTTCCTGGCTGTTGGGTATGAAAAGTGGAACCAGTGAGATGATGATCGTTGAAGCTGTAGACTCATATTTAAACAATTCAAAATGTGTAACTGGCAGTGTCATTAAACAGAGAGAGTCTGACCCCAGCTGTCAGTTACTTTTCCTTATGCAGATTTTTTTTCATGCTGTCTGTCAAAAGAGCTCCATGGGCTGAGATGGGACGGGAGAGGCAGCGGAATGCAGGAGAGCTGCTCTCCTCCTCTCCTGCCAAGGTGGTCTTTTACCCTAAATAAATATTGCTGGAGAGATTGTAAATAAACGTGGGACAATGCAGGAAATTATATAGACTTTGGTGATGAATAAACAAAGGGAGACTGTCAAACACAAAGTCGATCCTTCAAAAAATATGAATAAAATGGGACTCATTAGCCTGAACTTAAAGAACAAGGCTTATGGTAATTTGGGGGATTCATTACTGAAGGATAAAAATGGAATCATTTTCATTTCTCCCTTTCCGCCAAAAAATTTTTGAAGCCATGGCAGATAAAGAAATGACCTGAAGGTTATTATTGTTATTATTTAAATCCATATATGTACACACACACATATATATATTTATATATATGAGAGTGACAAGCATGCACGTGCATACATATCTTACATATCTGCATGAGTAATAACAATTTTTAAATATTGTCCTCAAAAATTATCATTATAATATGGATCCCTTTCACTTTCACTTCAAAGTCAGCAATGTTCAAAGTGTGCAAAGTACCAGAAACTTGTCTCCTGGCCAATATATGCTAAATAGATGAAAAAAATAAATATATGTGCATAGGAGTAGGCAAGTAAAGCGTATTTTTTTCAGTGAATTGAGTCAGAAATTTCTAAAATGACAACTCTGCTGTCTGAAGACAGGCACAAATGGTTTGACTGGGAATTCGGGGTTGGCATGCCAAGAGTTAATTTTGGAGAGACAAGGAAACAAATGGAACAGTACTTTGAAAAAAATAAAAATAAAAATAATAAAAAAATAAAAATAATAAAAAATAAAAGATTGGAGGTTAAACAAACATTAATCTGCGAAGAGAGAGGAAAATGTTTCTTTATTTTCAAAATGTTTACACTTCTCAGAATAAACCCGTAAGACACCTTAATTTAAAGCTTTGGAGTTCACATAGGCTCCAGCAGCAGCAG
This sequence comes from Entomyzon cyanotis, assembly GCA_024500445.1. Lineage (NCBI taxonomy): Eukaryota > Metazoa > Chordata > Aves > Passeriformes > Meliphagidae > Entomyzon > Entomyzon cyanotis. The sequence goes on from JAKEPQ010001000.1 coordinate 1,441,112, forward strand.
TGGAACAACAGAGACACGCTGGATGCTCAGCCTTTGAAAAAGCACAGCATCAACACTTTGCTTTTGCAGATTTTAAGGGAAAATATATTCATTTTGTGAGAGTGTGTGTGTGTTTCTGTATGTCTCTGTATATAAAAGCCTTGCATATATTTCGTGTTTCAAAGACAATGCCACGGAGCAGCGCACACAGGAGTGCTGGCTATATTAATTGCAGCAGTACTTTCATACTTGAAAGTAATAAATAGGCACATATTAAATCCTCTAAGGATTAATTTGTATTTTATCAGCTGTGAAAAGGGCAATTTTTTACATATCCAGACTTAAGAGGTAGCCCTATTAGACCTTCATTGGAAAACAAATTCTGCATATATTTTGTAGCAGGGCTTTTTATTTTCTTTCTTTTACTCCCCGTTCCTCTCTCCCCTGTCTTTTCCAAAGCCTTCCTTGCAGCAAGTGGTTATGTAATGTGAGGCTGGGGAGGAAATGACCTGTTGTGCAGTGGGCAGACAAACTGCCCCCATAAATTCGGGTGAGCAGCCAACAGAAACCCAACAGAACCCCCACGCTGAGCCACGTCAAGTGCCTCACTTTCCCGTGGCATTTGAAATATCCACTGCTTAAGGTCACCCAGTTTTCACCCATCCATATTCATGCCCTCTTCCGAGCCGTATTTACAAATTATTTGCTGTTGCCACTAACGAAGAGTTGCCGGGGAGCCCCCCTGACCAGGGCTGGGGATGAGGAGGCACTTTTTGCATGCCAAACAACCATTTCTCTTTGTCTTTCGTGGAGTCGTCTGTAGGGTGGAGGATTTTTCAAGTCCTGTGTCTGTCCTACTTGCATGTTAGCTGCAGGCGATGTGCATCACAGGGAGGAGGCAGTCCCTTGGGGAAGCCCCACTTTTCTGCATTTAGTTGCTTGCTTTGAAAGCAAAGGATGCTAAAAAAATTAGCTCTTTTCGGAGTGTGGGATGACTCGTGCACTACAAACAGATTCAGAGTTGAAGGCTCCTGTGTTACCTTTTTTTTTTTTTTTTTTTTTTTTTTGGTTGGAAGGCAAGTTAGGATTTTTAAAGGGGCACTGCATGCTTTATTTGCTCCTTAAGTCTTGAGGTGTTTCCAGCAGATGTGGGATGTTGGAGCTCCTGTCTGTGTCCTGGTTAAGGCTGTGGAACCTCCTTGGTGTGGGTAAGAAGGGACTTGGAGGAACTCAGCAAAGCTCAGAATCCTTACAAAGATCATTAATGTTGGAAAAAACCTCCAAGATCATCAAGTCCAGCCTTAATTTCCTGTATCCTGAGCTCTGTCCTTTAATGCTGGACTTTCCACAGGCTTTTCCCAGTGAAGTTGGGCACTGTGGTTAAAATCAGTTGGGAAGCACTTGCTCTCCAATTGATTCCCAGTTTGGAATCTGGGAGGCCAAGGGCAGATTTCTCTTTCTCCAATGTCCTCACAGCCCAGCTCCAGGCTGCAGCTCACTACAAGGATTCACTAATACAAAAGTCTGTGAAAATTCTCACTGATGCCTTTTTACAGAGATCAGCAATTAAAATGTTGACTCACAAGTGATTTTCTCTGTGAGTTTGAAAGTTTTCCTAAGCAGCATAAGCTAGATGAAAGATCACAAAATATTTTTGTTAACTTGCTTTTCAAAAGGTTCTGCAAATTTCCAGTTCATTTGAAATCTTTTATGGAACTGATAGTAGTCTGGGGAGAAAAATTTGGGGTTTTTTGGGCTCTTGAAACAAATCTGCTGTTATCATCTGTGCTGTCTCTGCCTGGGTGCTCCAGGCTTACTTGTGTAGTAAAGTGATTGTAGACAAAGCCATGGTCCCAGGGATGGTGACGCCAACAACTGGGACAGCTGAAGGGCTGCCCAGTGAAATTGCTGTCCAGTTGTGACCTTTGGTTCTCCTCTCATTGCCAAATCGCCCAAACTCCACACCCACCGGTGAGACCCACTAAATAAGACAGCAGCACCACCATGACCTTCTCTATTGCTCACTGTGAAACCAAAATTCAGAGTACTATCTTGCTAATCATAGCAGGCACTCCAGGATTTTCTGCTTTTCTATTTTAAAGCAGTATCCAAGGCTGGTTATGGGAAAATACCTATTTTTGCCTTATGAGAGCAGCACAACCACTTCTGTTTTGGTGTCAAAAGAATAAAACCAAGCTTTATTGCGAAGATAGTAATTTTGGATATAGTGGAATAAAATCCAGTGGTGTGTGGGGCCAGGGGAGTATTTCCCATGTATGATTTCAATAAGGAAGTGGAGCTAGAATAAGGCATGTTCTGCTGTGGAAGAGCAGTCAGATGTCTCCTGGCCTCAGCTTCGTGGGAGGTTTAGGCTGGATATTGGGAAAATTTTTTTATGGAAAGAGGAATAGTGGGGTCACCATCCCAGGAGGGGTTTAAAAGCCTTGTAGGTGTGGAACTTTTGGAAATGAATGAGTGGTGGCCTTGGCAGTGCTGGGAATGGTTGGACTCAGTGGTTTCAGTGGGCTTTTCCACCCTCAACTATGCTGTGATTCTCTGTGTTTTCTTCACAAACTTATCTTCTTTTTATTAAACTGGATTAAATTTCTGAATGCTTTAGGACAAAATGCACAACTTTTTTACTTTATCAGAGAACAATATTCAAGTAGTCAGGACTGAGAGCTGTGCTGGGTAACTGCAGTGTCCCAGTGCTCCCTCAGTGTCTGTTCCTCAAAATGTGTTTTCCCTTTCTGTCTTTGCCACCCTTCCCAAAGCCATGGCTCATTTCTCCCTCAGCTTTTAGTCTGAGCACAGTGAACCCGGATGACTCATGTTGCAAAGAACTGCAAAAAAAAAAAAAAAAAAAAAAAAAAATTAAAAAATCTTCGCTTAATATTGAAAACTATCTTGAAATTATGAAGCAGGAGATGTACTTTGCTTATCACAGTGGAAACCTATTAGACAAGTACCCTTGGTGCATGGAAAATATATGCTTTTAACAGTTTTAATCCTTTATCAATTATTCATATGGGAAGGTTTTCCTGTATTTGTTCAGTATGTTGGATGGAATAGCAAGCACGACTTTATTTGTCTAACAGTTTTGTTCCAACTGTATCCGATAAGATATTTAACACCCCCAAACATATTTAATTTAAGAAATAAAGAGCCATTCTTTCTGTGGGGTTTTCCACATCATTCTTCTTTATTACACCAGGTTTTGCTCATCATACCATGTTCCTCCTCAGAGGACAGAGACAAATAACCGTTCCCCGCAAGGACAATGTGTGTGTTGAATGCATTTTAAATGCTGCACTTTGTTATGATTGCAACCAACATTTTAAATATGCTGCAATCAAATTCCAAAATGACACGAGAAAGATGACATCAGAGAATAAATCTATTTGGCTGCGCAGGCAACAGGAATGTTGGAGCTGGAACATGCTTAGCTTGAAAGTTAAAGATTGAGTACAATGTTTATTTTATTTGCTTAAGAGAGGCAAGGCTAATTCATCCCTGTTATGGAAATCAATGGATTACAGTATAAATATACTCTTCAAATATATTTGTCATATTACATGAGTTAAATAGCATTACTTAAATATAGTTTAGCTTTTAAATATCACATGAGATTACTGATTTGCTTTTACATTGTGCTGGGTTTGTTTAAACTATTCCAGGGTCTCACCCATAGCATACATAGCAATTCTGCCTATGGAATTCTAGTCTGGGAGAGGAAAACCAAAGTCAAATGAGCTTCCTGGTGGAAACTGGAAAGTTGTACAATTGGCAAAGGGTGGGATAGCTGAGGTAGGAACATTTTGTTTCTCCTAAATGGCCTTCCAGCTAGGCTGGAAAGTCCCTCGAGTGGTTATTTACTATATCATGGACTCATTCCTTGTGTTTCTTACAGGTATAGAGGAACATGAGCCATTGGATGAAAGATCTTGGAGGAAAAAAAATCCCACGGAGCTTCTTGCTAAGAATGGTTCACATTTTGAGAAGGAAACATTTTTATCCTGGTAGGATCATCCATCCCTGGAGTCTATTAAATACTTTAGGAATTTCTGGGCCAAGCCTTGAAGTTTTCTGGCTATGTTTTAAGGTATTGGCTCCTGTTAATGTTGGTATGAATATTCCTTATCCATCTTCCTGAAAAATTCCCCTTAAAGAGAATAAACGATGTCTTACATACAAAGTTTTAAAGTGACTATGGCTGAGATGATGGATTGGGCTTGTCTTACACGAAGAAAAAAAAAGTAGGAAATAAAGGGGTATTTAAAAATGGGATTTGTTTGCCTTCAAAATTGCAGCTGTAGTTTTCTCCAAAGAATTGGAGCTGAGCAGGTATTGCCTAGGTAGGAAAATTTCACTTAAAGATCTCTGAACTGTCCCAAACTGAAGTCCATTCTCATCCATAACGTAATTTAGCCCTTGACAGATATATAGAGCTCTTGGAGCTTTCTGTTCTTCACAAAATCTCCTGAGCTTCAAGTCTCACTGACCAGATGGGTTGTAATTTGGCCTCTGACATGGCACAGTCCTGCTGGAGGGTGAAAATTACCTGAACTGGCCAACGCCGAGGTCACACTCCCATCTCCTTCAAGTCATTTTCTCCTCTCAGCCTCCTGCCTCCCATTTCCCAGCACAAGGAGCTCTCTTTTCTGCATTTTGAGTAGTGCACAGGAGCGAGACGTGGAATATTTATCCCCTCGGAAGTCAGATATTATACTTAAATGTCTTAAGCCTCTGCCGCACATCAGTCACAGGATTGATTTAGCCTCAGTGATATCTGACTCCACGAGTAGGGAGCTGAGATTGCCCCGTGTAGGGTAGATTGGAACACTTTGTACTCTGTCAGGTGTCAGAAACAGCATAGAAATGTGCTTAATTAAGGAGAGCCTTGAGTGCTTTTCCAGGCTGAGAGTTGGTGGCAGAGCACAAGGGAGGGCAGGGACAGTGACAGTGACATTGCAGTGGGGCTCTGCTGCAGGCTGCCCAGGCAGGGTGATGGGATGAGACCCTCGACAGGCAGGAGCAGCTTCAATTCACTGGCCCTGGGCTCAGGGGGGACTTCAACCACCCTGGTTTCTGCTAGAGGGACAGCACAGCACAGCACAGCAAATGAGGTGACTTTCCCCTTCTGTTCCCCTGTGGTGACACCCAGTCTGAGCCCTGCAGCCAGCTCTGGGCTCTGCAGCGCGGGAGGGACATGGAACTGTTGGGCAGAGTCCAGAGGAGACCATGGAGATGCTCCCAGGGCTGGAGCCCCTCTGCCCTGGAGCCAGGCTGGGAGAGCTGGGAATGTTCACCTGGAGAAGGGAAGGTTCCAGGGAGAGCTCAGAGCTCCTGCCAGTGCCTAAAGGAGCTCCAGGAGAGCTGGAGAGGGACTGGGGACAAGGCATGGAGGGACAGGACACAGGGAATGGCTTCCCACTGCCAGAGGGCAGGGAGAGATGGGATGCTGGGGATAAATTCTTGTCTGTGAAGGTTGTGAGGGGCTGGCACAGGGTGCCCAGAGAAGCTGTGGTGCCCCTGGATCCCTGGCAGTGTCCAAGGCCAGGCTGGACACTGGGGCTTGGAGCAGCCTGGGACAGTGGAAGGTGTCCCTGCCATGGCTGAGGTGGCACTGGATGGGATTTGAGGTCCCTTCTTACCCAAACCATTCAAGGATTCTGATTCTATAAACAAAGATTCATGCATACTTTCTATGCCTTATTTCTTTTATTCTTTTCTAAACAAAAATGGAATAAAAGTGTTTAGAAGAATCCCAGCCACCTGTCATGTACCATTAAACTGTTACTTCCTCAGGCCCTTATGCCTGGGCATGTGGCATGAATAAATTGTATTTAGAATGAAGTGAGGGACATTTTTCTCTTGTAAATAACAAGAACCACACATATTTTTGTGTTAGCATTTTTGCTTCCTTCTCTATTTTAATTGGACTGAGCTCTCCTTGCCGCTTGGACATCTATCCTCGCTCCACAACAAAAGGAGGCGAAAAGATATATGGAGTGCATCTAATTCTGGGATTTACTGCCTTTCCTTCAGTTAGTTGAGAACGAGGGGTTGCTTCTGACTGTTTTTCTCTCCAGGAGAAGTTTTCTTTGCTGGGTCATCCGTGCAGCCCTGGCATGCTGTCCCTGTGGCGCGGTTGTACCAACAACCTCCAGGTCAGCAGCGTGTCTTGCAATGAACAGGATTTACCCTTTCACCTTCACATCCCCCTCCACTCTTGTATACAGCTTATTTTTTTTTTTTTTTTTCCACAGCAGAAGTCATTTTTTTGCAGGTGCAAAAAGGAGCCTTTCATTTCCCCCATCTTAGGGAAAAAGTTAGAAAAAACACTCTTTCCTCACTGAAAGGCAATATTTTGCTTTTAGCACTGCTTTATGCGCGGCGTTTTTTAGCTCCTCTAATCTTAAATTCAGTACATGAATGGATGGATAATTTCCTCCCTGTCAGGTTTTTCATGCTTCTGAATTATTTACTACCCCCGCAACTTGTAGCTGCGAGTCCACTTATTCCTCGTTGAGCTGTAGCCGTGCGAGAAGCTCCTGTTCTCCTGCTCTCCTGGGGGGTTTCTGGGGCTGGGGAAGCATCCTCAGAGGGGTGCCCAAGCAGGACCCCCCCAGAACCAAATCCTTAAACAACACCGCCTGGATCCAGCTAATTTGTCTTCATCATTCATATCTCCCAAATCCTGAATCATTTTGGTTGCCCTCCACTGCACCTTTTCAATCTCCGCAATGTCCTGCCTGTAATATAATGACCAGAATTGCTCACAATATTTCAAATATACTCCCACTAATGTCTTATATAAAGTAGTGCCAGAATAACTTGCGCTGATTTATAATCCTTACAAATATATATATTTGTTTAGCTGCTGTTGTTGGGGTTTTTTTATTGCTGCCAAACATTGAACATATGTCTGGTGGTCTGAAGGCCTGTTAAAGACAACAAATGAATCACATTTTCTACATGACAAAAGAAAACACCTTTATTTTTTATCATTGTCGAGCTTGAGTGGTGATATAAGATAAATTGAAACAACAAAAGGAAAAGAGAGTTTAGGAAAGTCAAGTAATAAGGTGTGGGATTATAAATGAAGTCTTCCAGCGCCTGAAGTTAAAAAATATCCACAGGCACTTCACACTCCTTAAAATACAAATAAATCGCCCAACAGGGTGGTGCTAACATGTCCTGCTTAGAGTACAGAACCTCTCCCACCCTTTGGGTGTGGAAAATCTGACAGAACGTAAATGGGAATTTTTTACCATTTTTGGCAGTGGGAATGGCAGTGCCACATGTGATGCTAATGCAGAGAATAACCCCATTTTGGGTGTGGATGATGCTCCATTCCTGATGGTGTTGGGAGCTAAGGTTCCTCTATGGAAATGAGTTTCCAGCAACTTTGCATTTGTTGGGAGGATCCTGGCCTTGGTTTTGGAATCCTACCATGAATATTGTGAATTAATGTACATCAAAAATGTTATTTAAAGTGAAGGGAAATTGTGAGCAAGAGAAAGAAGCAATCCATTACCAGAAGATCTTACTCTTAAATGTACTAAAACATCTCCCATCCCCAACCAAGCCAAACCAAGGATTACCATTTTGTAGAAGATCTGAAAAGAAACTTGAAAAAATTGAAGTCAAGAGTGGTCAAGATGAAATGACCCTGGGAGGGTGTGGGAACTGCAGGCCACAGAAGACCAACAAGAATTTTCTCTTAATTGACGCAGCAGGGTTTGAATTCAGCTTGTTTCCAGTTTGAGGAGAAGCTTTTGATGGCTTCCACCTGAATCCAGTCTCCACTCTGCAGTGCAGGTGACCTGCATTAATGGCCTCGTTTTCCCAAGACAACGTGCTGCTGTTAATGTAGTGTCCCAGGTTCTACCCTGGCTGGTGGCCATTATTGCCAATAAATAATGGCTCTTGTTCCATCGGCTCCTGCGGAGGTCTGGGGACATGAAATTCATGTGTGCTACCAATGTAGATCGAACGTAACCTTGACATTAATCAGACAGGTGGAATTTAAGGCTTCCCCAGTTTTTCCAGTGCTGCTCTTGCAACAAATCATGGAGTTCTTCTGCAGTTTTCTGGCCAGAAATGTAAAAAACCCCACACCTTCCTTTCCCCCTTATTACTTGTTTTATTTTTAATTTTTTTATTTTTAATCACATTTACTCTTTTAATATGATCATTACAATGTTTACAAACATCTCTGCCTCCCCAGCATGCTAAACGGGCTCCTGTTTTCCAAGAGCAAACAACAAATGGAGCAGACCTTTGAAGACAACCCACCCTCGATTAATAGTTAATGATGGCTCGGGAGAAGGAACAAAGCCCGTGCGATGTGAACACGGATTAGCCCTTTTATAACCACGGCCAAACAGTTTGTAGGAGCGCCGATGCCCCGAGCAGCCTGCTGTGCCCTCCTGCCGAGACCAAGGCTGGGCAGCGGGGGGCTCAGGACCCTCGGGGTCTGCGCCCCAGCTGCCCCCCTCTGCCAGGAAACCACGAGCTGGTTGGTGCAGGAGCATCCCCTGCCGACCAGCGCCTGCCAACCATCGCCTCTGCCCAGCCGCTAGCCCTCCGGCCTCTCCTGGCTGTGGAATTGTAGGGTTTGGCCAAGGTGGATTCCCAACACGAGGCTCTTGGCCCTGAGCAGCTCATGGGTTGAGTTTGGGCTGCAAAACCATTGGGCTGCTGGAGTTAAAACGCTCAGAGCTCATCAGAGCATCTTCAGCTGGTGCTGATGGGGCTCAAAGCCCAGGCAGCGCTTTGGAGGTGGAATTCTTTGCATCCCCCGACCCTCTTCCAGAGCCCTCCTTCCCTGCACAGAATATTTCAAGTTTAGGACTTCAAATATTTCTACTAATAAATTACTATGCATCATGTCAAATTAGCATTGCCATTACTAAAAGATTAATAGCGACAATGCGTTGTGGCACTCCATTGCTTCAGGGTAATTTTCTTTTGTTCATGCTTTGGCATAATATCGTTGAGCAGAGCGGCAGAACTGCGGAGCATAAATTTAGGCGCAGCCCCTCAGCAGAAGAGGCAATCCTAATCACAGCAGAGGGCTGGCAATTAGCTCCCAACCTTCTGGGAACGTCGCCTTCATCCCGGGATGAGCGCCACCAGATATCCCTCACACCTCTCACACGACAAGACAGATCCCGACGTTTATGTGTTTTTATTTACTAAGTGCTCGGGAGGAATAAACAAGGATAATTTGCATATGAAGCCTTTTTATTTGAGCCCTTGAGTAATTGGCGGGTTAGCGGCGGTGTGTGCACTTAAGTGTACATCACGCCGGCAGCAATCTTCCCTTCCATAAATTCTCCATCCTAACTGGAGTTTACAAGGGGAGAAATCACTCTGCTGCTCAGGTCCCTTTCCATGGTGCTTGTAAAAAGGAGGAACTTTTCTGCCTCCTCGGGCAGGGCCATGACAAAAAAGCAATTAAACAACGTGGCTCAGAGGCAGCAATTTGGAATAAAGGGTGGGAGGTGTCGTGTGGCACTGTTTCATCTCGAAGATGCACACAAGGATGTCATACCTGCAGTTTAATGACGGGCAGGGAGAGGAAAAGCAGCTAAATCCTTTTTTGAGACCCAGCCTTTTTTATTTTTTACCAGTTTAACAAATGATTTTCACAAGTGAAATTATTGCGTTATCATCTCTTTGGCTTCATGCTGGATACATCCAGGAAAATATCTTCATGATGGCTCTGTTTCTTGACTTAAATATCAAGTATTGGTATTTTTAATGTTTTTGTAAACATTATATATTTTAATACTTGAGAAAATGTATCTCATAAATAAGCTTTATTATCTGTCAAAAAGGATGAAAATATAACTTTACATTTCTGTTTTAAAGTAATTTTAGTGCCTATTAGCTATAAAGTAACAGTTATATATAATTTAGAGTATGTAGTCACTCGAAACAACTTGACATTTTCACACAAACACAGAACCTTAATAATAGTCTTGGGATTTCATTGGAAGTATACACCACTACAGGATATTAAAATAACTTATGGTGCACTGTAATTCTTGTTTTGTATTTGTCCAAGTAGTTTTGAAGCATGCTATAAAGCAGAAAAATAAAAACCTAAGCTCCAAAGTCAGCTAAGCTGCATTCTTAAAGTTATAGCAGTCTTTTCATATTAAGTATGATTAAACCAGCTGACATTTCTCGTTGTCATCTTTCTCTTCTCCCTTCCTATTAATATGCTGTGCTTAAAATGTAAATGCTCTGCACACGGCATTTTTTATTTAAAGCCCTTGCAATTGTTTGCTTAAAATAATGATGCTGATTGTATGCATTCAGGGATCGGAATAAGAGCCTGAAAACAGTAATTTACTTGTTGATCTCAGGGTAAACTCCAGATTTGTGCTGTGGAATACTTTCAGCACCGGAATGCTGAACTCAGACAGCTCCAAAAGCACAGTGATGTTTCTTCCTATTGTTCTGCATCCAAGTGAAAATCAGAACCATGAGGGCAATGCTGGAGGTTCACCAGTCTGACCAGTTTCTTCTTGAAAAGAAGAGGAAATTAAAAATAAAAAATAAATAACTTTCATAGATTTTATTTTTTAAAATTACCCATCAGAACTCACTGTGATGAAAATCTGCCCAATTTTAAACTTGTTCTTTTAATTGTAATTGGAGTGGCCTGTGGGTAGGGATTAGGTGAGTGTACAGATGTGCACAAAAATTAATATGGACTTGGAGAAATGGCCTCATCGCCATAAAAGGGCCGACCAAATGTTCACAGATGGAATTTGAGTGGACCCTTATTGAATAAGCTTGTAGGGCCCACTTGGGTCATTTCTGCATCAATCTTTTTTTTTGGTCTATTTGGAAAAGGCACAGTTCAGGCCTTTTCCACAATAATTATTCTCATGCCTGATCCGTTAATTTTTTAATTTGCATTAGGGCTGCCTTGTGACAGAACCACCGCTATCAACAGGAAAAAATTAAAACGCAGTTTGGGGAAGGTTGTGTGTGGCTATGCTGGTTTTTTTAACCTTCCTTGCTACTATATGGTAAAACAAAATAATTAAACCTATCGGTACTGTAGCCAAATAGAATGCAAAAAATCTTGCATATAATTAAAGGTCTTGCTCTGTCAAGAAACTTTCAAAACCTGGTGATAATTGGGGAGTTTGAAATACAGAGAGTTTGGTGATATAAAAAGAAATAACTTTAAAATATTACTGCTTTTTTGCTTCCTTTTCCATTCTCTCCTGCCCCAATGTTTATTTTCAAGACCAGGTTGGACACTGGGGCTTGGAGCAATCTGGGATAATGGAAGGTGTCCCTGTCCATGGCAGGGGGTGGCACTGGGTGATATTTAATGTCCCTTCCAACCCAAACCATTCCATAAGTCTATGATCTCCTTTTCATTTAGATACTGCTTTTAAACTGCTTGATTTATAAAAATTCATATGAAAAAACCCAAATCCATAAGTTTTTCTCTTTATACCTTTCTTCCCAGGAGTGCCACTGAATTTGTACACAGCAGAGGAGAGCAGGAATGAAATGGAATCATTAAACTGTGAAAAATGGAAATATTTCTAACAACAAAATAAAGCTGACAAAAGACTAATTTCAACAAAACAGATTTAAGTGTCTCGGGGTTTAGAAGCACCTGTTCCATGGATTGAGGATGGATCAGAGTGGTTTGGGTTCAAAGGGACCTTAAGGGACCATAAGGACATCCCTGCCATGGCAGGGACACCTTCCACTGTCCCAGGCTGCTCCAAACCCAATGTCCAGCCTGGCCTTGATCACTGCCAGGGATCCAGGGGCACCACAGCTTCTCTGGGCAACCAGAGTAGTGGATGAATAAAGCAACTCAGGTTATGAGTTCGAGGGGTTAACAGGACATGCGTGATTAAATGTCTCTCAAAAGGTGGTGGAGAAGAAATGGACAACATAAATGGCTAAATGGCATAAACGGCTAAAAGTACATCCTTTTTCTTTGTTATTATTTTTGAGAGATTGGGAAGTAGAAATAGATTTATTTAAGATGACATTTGATGTTGACAATCCCAGTTGTTTTCCACAGACTGGGAGATTCGCTTAACCAGGGAAACTTGAGAATTGCAGATAAAACTGGAAGAACAGCAAAAGGACTCTGTACAACATTCCAAATATTTCCCTCCCTAAAAATCAGAAATTGCCCATTTGCCGGTGGAGAAGAGGTGGCTACTTCTCTTTCTTACTCCCTGGGATGTTTTTTTTCCACCTAATCTTTTACTGCCAAACAGGAGGGAGGAGAAGTATTTGTTTTGTCAAGAATTAGGTTGGGTTTTTGAAGCTCCAGGTGTTTGGTGTAACCCACCAAACTCTGTGGGAGCTGCAATCCCCAGTGTTTCTGGAAAAGCAGCTCCTGGTTGGATTTTATGAGGAATGTGTGGTAATATTATCCATTAAAATTGATTCTGGTACCATTGGATAGAGGTGGTGTCATAAATAGAAATCTGGCTGCTGGAATTTGGATGCAACTCCAAACTGAATTTTTCTGTAGCTTTGCTCTGCTCCTTTTCTCTACTTCATGCCTTTTTTATAGCTTCTAGTTGAGGTTTTATGGTATTGTTGGGCATTTTTACATGCTCAAATATGTGGAAATTTATAAATAAATAAAGCAATTCTGGAATTGAAAAGCACAATAATATGAATCACCTGGCTGTGAAAAAGGTATGTAATCAAAAACTTGTTTTGCCTCTCTCTGCCTGGGGTATAATTTCAAAATGTTTAAAAAACATTATTTATTTATTTATTTATTTATTTATTTATTTTTAACCGGGGCTCATCTAAGCAGCTGAGCAGGAGGGAGAAGTGTTAGAATATTGATCAGATAAATAGGCAGAAAGAACAGAAAATTGAAGTGCTGGATGTCAGGAGGAGCATGCTAAGAGAGCCCAGGTCTCTGCAGTTGGGGTTTGCAGCTCCTAAAGGCAGCAGGTAGATAAAGGAACACATGGAACCAGGAGCAGCTCCCCGTGGGACTGCAGATGACATTGTAACAGATGACTCCAGATGACAATGTGAGGGGAGGAATGGGGAGAAATTATATTAACAAACTGTAGTCGATGGTTATAATAAGATTTGAACTGCTGAATAACCGAACCTGAAAGACCAACATATTTTTCAAGATGGTTTAGAAGGATCCCACGATTGAGTGTGTCAAAAGCTGCAATTATGTCAAGAAGTATTACATAGGATGGATTCCCAACATCAGCTACAATAAGTGTATTATTACAAATCCTGATGAGCAGAGACGGGAAAAAAACCAACCCTGCAAAACAAAACCACAGTGAAACTTCTGTAATAAATTATATCCTTAAAATATGGGCCTTATGGCTCTTCTACTCTCCTAATAGTGATAGAAAAAAGCAGATTTAAATCTGCTTTACTGATTGCTGGAACATACGGGGATTAAAAAATCCATTTAATACAGTTACTTTTTTAGAGTTTCAGATAGTCATAGTGGATGATAATACCTTTATGATATTTTCAATATGGGAACTTAGCAGAGAAAAGATTTTTTTCTCAGATATTGGCTCCAAGGGCTGTGCTGTTGGATAAAGATTTTGTTTCCCAAATTGTAAGACTGAGAGTGAATCACATGAAACTATGGATTATTTTTTTTCGTTGTTGTGGGAAGAGGTTCTATAATAAGTCTATCAGTTTTCTGGCATAAATTTGTCAGGGGAATAAATGTGTCTAATACATATTTTTGATGATTGATAATGGTTTTCCAAGTCTGCTAAATAAGGAAGTAAAACATTTTCTTTCTATGTTTAAATGATGGGAAAAATAGCCTGGGTGTCATAAAGCAGTAAAAATATTATTAGTTCTGAGGGTTTGGAAGTTCTGAAAATTTTAACTACCTTTAGTGGAATTTCTAGTTTTGTGCACAAGGACAACAATGTGCTGAATATTGGTAATTAATTTTTACTTTATGTGACTCACACTTGCCATATGCAAATATTCAGTGGTTCAAGCACAAGGTCTCCATAACTCTATTCCCAAACTAAAATAGAAATGCCAATTCTGGAACATCATAAATCCAAGATTCAGGTCTTGGGTGTTTTTTTAAGGCAAGCCTATTAGGGACTTGCGAATACCACTGTCCACATTGTTGGGTTTGCTGTTTCTCCTCCACACCTTCCAGTGCAGAGTGAGGGAAAAGTCCATTGAGGGTCTAAATGAGTGAGTAAGGAGAGATACAAGGAATGGTTTTGTTTTGAAACTCTTTAATGTCATATCTGGAAGCAACTTAATGTCGCTGTTGAGCCGCTAGCAGAGAAGAGATCCCGGATTCTCAGCGTGGCATAGAAAAAGCGCTTTATTATTTTGAATCCAACATATATAGACTTTTCAGAGGTCACCCAGATTGGTCAGTCAGAAACCTCCCCCTAGGCCTGATTGGCCAGGCCTGAACTGTCCAAATCTCGAGACACTGTTTTAACAACATCCAAACTTTATCTTTGTTTATAAAACACAAGAGGAATGTTCTCATGGGAAAGACCTGTGCTAGCCACAACTTAACACCAGGCTGATGGAAACATTTTAATGACAAATGAAAGGTGGGGGTGTAATCATAGAATCACAAGAAATCATAAATATTGGGAAAGACCTCTAAGATCATCAAGCCCAACCTTCAACAAGGACCATCACTGTTCATCACCACTACATCCCCAAGTGCCAAACACCTGCTGCAAAATGCATCTTTAAATACCATCGAAGTTCTTGCTTTATTTGATCCCAAATTTATCATCTGTCTTGGTCCCCCTTTCACCCCTTTTACCTGAAAATTTCTTTCTGCTGAGCTTGCACTTTTGGTTGCTGCATTGATGGCTGCAGCACGTGAAGCAGCTCAAATAAATAGAATTTGCAAGAGCACTGGACGAAAAAATCTATCTTAATTAGATGCTTATTGAAATCGAGTGTAAACTGCATATGAAACACGATTTCAAAACAGAAACAAATATTTTTTATATTTATAAATACTCACTAATATATATATCTATTGCCAATAGCATGCACAGCTTTTAGGGAACAAATGGGAAATGGAGATTGCTGCTGACCTCAGAGCTTTTCAAAAATAAGTTTCTCAGATGATTCTAAAAATCTATAGTAGAGTCACTTTGCAGCAGTGCAAAACTTTTTGTTTGTTGAATTTGGTATGCAAAGAGTGATGATGAACAGGAAGGGAGAACATCTCCTGCACAGATACAGTGTTGTGCTGTTTGCAGCCCTTTATTTTTGTCATTGGTGTCCTGGTTTACGAAGCAAAAATCTTTTTCTTTCTGTCTTCCATGATGGAATACACAATATAATATTCAGTGTTGAATTACAAGACTTGGTGTTCACACTTTTTGTCATCCATGTTCTCATCTTGTACAGAATGTTATGGGGGGGAAACCCTGAAAACGTAATATTTTACATTTTAGAAAGGTCCATTTCTGATGTGGGAGAAGAGAAACTGAATAAAAATAAAAAAATATTACCTGAAAAATGGCAAAATGCTGTAAAGGACATGAACCTTGTGAAATTTTATCTTCATGGATTTGACAGATGGACCTCTTGGTGGAAAAGGAATTGGCTGAACCAAGGAATTGGTTGGAGCCCAACAGAAGAAAGCTGTGAAGCTGTTTTAGGGAGTGCAGAGGAGGCCAAGAAGATGGTCAGAGGTTGGAGCACCATTTCTGTGGGGACAGGAGGTGCTCCTGGAGTCAAACATCACCCAGAGCCCAGCAGTGACAGAATCCTCTGTGGGTGAACTCTCCAAGTCCCTCCTGAGGGCTTCTTCCAGGGGCTTCCTCTAGCTGCTTGGGCTTCCTTCTCCTCTGCTCCATGCTCTCACACCCAGGAATATTCCAGAGAGACAAAGAGCCTTTCATGAATGCAGATTTCAGGACAAGTTATTATTTTACTCTCATGGAATAAAAAAAAAATTAAAAAAATTGCTGGAACAGCTTGGCCTCCCCACAAATCTCCAACTAACCCTTGCACTCAATTATTCTTTGTGACCTTCTGCTGCCCCATGCCATGAATTGTACCTTGAGGTTATGAAATAGGTCTCGGAGTATTCCTGAGCCACTCCTATATGGCTTTTGTGTTCTGAGCCTTCAGATGTTGTTGATTTGAATTTGCAATTTCTCTCCTGCATAACGTCTTGATCTGATAGAGCTTTCCCTTTTAAGGCTGAGCTTTAATTTGTTTAATCTGGCATATTCTTAATTATACGAGCTGTAAATTTTATTGTATTGTAAAGGCCTGAAACACAGACATAAAGCTGCAGTGCCAAGGTACGACTGATTAATGGGACCGTCTTGCTCTTGGGTGTGACAGCAACGTGCACTGGGGGACATGGGGGGGTCTGGGAAGAAAATCCCTGGGCTGAACCAATGTCCTGCAAAATTCTGTGAACCTGTGGAGTTAATTTGTGAACCCATGCAGTGAAATTTGCAATTCTTGCCCATGGTTGGATTAAATGGGGCTTCTCTTTTTCTTGCTGAGAAGGTTTAAGAAACATAAGTGGGATGGGGTGAGCTAAATTAAAACCAAAAGAAAGGAAATAAGGAAATGGCTGAAATGTCTTCCCGAAGTCTTGCTGGGAGATCAACTTCATCCCCCTTGTCAGTTCTGATTGATTTCTGTTGCCAGGACTGGGGTTAGAGCACTGTTCATCCATCAGGATTGGCTCCACAGGTTCTGCCATGAAAACGGGAACAGCAGCGGCTCTGCCAGAGATGGGAACACGCTGGAGCAAGGAGTGAGGACACACAATTATTTCTTTATTCATGCGTGGGATCTCAGGAGACTCGCGATGAAATTTCAGCTTCAGAAACACCAGCTTTGCTTTCCTGGTGAGCCAAAGAAATTGCTCTGCTGGCTTAGCTGGTGGAAGCAATGCAGCAAAGCTTGGTGTTGGATGCAGTTGGGTCAGGAGAAGGCAACCACATGAAAGGGGTTTTATTTCAAAGGACATGGGGCCATGCTTTTCACCCCAAGAGATGCTGTGGTACCATTTCTGAAGCACTGAGGTGGAGCTCTGGACAATGTTCTCTGCATTATCCGCACAGCCTGCTCTTCCCTTTGTCCACAGAGTCATGGAATCATTTAGGTTGGAAAAGATCTCTAAGATATTGCCCAACAATTCACCTAACACTGCCAGCTTCACCACTAAACCATGTCCCCAAGTGCCACATCTACATATCTTTTAATTCCCTTCACAAATGGTGACTCCATCACTGCTGTGGGCAGCGTGTGCCAGGACCGGACAATGCTTTCCAGAAGAAATTTTGCCTACTCTCCAACCTAGACCTCCTGTGAAGCCCCTTGAAGCCATTTCCCACCCTGTCCCTGTTCCCTGGAGCACAGCCTGACCCCCTGGCTGTCCCCTCCTGTCAGGAGTTGTGCAGAGCCACAAGGTCCCCCTGATCCCCTTTTCTCCAGGCTGAGCTCCTTTCCAGCTCCCTCAGGATTCTCCAGCCCCTTCCCAGCTCTGTTCCCTTCCCTGGACACACTCCAGCAGCTCATTCCAGGCAGTGGCAGGAATCACTAGTGCCTGAAGTTTCCAAAGGGCTGGTCATTGTCAGAGGTCCCTGGGGAGATGCAGAGGAGGGGGGATGTCTGTGTAGTTTCCATTCCCCCACCTCTCCTATATCTTTGCTCAGGGGGCTGCTGAAAGCTGTGCCAAGTCTCTCTTGCCATGTGTGGAGCTTTGGTCACACGCTGCCTTTCATCAGGACCTCTGGATAGCAGGCCCAGATAGCCAGCAGTCATCTGTTACCTCCAGATAAATCTGGGACAGTTTGTTAAGTGACTGATGCCTTTTGCTAAGTCTTCTAAGTATGATTAATGTGCAGAAATGTCTGGTCGGGCGATAGGTAAACAGGGAGAACAGAGGCGCTGTGCCCCAGGCTCTTTGTGCATGTCCATCCGTGGGCTTTGATCAGGGGGAAAAGTTATAGGAGCTGCTGATAGCCCAAAACATTGCCTAAGAGAAACCAGGCACACTCAAGGGATATCAGAATCCCAAATCTGAGAGTTGTACACAACCCCAATACTCCCCTCTCAGAAAAACTCCAGACTTGGAGGCTGAAGAGATGAGGCTGAAAAATGTGACCCAATCTGTTAAAACTTGTTCAGTCCAGAGCAGGTACCTTCACACCACCTGCAAGTACACAATTTAGGGAATCTAATCCATGACTTTTTAATGGTGAGAGGTGGGAATACCATAGTAGCTATGATTAAAAATATCAGTAAAATATGTGGGGCTTTTTTTCTGCAAAAACTAATTATTTGTATGATATAGGGAGGCCTTCAGCATATTCTGCTGATTTTAATGGTGTGGTGTTGGGAGCAGAAGACCATGTTGGGGTTGAAGACTTTACCCAGCCACCTGGACTGTCTTTTTTCGGAACAGAGTTGCATTAGTGGAAGTAATTGCTCTCCACTCAGCCCAGGGTTCCACACTGGGACTTGAAGACAGCTGATATCCCAATACTTACACTGCCCTGGCTTTTTTGAGTACTTTGCTCCTTGACTGTGTGTGGGCAGGTTCAGGTTACCAGTCTCTGAATGCTCCCTGTGCTCCTCTGGGCTAATTTCATTCACCAATGGCAAATTAATTACTCTCCAGCCTGCTATTTATTTTCACGTGCACAACAGAAAGGTATCACACGGATAGGCAGATCTACAGCTTGCCAGCTGACATTATTACTGACCAGACAGGTAGGGCTCAGCTTCTGGGTGTCCTGGAGAACTGCAGGTCCACAGCTCACTTCACTGCCAGCACTTCTCCAAGGATTTGCTGCCTCCAGGAGCTTCTTGCTGCCACAGAACTGAGCCCATCCCACTCCAAAAGCAGTTGAACAGTCCTGTGGATGCTTTCCTGAAATACATCTTGCTTCTGTCCAAAGGGTTCAAGTCACTTGTGATCTCATCCTGCACGTTTGAAGCACCAGGGGACATGTCTGTGACTCAAAAAAATGGGTCACAAGCATGCTGGGGGATGTGTCAGACAGAAACTCGAGCTCAGCAATTCCCCCAGATAATCAGAGGATGTAAAATTGTTTGGGCCAGTTGTGGTTTTCCAGATAACCCTTCAATTTTACCTCCTATTTAAAGGCTACTATACTGCTGGCTGCTGCTGCTGGAGGTTTGCTCCAAAACCAGCCATCATTTTTGCACTTTCATGCATATCTTTAGAAAATGATGAAAATATTTCACTGCAAACCAGAAAGAAAAAAGAAAAAAAAATCAACCAGTAAACTTGTGTACAGTGAGATAAAAATCAGTATTTCATTACTTATTTATTTATTCATTTATTTAAAAATCTTTAACCAGAAAAATTCATTAAGATGCAATATCTCATGTACAATGATGGCCTAGGGACGGGAGATGGATTAAAAAATGTAAATACTATTGGGTCTAATGTGCGTACCATTAACACAAATATGAAATTAATGTAAAAGTTTCTGACAGTACAAACTTGGCTTTAACTCTTTAAATATGTGTTTAAAATAGTGCAGAATGGTGGCAGGATTTGGCAGATGACAGATGCAGTAAACAAGTGTGTCTCAAAAGAGACAAAATGTCAGCAAAATAATTGCCTAGCAGTACTTCATATCAATTAATTCATTTGTATTTAATTAAAAGGAGTCATAACAATTGGCTGCTGTATAAAAAAAGCCCCTTAGCTCTGGCGTCTTCTATGCCTTTCCTTAGTTTTCTGGGGCTGGATATTGTTAGCCTTTTTGAATAATTCAACCCAGATCTATTTCCTAAACAGAAAATCTATCTTGGAGTTATTCCCTTTTCTGCAGGGAAGTAGCAATAAACAGTAGCTTTGTGCGCCTTATAAATGACAATGAGGGAGACGAGGGCTGGGATTTCAAAAAGCACTTGAAAGCAGAAATGTTGGGGTTCCTAAATCAGGGAGGTGCTTCTAAAGATGGATGTTATCCAGGGTGACTCCAGTGAATCCATGCAAAGGATGAGCAGTGCTGGCCTGGCCACTGCTGTAAGGTCCTGGCAGAAGTGCAGCCAGGACATCCAAGCTCCTCTAACCTTCCCTCTGTGGTAGTGAGGGTCGTTTGATGCTGGATAATGAAAATGGCAGCTTTGGATTTATTCAATTTTGCCCTGTCTGGAGTTAGAATATGCTCCAGGTTTAAAGTAAATTATGCTAAGTCAGGTGGCCAAATGGCTTTGTTTGGAGTATTATCTGTGATTATTTTTATTGTTTATTGGTTTTTTGTAACATTTCCTAGCTGGCTTAGAAAATCTGATAACCTGCAGTGTCTTTCTTACTCCTCAGTGTAAATTAACTAAGTTTGTTATTAAACAATGAGTAAATGACATATCAACTTCCATCAAATATGCCACAAGGTTTCTGCTGCTTCCACCCCCCTGCAGACACTCAGCACTGTGGTGTAGGACAGCTGACCTGGGGAAAAAGTGTGATTTTAAGAGTAAAACATGCAGAAAGTGGAGCTGCTCCTAGGTGGATATCATCAACCATGCAAATACATATTTTGGGATGGGACAACCTTGGAATTTTTTTCTGGCAAACCATAACCAGGAAAATGTTCATCGTTTGAATGCAAATACCAAGGGCTCAGGAAAGTTAGTGCAGCAAATGGTGATTGTGGGTCAAGCCTTGCAAAGTCCAGGCTAATCTTCCATCACAAATATTAAAAATATTTTGAGGGGAATATAGCCATGATTTCTGCTGTTAATTACAGATCTCCCACTGGTTTGGTTGCTGCTGCCCATAGGCTCTTTGGCTCCTCTCTGCCTTTGGCATCACCTGCAGGTAGCATTTGCCAAGGGAGTGAAGTAAGAGGCATTTAAACCTCCCCCAGAGGAGGGTGAGAGTGGCAGGACTCTGTCCCTGGGGTATCCAGCTCCTTGGGTTGCCTGTGCTGGAGGTACCCCCAGCTTTGGGAGGAGTTTCCCCAGGGGATTTATGATTCCCATATTTTTTTCCCATTTTTGGCCTCCCCAAAGAGGGAATCTCTCTCTTGTCCTGCCTGGTGGTGGGTAAGGGTTAAGCCCTGTCAGCCCCTCCTCTGCCTGCTGAAGTGCCTTGTTTGCAAAGGATTGATAGAGCACCCTTGAGAGAAAGATTCGCATTTTCACTGTTCCGTGTCAGGGAATGAGGTTGTGTGATTTTTGTGTCATTTTGCACTGCCATATTTCTTCCATTAGGAATTCTAATATTTCACAACCTCTGTCAAGGAAACTGCTACTCCTAATGCAGATGGCCAATGCATTCCAGATGGCCTCGTAATCCAGTTCAGGTTTTTCACATACATTATTTCGGTCCAGGCTCAGCTTTGCCAAAGCTGGTTTCATGATTCATTTGCAACTGCAACAAGTTAATCCCAGAGCGAAGACCTGTGTCCACTTCAGGTGAATTCTTCTTGCCTGCTGGCTCCAGACATTGCCTGGTAAGAGTTCCTTCCAAAAGAGCAATTTATATTCAGCATCCTCGTGCCAAATTCTTCCTCTCCATATCCATGGCCCATGGATCAAGGAGATGTTTCTAAAACTAGAATTCCTTAATTTATGAACTGTATTAGCTCGCCAGTGAAACGGGTCCAGATCAATGAACGCGTTTTAAAGCATCAAGGAAAATATTTAAAAGAGGAAAGCCCGATGAGCTATGTACATAGAATATTAAAATTTAAAATAATTCCAAGGATTGAATCGTGATTAGTGCTCAGCTTCATTAATTCTCAGCCCAACAGCATAAACAGTAACAAACAAGCAAAGAGTGACTTTATGCAGGTTCGTAGGGGTCAGCCTTGTTTCCCATTTGTTTCCTTCTGTATTTGTTTTGGTTTTCTTTTTATAGAGCCTTTGCACTGCGTTGCTTTACGCCGTTGTTTGTTTGGGAATTTCCATAAGGCTGTGCTGAATATTAAATACAATTCTCTATTTACATTTTGGTAGGGAAACGTTTTCCTAAACATCACCCTAGTTCTGCCCATCTGTTGTCCCCTTGTCACAGCCGTGGAGAAGCCCAGCTCGAGGCAGAGCTGTCTCCATCCCTTTTGGTCTCCTTTTGTCTCTGGTGCATTTGGCTCCATCGCACTGGCTGAACTGAAATGATATTTCCTGAGCACTGACCTCTTCGACACTTATGTGGACTCAGCATCTTAATTGCTGTTAGTGTGAATCATCCAAAGCTGGTGCATAATTTCTCGAGACATTTATAGGAGATCTACAGTAGACATTTACTCAAAATAACGAAAATAAAGAAATCCATAAATCCCATGAAACTTTCCCCTACTTCATTTTAAGTTGTTTATACAAGGAACTTCATGTTGTAATAACACTTTTTGGCCCTTGTTTGATTGGAAATTTCTATTAAACTGTTATGAGAAAATAACTTTATGCTTGGGGTTTTATGTTTCAATTTGATTAACAACAGGCTTTTACAAGGAGTCGAGCGCTGCTGCCTACACCGAACGCATCCAGCGTTATTGCACTGCCTGCTTGGCTGTATGGAGTGGACTTTATCAAGAAAATTATATTTCCTGCCTGTGACATTTTGGAAACGTATTGTATGTCATATCCCTGTCTTAAACGCTGTTAGTGCGAATCATCTGACTCTGGTTTATAATCTTTGGACTGTATTTATAGCAGACCGTTGCTCTGTAGTGTTCTAAATTTCCTGCTTATGATGCAATGGCAAAAGTCATTAAACATTAGCAGTAATAGTATTTTCACTGTAATAAAGTGTTAATTACTTCCACATGTTAATCGAGTTGGGGGGGTAGAGAGATTTTTGCTATTGTTACTGCGCCTAAAATAATTTCCATGTGATAATTTTCCAGGATATCAAAAACTGAATAATTATGCACTAATTAAGAAAGTAGAGCCTGCTCTGGAGTTAAGACTGCATTAATTTTAATGTTTTTACAGTCCTTTAATTGGGGAGAGGGCTGTAAATTGCGAGCTGACGCAGTCCCGCCGTACGCCGGCCTGCCTTCGCAATCTGCCTCCTCTCCACCGCAACCCAAGGTCAACACAAGTTTGCAAAATCCCTCTGCTCTTCGTACGAAATGTATTGGTGCTGAAGCGTGCATCTATCACTCTGACAAGCATTTAACTCTCCAAGAGCACATGCTCTCACTTCTTAAATTATTAATTGCATTAAATACATTTTCATATCGCGGGCTGTTCGCTACAAACTGTTCCCGAGCACGGAGAGGTGCCCCCCTCCCCAGGATGAGACACTTGGCTGTTGTTCCTGCTGGGAAGGGCTCGGTTTTGGGAGCTGCGATTCCAAAAAATCGCTGAAAAAGTCACCCTTGCAAAGTCTTTTATTTTTTTAATGTTGATCAGTTGGCTTTGCTTTTCCTCCTCTCTTTTGTTCCGCGCTAATGTCTGTAAGTCCATATTGTTTGGGTTTGTTTATACCTTTGCACTTATCAGCTCGTGCAGTTTTCCAGGGCATTCTCCCTGTCACACCATTATCACAGGCAATGGCATCATCATCCGCTTCATTATCATCTCTGGGTCATTCCAGCCCAGAATGGCTTCGTGTTACAACTAAAAGGAGGAATCTGGCAAATGGATCATATTATCTCCCTCTCTCACTCCGGCATTTGAATGCATTATACACGACGCACTCTTTATATTAACAGGCATCATGACCTTTGCCTGTAACATGTTTATTTTAGCAGGACTCGCTGGTGCTGCTGGAGTTCTGCTCCTGCCAGCTCCCGGTGCTATTGTGAGCTCTGTTTTTATACCTCACTCGTGCCAAGGAGGCTCCCAGACTGCAGAGGGAATGGCAAAGCTCAGGTGGGAAAGTGGAGCTGGGGAGGGAGCTTGTGCTCCTGCCTGCCTGGGACAGAGGAACCCCTGGGGCAACATCCCGTGGGATTCTCCCTGGGACCCTCCTGCAGTCTCAGTGCCAGCCCTGGGCATGTTCATGGCCGAAAATTATGGTTCATTGGATCAGAATTTGCTGTTAACTCTTGAAATATCATGGCTTTATTCTAATGAGAGGATTCAGGTTACTCCTTGGTGCTCCAGAATACTTCAGCTAACAGATGAGTAAGGGACTCACATGATTTTAAAGCAAAGGAAAAATCAGAGGAAAACTTTCTGGGACTGTATTCGTGGGTAGCTCCCCAGATTTAGATGTGTTCAGAATCAGGAAAGCATTTTCACCCACTGCAAGGATGAACCTCCAGCAGATTTTGACATTTCCCTGTGACCCTGAGCTCACATTTGGGAGAGGTTTGAATTTCTGACCTTCCTCTTGTTTCCCCTTCTCTTTATTTCCATTTAGTACTTAAGGAAAGCACCTCAGGCATTCAGAGAAAAAAGGGAATAATTTACTTGCACATGTCTATGTTTACTTGGTTTACTTGCACTTTACTCACAGTTTAATTACAGCAGTGCTTGAATATTTCTTCCATGGGAAGAGTTTTGTAAAGCAACAGGAAACCTCAATTCTTTAACATTTGAGGGTACAAGCACAGGTGGATCTGAGCATGGTTGGGAATGGGATCCCATCTCCATCTGACCTTTCCTGGGGACCTCAGTGGATAAACCCTCTCTAGGGCTTGTCCTAAAATTTCCCCAATTTTCTGCATTTACGGTTTTCCTGGTAACACTATTTTAATGGCATTAGTGGTGCCAAGATCGAGGTGTGGCACCCCTTCAAAGCCGTGGGTGTAAATTCCTTGATGATGGGCATGAATGGATCACCTTGAGCCTCCTCCATGTCATTCCAACAATAAATACCAAGGAGATGGTGGCCACTTGCCAGTGCTGCAGGACAAAGTGATTTCCAGGCACTTTCAGAGGCATTTCTGAGGTGTGTTTATGCATTTTGATGAATTTCCCTTCGCCCTGCATCCTAACGAGGGCATGCACCAGGCAGAATTTGCTTTGCAGGATGAGTTGGACATCAGGAGACAAGGAGCAATGCAAAACTCGTGGATGGAATTGCAGCCCCAAGTGTAGATTTTTTAGCTGCTTTTGAAGAATATTTCTAACATCATTTTAATGGCACATTCCTTTGAGGCAACATAAAGGACATTGTGCTGCAGTTGGTGTTTTTATCACGTCTGTTCAATAGCTCAGGTGGAAGAAATCATATTTTTCAATGCCCAGCATGCTTCAGTGCAGTTGGAAAACTCTGGAACATCTCTGCAGAGATCACTCTACCTGCTGTTAAAGAGGGAAAGATCGTAGGAAAGTTAACAAAGACAAATTGTAGAAAGGCCAAGAGAAACATTTTTCACCCAACTTACTTTTTTTTCCCCTCACTTTCTTCTGCTCCAGTTTCTCTATTACCATTGCATTAATTAGAAATTTAGGTAAATGACATAAGTGCCCTAATTTTTTATTTCTGCCAAGAGAACAATTAGGCCATTACAAGTAACAAATGGTCTGGACTCATGTTGCCTGTTGAAAATTTCAAGCTGCATTATTTCTGACATGAAAAAAACCCCAACAAATAATAGTTGTTTTGGCCAATTTTTACCATAAGCAGTGTCAGCTTTAGCAGAATCACTGTACCATTGGCTGGGGGTTTTTTCCCTATTGTCATGGCTCATTAAAGTGTGCTGACTCTTGTGGATTCCCATTTCCTTTAGGTAAATAGTTATTTACATGAACTGCGACATTTTTCTTTGGTGACAATTTCTAATTGTTCAGGCAACCAAGGGTGATATATTAACCACTCTGAAGAAAGCTTCATCTATGAAATAAATTACTCGGAATTAACTATCCTTTCAAAAGAGGCAAAATTTCCAAATGGACAAATTAGACCCTTCTTAGCCACATATGGTAAGTGTTTTAAGCATTTCCCCACTGGTAGTTACTCTAGAGAACAATTCTTCATGATGGAGTGGAAGAGTTCTTAACTCATTTGGGGTCCTGCGCATGCCAGCGCTTGCCAGCAGCAGCTCCAGCAGAATCGTTCCTGGGCTCAGCTTTGGGGACTTTTTGCTCCCACATTTTTAACTCTTGCTGTGCTATGCTGGGACCAGGGACAGAAAAGCTCCCACCCCGGTGTGTGTTTTAGTTGCTCTTCTTCTTAAGTGAAAATTTGGTTTCCAGCTTTCGTCTTTCTAAATGGATCAAGAGCAGCTCTGGGCAGAAGGATTTGGGGGTGCTGGTGGGGGAAACATGGATCCCCCCTGGGTGCTGGGCTGATCCCCCAGCAGGGGCAGCAGGGCAGGGGGAGATTCTCCCCCTCAGTTACACCCCTGTGAGATCTCACCTGGAGATCTCCCCTCGAGATCTATTTATGCAACTAAATTTGGGGAAAACCCATCCTAGCCATCACCTGAGTGGATATTATGTTTATTCCAAAGATTGGTACTTTAAAAAATATCTCTAGTATTTTATGCAGAGTAGAATCATATAATTATAGAATCATTAAGGTTGGAAAAGAATTCCAAGATCATCAAGTCCAATCTTCCACTAGATGTGGATGGGATGCCATCTCCTTCAGGTCATTAACTTAAAAAGCACTTAAATGAATTTTAAAATGCCCATATATCTTTTTTGGACACCTCGACAGCTTTAAACATTTGTAAACCTTTACAAACTCATGTCCTCTGGACTTCTGAGTGCCTAAGTCCCATTTCAGTGTTACTCCAGGCAAACCCACTTAGGCACTTTTGGAAATGTTACTGACATAACTCTTTCCCCAGTGCCTGAGTCGTGCCAAATATTGCAAGATAGAAACCTAAGAAAACATGTTTTTCTAATTTAAGTCATAACTTGACCACATTTCAATGTCCACATTTTGTATTTAGAAACTAAGAACTTCTTGCAAGGAAGCATCCAATCAGTTTAAATTATGCTTAGTTTGTTTTTATGGTTTCCCATGACTTTTTTGGGCCAGTGTAGTTTCCCGTTTCCCACACATTCGAAGCCAGTATGTCAATACTTTGGAATGTATTAGGCTGTTTAGCATAATTTGAGCACACTTTTGAAATGGTTTCTCCTACAAAAGATCTGGATATTGTACATCCATTCGACAAAAATAGCAAATTAAAAGACGATTGTGTTTTCTGTTTGTATGGAAAAAATTTAATTAGGAGTTATTTTGGTCCTAATATTTACTCTGCAAGAGTAATTAAAATAGAGAGATCAGTAAAATAGGTGTAGCTCTAAACACATGTTCTTGCTTTGTTTAATTATGTTGATTAGGTTTAAACCCCAATTTGGCATCACCTCCCTTGTCTTAATATGTTGTTGATGAAACCATGTGGAGACCTGACCTTAATATAATCGTGACAAACCTCATTTGATTACCTTTAGCTAATTAAAACATACATTATATGTACCATAATATTATTGTTATTCATCTTGCACCTCTCTCCCTCTACGTCGTTATGCTGAAAGTAAATCTTATTGTGAGATTTCTGTCTCTGAAGGACCTCGTGCCTTTGGCATAATTGGGAGAGGTGTTTATTTCATGGCCCAGTTATAATAACAGTAATTATCATATAAAAGCTCTGTGGATTTTTAAACTGAGGCTCAGTGCTAAGTTTACTGTGGCTCTGTGTTGGTGCAGCCTGGACTGAGCACAGGACAGCCTTGGGACTTCCCATGTCCCACTTCCCATCCTTCTTTCCCATTCCTACTTCCATTTTGGGACCCATTTACAGCTTCTTTCCCCAGTCCCAGCTGCACAAATTTCAGCCCCATTTTCTGGCTGTCCTGTCCAACACTAATCCCAGGATTTGGCCCCAGGATTTGGCGACTCTTTACTCAAGGTTCTGGATTCTTTCCCAGAATGGTTTCTTTGGGTCAGAGCTGGAGTCTGCTTTTGGTGGGTGTTTATGCATCACAAAGCTAATTATGACTCAAGAATGCCTTTGGGACTTTCCCTGCCCTCCACCACCACAGGTGTTTTCTTTCCTAGCAAAGTCATTCTGGAGAAGTGAAGTGTCATGGAAGGGCAACTAATTGTCACACTGAGCAACTTTAATTATATTTGGGGCTCTGAGCAAGCTGGCATAGTGGAAGGTGTCCCTGACCATGGCAGGAGTAGGAACTGGGTGGTCTTTAAGGTCCCTTGCAACCCAAACCAGTCTGGGATTCTCTTTGACTAAAATATTTTTGTAGAATCTGTTGCCAGGGACATCACCACAGCCTTTAATGTCTTCAGTGCCAACACCCCCAGTTTGTACCTGCAAGAAAGTACAACACAAAAAAAGTGAGGAAAAAAATTCAAAGACACTGCAGTGGAATTTCATGAATATTTCAGAAGTTATCGAATGTGAGGCTCTCCATGAGCATGTAAAAAATAAAGAAATTTGAACTTTAGCCATCACAGTCCCAGGCTGCTGCCTGTCCCACTGGAACATCACTCTCCTAAGGTGGCTTGAAGAAATCAGAGCTGTTGCAAATATACAGTCGATGCTGAAAATTGCCTTCCAAAATATATCCAGAATTATTCTGGCTTTCAGCACAAGTGTGATACAGGAACTCAGTTCTTTTATCAGCCAGGCTCACCTGGAAACCAGTTGGGTGCTTCCTTACTTGATTTTTCATCAAAGCATCTTCCCTCACCTTCCAAACATTGCCTGTGAGAGCCTTTCTTTCAAAAAAAAAAAAAAAAAAAAAAAAAAGTTGGCCTAAATTGCAACAATAATAACAATAAAAAATGAGAAATTATGACCACTTGACCTCTCCTGGGTGCCATAATATCAGGAGAAGGAGGGTGGTGAGCAATCCAGGGATATCCATAGACACCATCCTGTGCCTTCCTTCCCTTCCTTCCCCCCCCAAGGCACTGGGACAGGGCACACAGCAAGGCTTCAAAACCATTCTGTGTCCATCCACTGGGCAAAAGAAGTGGAATTCCTCCTGGCTGGAATGAGGACTGGGGTGACCAATGTGGCAATGGAGGGTCAGAGGATGGTGGCTCCACCACCTATATTCCAATTCTTGGCTGCAGACGTCAGATCCTCAGCCTCACAAAAAGTGGGGACATGGCTGAGTGACTCCCCATCTCCTGGAAAATCTCTTGGCTCTTGCCACTGTTCCCTTATTTCTGAATCCACTGGAGGAATGCCAATATTTCACCACTAGTGGGTTGAGGAGGTTAAAATTTAATGTTTCCCTCTTTCCACCAATGCACCTCGTGGAGGAAAAAAAATAAATAATGGTTTCAAAAAATGTACAAAATCTAATTTAAAATGACATTGGGGTTTTATTTAAAGTCATGGAAGCTGGTTAATTCCAAAATGCTCTCATTAACTCACATCATTTAACAAGTTTCTATTCATTTAGCTCTCTCTCTCCAGAGCCTCTCAGCTGCTCTACCTCAACACATTGACAGCCTTCTGTGCTCCTGCTTCCCAGGGGGACCTAAGGTGACTTTACAGTACCTTTGCCTCCTCCCGAATTGGGGTGCACAGAGGAGAAGGCTCTGGAAGCCTGTCTGCATGGCTGAGGGCTCCTGGGCTGCCCATGGATGTGCTCCCTGTCCTCCCGAATGTCGTGTCCTCCCTGCCCCGTTCCCAGTCATTCCTACGGAATTCCCAGGGCTGGGCTGTAATTACAGAGCCATCACGGGCCCTGCAACGAGCACAGGCGGCTGGAGTGTGGATGAGGATGTCACCCCACTTGTTCATTATGGGATCAGAGCCTTCCCCCTCTCTGGATGCTTCCCTGTCCTTTATATTTCAGTCTCAGCTCTCTCGCAGGCTCATTATCATCCCAATTGCAGGATATTTAGGGTTAGTGGGGCTTTTGTTCCTTTTTGTCTTCACCAATAGCATCAGCTTGTTCCACACTCCCTCCAAAATGACTGCCTAAACCTACCTCACCTGATGTGCTTTTGCTTTTCTTTTTTTTTTTTAATGCAGAAAAGAGAAAGAAATAATTCTTTTCTCTTTTCTTTTTTTTCTTTTTTCTTTTCTTTCTTTTCTTTTCTTTTCTTTTCTTTTCTTTTCTTTTCTTTTCTTTTCTTTTCTTTTCTTTTCTTTTTCTTTTCTTTTCTTTTCTTTTCTTTTCTTTTCTTTTCTTTTTCCTTTTATTTTTCTCTTTTCTTTTCTTTTCTTTTCTTTTCTTTTCTTTTCTTTTCTTTTCTTTTCTTTTCTTTTCTTTTCTTTTCTTTTCTTTTCTCTCTCTTCCTTTCTTTGCTTTGCTTTGCTTTTCTTTCGCTTTTCTTTCTTCCTCTTCCTCTTCCTCTTCCTCTTCCTCTTCCTCTTCCTCTTCCTCTTCCTCTTCCCACCCAAACAATTAAGGAGTTCCATGATTCTGAGATCCCACAGCTGCTCCTGGCTCCTGTGCCTCAATCGGAAGAGCCAACATCCCCCTCTGGCCAATCCCCACGGCCTCACCTGGCATTGGCTTGGGTTCCTACAAAGTTTCTCAGTTTGGGAGCAACGCTCAGGAGAAAAGGCAATTTTTGGTGAAAAAACAGCAGGAAAAGCCTCACAGTAGTGCAAGGGCAAGGCTGGGCTCTGCCCTGGAGGCTGGGCTGTCCCACAGGGCGCTGCTCCTCCCGATGGATGGATTTCTTTGCGTGTTTTCCTGTCTCTGAAAATCAGGACCAAGCCCAGGAATTCCGGGTGATCCTGAGCAGCCATGGCCACCACAATTCCAGCCACTGCCATTCCCAACTCCCCCCAGCCCTGACCCGGAGGTGACAGCTCCACATTCCTTTACCAGCTGCCATTTCGTTCTCATCTGAAATAATTAAAAGCCTTTTGAGGGTTTTTTTATTTTGCCGGTAATTTGATTCTTTATGTTATTTTTACACCGAGCACTTACGTTGGGTGAGAGTATTTATTCCTGAGTTCTTATTTAATCAGTAATTGCATTTTACTGAGAAAAAAAAAATCCCCAACTTATTTTAAAGAAAAATAATTAAAAACATCAGTTTACAGTGATCATGTGGGGATTAAAAACTATATTTAATCATGCAATGGATTTTTATTATTTTTATTCTTGTGTTATAGCCAGTGTACAGTGGTTTTATCTCCTCTTTGTACTTGCAATAACATATTATTTGACCATGAATCACTTTAATGGATTGAAACATAAGCATGTGAATTGAAAAATAGATACATTAGTCAAATCAATAAATAAATATGAAAATATATTTCTACTATGAAAAACCATCTTGGCTACTGTGTCCTCCAACTTGGACAGAGAAAGCTGAAA
The DNA here is from genome assembly GCA_024500445.1 of Entomyzon cyanotis. Taxonomy (NCBI): domain Eukaryota; kingdom Metazoa; phylum Chordata; class Aves; order Passeriformes; family Meliphagidae; genus Entomyzon; species Entomyzon cyanotis. Next base: position 1,472,288 of record JAKEPQ010001000.1, read on the forward strand.
TATATAGCTGTAAAATATGGCTTGCCGTGTCAACTAGCCAGTGCCTGCAGCCTAAAAGGAATTTTGAGCACTGGGTAAGTAGTATTTCATCAACAAAATCATAAAATAAAGACATTAAAATGAAGGAATGATTGAGTGCTGCAGGACGTTTGTAAAATCACCCTTCAGTCTGGGGCTGGAGTAGTTTAGTATTAGACATTGCATACTTTTCATATAAATTTGCTTACAAATAGCATGTCTTAACAAGCAATATTGCCAGACTGCCCCTGTAGCAAATATTTTTTCACTCTGTTGCTAAACAAACTCTCCTCGTGTATTCTGTGGCGTGGCTACAGTCGGCATAAATAATGCATCCTTAATATTAGGGGAAAAATACAGTATAAACCTTCACACACAGCATTAAACCCTGTAATGAACTAAGATTTTGAGCTGCTAAAACAGGTTTTTTTCACCGGTTTTTCAGTAGGAAAGTCCATCCTTCTTGCTTTTTTGGTTCTGCTTTGGGGTAAATGCAAGGTTTCATTAATTGCCAGGAATCTTTCTTGGATTTACATCATTTTGATAGCGGAATATGGCCTTTTCCCTTTCCATCTGTGTGACCTCTGTGTCCACGTTGGGAAGCTGATGAACAACCTTTGTGGCTGTGGATCAGTGTAAGCAGCTCAATAACAGGGGGATGTTAATTGCTCATCTTACATGGTCTAGAAATAAGCAGAGCTTGGTGTCTTTTTTAGCTGACATGGAGTTCAGACAAGAGAAGCTTTAAATTTCCTTTCAAGTTGCTAATTAGCTATATGAGAGAATGACAAAAATACAGACTTTCCCAAAGTTTATTTGCATTTTTCTACCTTGACATATTATGCAAATATTAAGTTGTCATTTGCATATGACAAGAATATCTGATCTTATTGCGCTTCAAGTCCCTTCAAATGCTGATATAAAGTTAAAACGTGAATCAATGTATGTTTTATGTGGTTTATGAGCTGCATTGTCACTTTTTGACTGATACATTTCGCATGTGAACTCGACTTTGTACGAAGCCAGCCCAGATATCCTTGCTGGAATGGCTTTGATATGGAATTGGAGTGATGAATATCCTTAGCATCATCAGGAAGCTCAAGTGGGTTCAAACTGGAGTTTTAACAACAAACCTCCTAGTGATTTTGAGCTACAGAGCAACAGTTTTTCGTTGGGTTGTGGCATCACAGTGCAAAATATTCATCAAAACAGCAGTGAGAAGGCATCAGAGTAAAGCAAAACACCGACAAGGTTCACACTTTGCATTTCTGGGTCAAGACAAGACCTGTCTGCAATTAATTTGCCCTGATGATGTTACATCTTGCTGTTGGGAGACCTTGGGAGGCTCTTTGTGGTGCAGCAAGTCCCTGGGGAAGGGCTGGGCATCCATCTCTGCTGGGAGAGGGAGGGAGGAAGGGCTGGCAGAACCTCCCAGGCTCAGGCCCCAAACACAAATGTCTCCTGAATCTCTGCAAACAATCCCACTTGGAATTATTGTGCAGCTTTATTGTATTTTCAGCAATGTGCTTTGCTGGCAATAGAGAGACAACTTCAGAGGTAATACCCTGGAATCTCTTCCTGTTATAGATGGCTGTAGCTCATATATATAATGTGATTATTTCTTTCATTAAAGGAACTAAGTAATGTTATTAGATTTGGCTTTTTTTAGTGCATCAAATGGTTTATTTTACCCAGGCTGGAATTATTCTTTTCCAGAAATCCAGAGGTCATTTATTACACAAAGCACCTTGCGTTTACAGAAAAGAGAGACAGCAGCTTTAGCTGTATTTCTTGTGTCTGCTTCCTCATTGCCTGAGTGTGAAAACTTTATTGCTCATTATCTACTGGGCTGTGATGAAGTGACAGATGATTTATTGGGAGCCAAAAACTGTGTTTCAATGGTGAACATTTTTATCCTTTTGTGTTGCAGCCTGCCAACCCCTCTAACTGCTGAGGCAACAAATAAAGAAAACTCACTGCTGGAGGGCCCTGTGACTATCACTCATAAACGTCCACATTTCAGATCCCACTCTGGTTCTAATTTGATTCAATTCCCTTTTGTTGCTTAAAAATTCAATTTGTTTAATTGAGCTGTTTGACAGTAAAATCTGAATTCCATGCATTTTAACCATTCGTATTAAATTTCCCTCCACATAGTACTTTTAGTGATGTGCTTTAAAAGAGGTCACTTTAATTTAAATTTGGTGACCTTACAAGCTTATAAAAAGATCTATATGCTATCCTTCTCAAACTGAAATTAAATTGAATAAATGTGAGATAATGTTACAGTAGATATTTCTGACTGAGGTTTTGGGGTCCTGCAGAAATGAAACCTGCACTAGGAAGCAGGTTTCCTCTTCCTCTGTTCCCTTCCCAGTCTGTTTTCCACCAGAAGCAACAATGATGGTGCAAGGAACATCCCATGGCAGGTCAAACCAACCATTAAAATTCATGTACAGCTTAATACTGGAGTTGGACTAGTTATATTGTCTTTGTTTGATAAGTTCTCTGCCCCTGGCTTGGGTTATTTCCATTTATTTTTAGACAGGGCTACACAGTTTTGACATTTCCATAGCGGAGTATCTTTTCCTTTAGGTTTAATAAGAATTATTGGAACCGGCGCAAGACTTTAAGATTTAGTAAACTTTAATCTGTAAAATTTAATAGCAATCTCCAAGTCATTATGAGTATATAGGATGCATTCTGGCTTTACAAACACTTTTAAGCAGTGAGTTATGTTCCAAGAATGGCTTTGTTGTGTATCATTACGTCCAGGTAAATGCCAGGATGATGACATAATTGGTAGTTGGGAGTAAAATACAACCTCTGTAAAATGTTACTAAGGTAAACGTAGCGGGGTTGTAATTCATTATACATAAACATGACTAGGAGTTATTTATCATTTTATGAAATACAGTATAACCTGAGCTCGCCGTGTTCTTCATTACTTTATGGGAATTGTTACAGGCTCGTCGTGCTCGCTCCTTTATTTGCCTTTAATGATTTACCAAACCCACGGCAGGTTCCTTCCCAGCCCTCTCCGACGCTCCTCCTGATCTACCAAGTCCTAAAAACTGGCCTCATTAGGAATGATATCCTGCCACCTCCAGACACTGACAAATTTACAGCTTTGGATTAAAGGTCATATGGGCATTCCAGCCATTAAACCAACCCCATTCCACAGTACCTGCGACCGCCAGGAAATACATTTTTGCACACAGATGCCCGTTCTGTTATTTCCTGCTAAAGACATACAGTAATAGTTTGAAAGCAACAAAAGCCTATTTTGTACCTGTTCAGCTTGCAAGTGCGTTAGCCCTAGGCTACTGTTTAACTTTTAACCCTCTTGTTCACACAGCGTACATGCATAAAACTACAATGTACCACATAATGAAGCGGAGCTGGCAACATTTGTTTTAGACTGTTTGCTGTAGGACCTGCTTCTCTCCGGTTTGAAAATCAGTTCGGAAAACGAAACAAACAAGACAAAACAAAAAAAACCCGAAGGTGTCTCGCTAGGAATTGAGTGATTATGCTGGGGTTTTGCCCACGTTTAATAGCAGCCCTGCTATGCTTTCTGTGTATTAACAGGGCTTTCAAGTAAAAAAGAAATAATTCAGCACCAAATGATTTTTGAAGAAGAATTTCTTTTGCAATTCTTTCCCGGTGTCTGATTTTAAAACATTTTATCAAGCTTCCACTATATGTGCCAAACACTCTCTTGTCAGGTGTAGGATGAACTACAGTATAACTGTGAGATATTTCTTTCCCTCATAACAATCTTGAGCCATAGCCCGTGATGAATTATTTGTACCATCACAAGGAAATTCCCCTCTTCTGCACTTAAACCCAGCAAAATTACACACCAATTGTGGCAGAGCAAACATCTGATGTGACAGCTGTATAGCACACGGAGATCCATTGGTCCATTGGTTAATCAGCAGATTTTAATGGTGCTGGGGAATATGTGGTGCCCTGAATTAGAAATGGAGCTGTGCTCTTCACTGGTAGGACAAATTTTCTACCTGTGGGTGAAGGATTCCTGATGGTGAAGGGCTTCAAATGTTTAAAAGAATTAAAAAAAAAAAAAAAAAAAAAAAAAAAAAAGAGAGAGTGAAAGAAATGAAAAGAAAAAAAAAAAAAGAATGTGGAAAATCTGCCATAATTCAGAACACAAAAAGGAAATCCTGTGGATGAGTCAATTATATGGTTCCTAATGATGGTTCAGCCTGGAGGCCTTGAGCGAGGAGGGGAGGAAATAGGGGAAGATTAACTTGGTTAACCTTCTTCCATTTCCCTGTACCAGGCAAGTACTTTACTCACTGCATTCCCTCCTCTTTAACCCACACTGTTATTTCCCACTGTAGCAGGGGACTGCTTGAATTTCACAAATTTCATGAATATTTCCTCTTTGCTTTTTACACCAGTAATTAAAATGGTAGAAAAGGTCCAATTCTGTGCTGAAAACTGGATTTAGGGGATTGGGTTGTTTCTACCTGTCACCATTAATGTGCCTCATCAGATGCTCAGGAAAATTAAGATCACAGTTTTCCTGGGCAGCTCATCATTAGGGATATATCCTAGAAATTAGAAATCCCCCCAAGATTAAAAGCAAAATCTCAGAGGCCTCTGAAGACAGCGGTATCTTTGGTGAGATAAAGGCCTGGCCAAGTGCAATAATGATAATGATAAATAACCATCATTTGTTTTTATACATGCCCATATCATTTAGGACCTCATAGTGCTCCACAATAAAATCAAAGAAACATTAACTTGAAGTAAACAAATGACAAAACCAACATCAGCAGATGGGCAAATCAACAACAAAAATAAACAAATCAGCAGGTCAGAGGCTTCATTGCAGGGATGAACAAATGAGTTTGGAGCAGAAATTTGGGCGGAAAAAGCAGGAAAGACCAAATGAAGAATGAAAGCTGTTCATGCTCCAACCCCCTGGTGTTCTTGGACACCTTTGGGTGATGTTTCACTGACATTGGTGTTCTAAATTTCCAATTAAATCTCATGTCTGCATTTTCTTTTCTTTTTCCCCCAGTCCTGAAGCTCCCCAAGCACTTCCTGGAAGCCTGGAAGTTCTTCAGGCACAGCTGGATGGAGACACTGGGAATGTTGGACTGAGATGGGCAGTGATGAAAGGCAGGAATCCAGACACTGGATATGTTTTTAAATGGTCTGATTTGGAGAGAATATAAGAGTAAAATGGAAAATGTATGACTCTCTTTTGGACCTTGGTGTGGTGAACATGACTTGCACATCCTCATGCTCCAGGGTCTGCAAAGCTCCCCTGTACCCAATTCCCAATAAATTCATGATCCACAGGTGAGCTGTGGTCAGCAGAAACATTTTTTGTCAAAGCAAGTAGGATCCTGCTGGAAATATTATTATTATTTACTGCTATTACGGATGTTTATTTCTGGTAGAGTTGAACCTAAAACTTTATTACACTGCACATCAAACAAATGCTTGCTGGAAAATCCTCTTCTCTGAAATTGTGAGGGAAAAAGTCTTGATAACCCATTTAATGCTAGGAATTAATTGTGATTCATTATTCTGACTGGATGGCAGCAAGAAGAGGCACTGTACAGATCTGGATGCCCAGAGACACCAAACCTGTTGACCTGTGATCATCTGATTTTCAGCCAAACATAACCTTTTCTTTTGTTTTTGTTTAAACCCTGTGAGGCTGTGGAGGCAGGGAGGTTCCTTCACCTAAGGCTTGTTTAGTCTCGAGGCACTGAGAAGCAGGAATGCTCCTGGGAGCACTGGGATTTCCATCCTCCCTGTGCTCATTTGTGCTTCAGAACAACTCACCCTTGGCGTGTGATGATCATCTGCTCATGATTTACCCAGAGACTGTAAATAAGGATTTTGTTTTCTTTTAAAAATATATCCACAGCCTCTATAAGGACAGATTTTAGGTGGGGTTTTGAATTGGGGTATGCAAGGCCAGTGCTTCAAACTCATTCTGGATTGAGAGACACCCAAAACATGAATCATGTAATTAGAAGCAACTTCAAAACTTAGTTAAAAAATTAACTCTGTGCACTCCAAATATGTAATTTAATTTACCATCTCCAAATACTGCTGCAGTTCTTTCCTTGCTGAAGATTTGTCCTTGCAATTCTTGTTTTATCAAGTTTTTCTGTATATGGAATAGAAAATGTGAGAAAAGTACCTGTATTTTGGCTTGCCTTTGGGTGTTATTTGTACTCGCTGGCACTGGCAGTGAGAATTTGTCCCCAAGCTCATGACAGAAACTTTCCTCTGCCACTTTGGACATTGTAAGGCTAAGAAGCACTGCTGACAGACATGTTCCAGGTCACAGAACAAGATTTCCTGATCAATAACGTTCCAAGCAAACTTCAGGGGCAGAAATACAATTCCTGACATTGACAGAACACAAGATCCTGCAAACTGTGATGCTGTGAGAGCTCTGTGTGGAGACACCACTGCTGTCCTGGACTGATTTCTGCAGGGCTGTGCCATGGAGGGACAATTCCACTGTCCCAGGATCTCCTAAACATTGTGCCCAAGAAGGGAGTAGTTGAAAACTGGGAATTTAGCTTGGGAGAAGCAGGATCCTGCCTGGAGGATGCTGTTCCAGCAGCCCCATCCACGCAGCAGCTCCTAGAAGTGTTTTTGTCACAGTGGTTTATTTTCCACAGTGTGTAACTTGGCAAAAACAATTCAATCCACACTCAGGCTTGGCATTCCAGGTCTCAATCCATATGGAAATGCTTGGTAGGTTTAAAAAAGATAAAATTTAAATTGTGCTGTTCCAAAATTGCAGGAAAAAAAATAAAAGGAATAAAAGATTGTTTTGTCCTTGACTTTTGGTGCTCCTTGTGCTTCTCTCCCTGAGACTTTAATTTGCAGGGAGCTCTGTACAGGCAGCCCCTGTTCATGGTTTAAACCTAACTGAAGTTTGGGTGTACAATATTAAAACTTTATTCAGTATTAAGGCAAGAACCAGGAGGAAGATTGCAAAATTTAGCTTTAGCTCTAAATACAGGTTCTTTTACTTTGTGTGAGTTTGGGATGTTCACACCTGAGGTTTTGGGTTCAATCCAACCCAACTAAACATGTTGTGTTTCATTTTTAAATTGGGAAGCTGCAGTACATGTTTAAGCTCTTAGCATGGTGAGACTTAAAAAAAGATAAAATCCTTCCCATTGCTTGATTTTAAAAGAGGGTTTGGCTGAGGTTGGAAAAGCCCTCTCAGATCAGCAAGTCCAACCATTCCCAGCACTGCCAAGGCCAACACTGCCCCATGTCCCCAAGTGCCACATCCACAGGGCTTTCAAACCCCTCCAGGGATGGGGACTCCACCCCTGCCCTGGGCAGCCTGTTTCACTCTTCAGTTTCACTCTTTACAATCCCTTTTCTCATTTGTGTCATCTAAACAAGGGCTGATTTTTGAGAGTTGAGGAGAAAAAATCCAGGATCATTCTCAAAGTGAAGATATTGCAGTGAAAACAATTGATACTTAAAACCATCTGAGGTCTTCAAAAGCTCCTGTAACTCATGAAAGGATTACAATTGCGTAAAAGGTGTGGCAAAATATTTACCATGTGCCTGCACAGCTCAGGTGTTCACAGAACCACAGAATATCCTGAGTGGGAAAGGAGCCAGAGGGATCATCCAGTCCAACCCCTGTCCCTGCACAGACACCCCAAAATCCTACTCTGTGCATCCCTGGCAGCCGCAGGCTGTGCCCATTCCCTGGGCAGCCTGGGCAGTGCCCAGCACCCTCTGGGGAACAACCTTTCCCTGATATCCAACCTAAACCCACCCTGGTACAGGCTGACCCCACTCCTGATACTGCTCACATCGTTAAAGCATTTTTGGGTGCCTAAAAGCTTAAAATCATTTTATTGTAAGGGCAGCTTGGCTGAGTTCATGGTGTCCTTCCCAGGAAGGACTCTGGGAATGCAGTTTTTATTGAGGCATTGTCATCTCCGTTTGCTCATGGACAGAAAAATCAAGGTAAAGGAAGGGAAGGCAGCATCCCACGTGGGGTTAATCCTGTATCCTTGACCAGGATTGTTCCACACTGACATGGAAATGCAGGTTTGGCTGTTTGGGGCACCAGAGCTGCCCTGGATCTCACTGTCCCCAGGATCACCCGGCAGCCTCAGCCACAGCTCCTCTCCCTTCCCTTCCCGCAGCAGCCTTTATGTCCCTGGCATAAATCCTCTTTACTCGGGCTTTGTGTCTGGGGGCCGGCAGAGCATTTGTTCCCAGACGAGGAGCATGCCGAGGCTGAGGGGAACCACGGGAGGGGGAATACATGCATATCTAGATATTTATCCAGGTATAAATACATTCACACAAAATACATGCACCCCCCCTAACCACGGGCAGACACTGAGGGAGATTTTAACTCCAAACCGTCAGGCTTTAATAGATTTAAATCAGGCTCTTAACGCTATTTTAACATATTTTTTGGTGCGTGTTTAGGAACAACAGTCATCTTAAATTGTAGTGGCACATGGCCAGAGGGAAGAGAGGTGTTAATGAGACTCACTATAAATGGAAGGAGCTCGGGAGTGACAGTTTTCCGAAGCACTGTTGGCATCGGATCGAAGAGACAGGTGGTGGCACAGGGCTGACCGATCACCTCAGATAATGATGAAAGAGGAGTGACAGGGGTGAAAGATTCAAGGACCACTGAAGAATGGCGAGGGGGAAGGCAGAGGCCATCAGGCAGCCCCGACAGGCTCAGCCTGCTCCCCACGCGCCGGTGAAATATGAGAGGGGCTGATAAGGGGGAAGCAGAGTATTATCGATATCAGATGTGGAAATGAGTGGACTTAGTAACCTATCTACCATTTGGAGTAAGTATTTACGGTTTCCATGACCAGAATCAATCAGGTTTGAAATTCATTCTTATTTGGCGGAGGAAATGTGCACTTAACCTTTACATTCGGGGTCTCCTGATGAATATTGACCTGGAGAAATATCCCAAAGGTGTTGGGTCCGACGAAAAGTTATTTAATAATTTCGTAAATGATTGCTGTGCCGCGGGGACTAAATATTTAGATCGGAAATCCTAACTTTGGATGGGTGCTGGGCCAGGGTGCAGATTATTGCTACACTGAGAGCCCTCCAACCTCTCATCAAGCAGCCATAAATCAGGGGGATGGAGGAGTTCAGACAGAGCAAATTCTGGTGACAGCCACGTGATGGACTCACGGGGGAGAAAATGAAAATTCATTCCCTGACAACCTGCTACAGGCTGCAGGTATGGCAAGGGGGAGAAGCTAAATAGATCTGTATCAGCTGCGAGGATGGCAGACCCCCAGCATATGGAAATGCTCCGGGAGGGGAGGTGAAACCCAGAGCTGCACACAAAATGCTAAAACCTCCGAGCGGCTGAATCACCTGAGCAAAGATTATATAAAAATGTAAATTGCCTGCTCCTGACCCAATCACGTTTAAAAATGAAGGGACAAAGAGTGACAGGAAAGGTGCTATTATTACAGATTCAGGGTGATGCAGAGTCACTGCTCAGATTCCTCTTCGGCAGCGGCTGGGAGGCAACTCAGGCACTGCGAATAATTTCCCTGCAACTGCCCTCTCCTATTTATACACCCGATCCGAAGGCTTTGGGGATGAAGGGAAACGATCCAGTGGGTTTGAACAGGATTCCGAGCAGGATCCATGCAAATCTGCTCCATGCGGAGATTTCAATCCCCGATTTTTTTTTTAATCTAAGCGAACTTACCCAAGATTTTCGGTGTGCAGCTAAATATTAAATTCACTTTAAGAAAGATTATTTTGCAAAGCTGGTCTCGCTTATGTGAGAGTAATGAACTCAGAGATGAGCAGGAATGGCTCTGAAAGGCGCAGGCTGCTTGGCTTTACAAAAGATCTCACTAATGGGCTAGATCAAGTATTGCTAGCCCTAAAATTAAATGCCAGTGTTTAAAACTCCATTTTTATAAGAAGAACTCGCTATTAATAAATTTTAAGGGTCTTGATTAAATAACTACAAATACATTATTATCGGGTTCATAATTACTTTAAAAATGTTCAGGTTTTGGTCATTTTCCCTGCATTATTATGGCACAGAGGCAAAATTTCACTCATATATTTGACTTAAATGACAGTCTTTTGGGATTTGCAACAGAAATTATAACTTCTGCTGCAATTTACATGTTAAGTTCTGTAACCCCGTGATAGTTCAACCATTTGTAAAAGAACAGTAGGTGGCCTAGTGGTCTAATATTCAATGAATAATTTTATCTTACATCAAGCACGAGGTCCAGTTTAATGTTTCATTACATTAAAATTGCACTGGGTGACATAAACTTTGTAATTAAAAGAGCATAACTTTTGCAAAATGCTACGGATGACTCTCCTGAAAAATCAGCATGTTTGGTTAAGCTGTCATGTTGCTATAAACTGGGTCTGGCTTTGGAATGCAAGGCACTACCTGTTGAAAAGGAGATGAGTTTATTGTCACTGTCCACAGTGCTCGGGAATTTAATTTCTCAGTATTTTACACCCAGGGAGTCACACTGTCACACAGCGCTTAGGGGATAAATAAGGAAAACCATGCAAAACAGGGAAAATAAGGTGTTGTGGCTGTGAGATGCTGCCTTCCTTGGGAGGTGGATGTCTCGGGCTGTGTCCCCGAGGTGTCCTGGCCCTGCTCGGGGTGGCCCGTTTGGCACAGCTGGGAAGGGTTGGATCTCGTCCCCTCCGGAGCCCCGGGGGTTTGGAGATGCGCCGCATCCCTGGGAGCAACCCCCAGGGCACATCAATCTCCTCTTCCAATTGCTTCTTAATGGCCCGGGAGCTTTCCAAAGGGAGCCGCGCCACGGCCCGGGCCTGCATTAGCTTTTGTTTGTCTTTCTGGGTATTACCATTAGTCATCGTTAGTTATGAGGCAATGGCAGATATCAATTAGAAGATGAAGTACGAGCCGAATCACGTGCAGGGTAATGGAGCTGCTGTAGGATCAGCTCCTGGCAGTGCTGGGGTGTTTGGGCTCCTTGCTCCACCAGGGGTATTTGGGGTGCTTGGGCTCTGTGCTCCACCAGTAGTATTTGGGGCTCCGTGCTCCACTGGGGATATTTGGGGTGTTTGGGCTCTGTGCTCTACCAGGAATATTTGGGGTGTTTGGGCTCTGTGCTCTACCAGGGATATTTCGGGTATTGAGGCTCCATGCTCCATCAGGAATATTTGGGATATTGGGGCTCTGTGCTCCACCAGGAATATTTGGGGTATTGAGGCTCCATGCTCCACCAGGGCTATTTGGGGTGTGCTGGGCTGGAGTAGCTGACTTTGGCTTTGCTTCATTTCCCTTCCTTCTGTTTGTTCACTCGAGTCAGCTGAGCCAATGAGCTCATCCTTGTTGAGCTGGAACATTTTTGGGTTTAATAGACTAAGGTTACAAGCTTAGACTCTCTTGCTCTTTCACCCCAGCTTAATTCTCTTTCCAGTTTAAAATTAAAATACCTAATTGGCTTGCAGGTAGGTACAAACAAGAGCAGAGGAAGAGGATTTAATATCTCAAGATGGTTCCAGTTGTTGCTCCCTAAATTGTGGTCTCTGAGATGATTCTCAGAGAGCACTTTTAAAGGGCAGGTAGGTAATGGGAATTTCATTGCACCGTTACACTTATTGTCATAATAGAAAAAGCAGATTAATTGTAAGAGGTTCAGGAGAGCTGATCTGTCCTGGATCTGGTGTCAGATGCAGTTTGATAGATGAAGCATTAATTGATGCATTCTGTAGCATTTGTTAAGATATATCACCCAGCCAGCTTTTATTGTTCTTTGAGATAAAGGGTTATATTAACCCAATTTCCTGTTGATTTGGGGTTTTCTTTCCTGAGACATCTAATGATAGGATTGCATGAGATGGAAGGAGAAACTAAAAACAGATTTTAAAGATATGGACCAAACGCCTAAAGATGAGGATGACATGCAGATGAAAACCAAAGAACCTGCAGAAAAAAAGGGTGATTTTTGAAAATGCCACAACACTCACCTCTACTGCACCTACCTCGATTTCCAGCACCCAAACACCTTCCCAAACCCATCCTCTCTTGCTGGCCCTGGGTCTGCAGAGATCCCCAGCAGCTGGAGCCCCAGCCTGGCTCCCTGGCTGTCCCCTCTCCCCCTCCGAGCCGCGCCGCAAATGTGCTGCATGTTCTAAAAATAAAAGCCCGGATTCAAACATGATGTATCTCCTTTGATTTCCATGCAGATACACGAGGAATGAATGTATCTATTATGCTGGGGTCTGCTGGAATGTTAATTTTGAAACTCATTTCTCTCAATCTATAATTATATCTTCTTTGTCAGAAAGTAGGAATTTCTTAGAGCGAGAGGGATTAATCTCAGTCACTGTTTTCAAACAGTTTGAGTTGGGTAGTTTCTGTAAGACTATCATTTCTTTTCTTTTAAGCCAGTTAAATTTTGCCTGAGGCTAACATTTTATACCCAGAGTAAATCTTACTAAAATTAAGAAACAGAACATACAGCTGCCCTTATTCCTGGCCCACAGATGTTACCAAAATCTGATTAAAAACCCCTCAATCTTCTGCTGCACCTTTTCATTAGTGCAATAATCATTTTTGCCAAATATCTGGCAGAAAAGGGTGGAAAAAAAGTGAAAAATATGAGGGTTTGATGATCAGCATCTTTGAAAAGACTCGTTGAACCTAGTGGGAGAAATGAGGACTTGGGGTAATCCATGTGCTGAAATATTTTTGCTTCTTTTTCTAGAAAATGTGCAATTTGGTCAGGCAGAAAAAATTGAACAGAGCCTTCCAAGCAATAAATCACTGGATTGCTGGTGACATTCATACAATGCGGATATAGTGTTAACTGTATGAGTCAGACAGCCCTTACTGCACTCAGCCTGTTCCTAGGAGGTGACCTTGCCACGGTGTAGTAATCAATCATTCTGGCACAGGACACACTGTTTTTGTTTAATATTACACTATTGGAATATATAGTAAACAAAGTGCAAAGGAAATTTCGAAAGCAAGCACTATATAAGGTGTGCTGTAATATTTTGCAGCCTGAGGAGTGCCAGCAGCATCCCTGGCCCCGTTTGTGCCTCAGGATTACCAACTTTAGGGCTGTTTGCAGCACCAAAGCATATGTGGCTACACTCAAATACTTCAACTGTCTGCACAGCTCGAGAGGAACAATTCAATGGAAATATGAAGTTAGGATTACAAAAAAGATTTACTACCAGAGACGCTGCAGTCTACACATTTCTTATTTTGGCACTTTTATACAGTGTATACATCACGATTTTCCCAGCCAAATGACAGAGGAGCAACATCCCCAACCGCCTGAAAAAAATTAAGCAAACAAATCTTAATTAACTAGTAAAAATTCTTTTAGTGTACGATAAGCGAAGTGTTGCTGCTCATAGCCAAGAGGTTATATTGGATTTCCATGCATGAGTTATACCACGAGCCAGTTAATTCATGAAGTTTGCTGTCAGTGCATAGGGTAAAGGAAGACAAAGGCAAACTCTTCAGAATGAAGGAACCCTAAGTGAAATATATTTGGTTCTTACTGTTTTCACACATAGTCGAGATGAAAGATAATGCGGTGGTAATTGAGTATATAAAACTACCTTGTCAGGGAGGCAGCATTAATGTCGAGTTTGTTCTGATTTTTCCAAGTGCAAACCACTCTGTGCGTGCTGCAAAGAGGTGAGCAATCAAATCTGTTATGGCTAAGATTCTGTTAGGTGTAAATGTGGACAGACATAATTTTTTCAATACCGCAGCCTACTTTTGTTTGCTCATGGTCCTGCAGCCACTGGTGAGCCATGTGAGGTTGAGAAGTGACCTGGGCCACCGTTTGGGGTGGCCAGGTGCTCCCATGTGCTCTCAGGAGCACAAAAATCACAAAAAACCAGGGAGCAGAGGTAAGCAGTGAGCACACAGCGCTTTGGCCCTGGCTTGCCGAGGGAAGCAGTTGTGGTGACACTTCCCAAGGTGATCTGTAGGTTTTCTTCAAAAGGGTTGGATGCTCTTTCAACTTGAAACAGTTGAGAAAGGCTGCTCTAAAGTGTCCATCACGGGGAGATGAATGGTGCTTTCATGGCAGTGTGTCCTGCCAGAGCAGGGCTGCCCCAGCACCCACCCCTCCACCCATCCTGGCTGAGCACAGACACTCCCCACCAAAATCTTCACATCTTCATCTTTTTCTATAGAATTTTGGAGGTGGAAGCCATTTTTATAATGCTCTAATTTTTAAGCAGCTCCAAGAGGAATGTGAGGAGTCACTGCCAGCAGAACCACAGCCCTGCAAGTGCTGACCCTGTGCCATAAAAAACCATGGTTGAGAACCTGCCATGAAAACCTGTGAGCTGTTGGGCTTTGAGCTTTAGAAGCAGTTCCAGCACCTGCAGGTCTGGTAGGCTCCATATCCTCCCTTCTTGCCACCAAATACCTCCAGAGTGATCCTGGGTTGCACAGCCTGGGAATTATCAACACCACATATGCACAGGAGGTCAGAGTTTCACATAGTTATGGTTATTTCATACCTGGGCAAAAATAAAGTTGAAACCTGATACTTCAGTGCACACCATGGATTTATGTTGTATTTACTTCAGCACTGGAGCCAAATCCATTTATCCCCAGACTGTCTCACCATGGGCAGGTTGCAGCTGCTTGCAATGAATTTGGTGACCAGGCCTATCAGTTGACCCACAGAACATGAATGTGCCTTTATTATAGATCTATGCATTTCATATCCTAATTATTTATTGTCTATCTGAAGGAGTCAGACGATCTCGGTGTCACAAGCGGCTCGCTGTTTTCATGGAAAAATGAGCGTTGCGCCAAGCAGATAAATGTGGGATGCATGAAGTGGGCTCAAATTCTGAATTCTGCCTTTTCATCCAGTGTTCATATTTCAGAATTTCAGCCAAGAAGGGGAAGAAAGGGGAAAGAAGTATCTAAGTGCTCTCTCAATTTGTCCATGAGCTCATAGGTTTCTTTAGTTTCAATGTGTGTGCATCAGAAAGTAAGGAAACCCTGCCTTCCAGTAAAACCTCAAGTCAGGGTAGGTTTACATGGGTGTACCTGAAAGGAGAGCTTGGCATAGTATTAGGGAAAGCAGCAAATTAAATACGTTTCCCAGGACATTTAATTTTGCAATAAAGTCCTTGGCAACAACATTTTTTGTTTATGTGCCATCAACGCTAAAAACCGAGCTGGTGTTATTTTCCTGGAAGAAACTCTTGCAGAAGGAGACGTCAGTTATATTAAAAAATGCATTTTGAAACTTTCGGTAGATGAGTTTGAAATAGGTGTTACAGCTCCTCACAGTAAATATTAAATTACTGTAGAGATACTTAGTGTTAGATGCTGGCTGCTAATGTTGATTTTATCTTAGTTGTTTAATCATTCTACAAATAAATGTATCCAGTCAGGACAGGAATGTTTCACGTTCTGTGAGTGTTAGCTATCCATTATTGGCCTTTGCATGAACAATGAGAAGTTCTTATCAGATGCTTAACAAAGACTTAATGAAATTCTGCCTAAATTTAAAACTTCAAACCATCAAAATTTCTGGGTTAATCAAAAAAAAGAATCCCAAGAAAACACCGTGGCAGGTTAACCTGGATTCTGTGTAAGAACACCATAAAACCCTCCCCAAGTTCTCTCCCAGAATCCATTACATACCTATTGCAATGCCTCAGATCTGCTGGGAATGATCATTTTCGCTCCAGTACCGCTACAGTGTCCAACTCCCGTAGCAGTAATGGGTGTCAGGTACTGCTTGGACTAGAAGGGATTAAGCCATCACCCCCCTGCTGTGTGTTAATTTATTGCCTCAGACATTTTCATATCTGATTCATTTTCGGTGAAGTTGGGTGCCTCGGTGGTGGGGAGGCCCTGTGGAACGGCTTTGGTTGGGGACAAGGTGCCGGCACTGCTGGGGGACAGAGCAGCCACGGAGCCAGGCAATCTGCAGAGGTGTGACACGGCAGCTCCTCGGGAAACAGGGAATTGCCATGCCATGGGGATCCCAGTGCTAGACATCTTCCCGTAATAGCGTTATTTCCTCGAGAAAATAAAGGGTCACTGCCGCACACAGACGACATGAAAAATGCTCTGTTGTGGGTGGGGTTTTTTTTTGTCTCCCCTGGTTTTGTTTAGTGATTATGTAGAACCTGCTGAAAAGGTGTTTATTTCTGTTTGTAAATTGAATGCGCTGGGTGTTTTGCTCCAGCTTTGCCCCAGGCTCTGTTGGATGTGATGATGGAGCTGGAAGCCGAGGCAGACACCGGCGGAGCGCGGGCAGAGGGAATCTTGGCTGGAAAACAAAGCCCTGTTTTGTCATTTCATGCCTCTTAAAAGTCCCACTCCGTGCAGGCAAAATGTGAGTTAATATACATTTAACAGGACGAGTGAAGTGAAAAATAAACATGCAAAAATAAATAGCAATTGGCTGGAAGCGCTGGGGCCATTCCCAGTGTGAGGGTGCAATGAAGCCACCAACCACTGAATTGTCCCCAGAAAAACCACCCCCATCCTGCTGTCCCTCTGTCCCCAAGTCAGGCATCTAGGATTGCTTTCCCAAATCCCTTTTCATCCATTTGTGATATGTGGGTGATGGAGAAGCTCACCCTGTCACACGTGTGTTGCACACAGACACCTCCGTGGGTTTAATTTCACACATATCCTTTGCACACACACAAATAAATTCTCCCATACCATTTTATTGAATTTCTAGTAAGTTGGCAGACTAAAGTGATTTTTAACACTTCCCGATTGGATTTATGATTTCTGTGTCATCCACCCTGCTTCTGACATTAGGAAATGTTCAACATGAGGGAATCATTCACAGGTTCTTTTAACTACACTATAAAACATTTTAGTCTCCTTTCTCTCAGAAATCCATAAATGGCTAATTTAATCACAGCCTTACAGCAGAAACCCTCAGTTTCTTCTGCTAATTATGTGGCTGAGTTTTGGTGCATAAATCATTGTGAGATGCTGGGGACAGGCAGGCAGTGGGGCTGTGTCACCAAAGGCCACACCGTGGCTTGGTTTCCAAAGTGTTGAGGGTCACCTGGGCTTGGCTCCTCTTCACGAGGCACTTGAATGGATTCTCCAAATGGAGTTTTCAGGAGATCAGAGAATCAGAGAATTCCAGGCTGGAAGAGAGCTCAGAATGGTCTAACCCATCCTGGCAAAGTTGGTCTGGACAAGACAGCCCAGCACCCTGTCCAGCTGAATCTTAACAGCAGACAAACCTGACCCAGAGAAGAACTCCAAGATCATCAACTCCAAACATTTCCACTGCGCTGCCAAATCCACCATGTCCTCCCCCCTCAAAAAAAAAAAAAACCCCGAAATTGATATCAGTATAAAAATTAATAACAAGAGGAAAAGAATTTTAAAGTCTTTAAGCAGTTTTATGTATGTAGAGAAAGGCCTAAGCCTTTGCACTCTGTGTATGGTTTTGTTGGAACTCATTTAGTGTGGTAATTGCCAAGATCCACTGCCCTTGCAATCTTTTTTCATGTTTTGTGGTTTATGCAGTGAGTAATTTATTATACAAATACAATTCCTTTGTTCCATCCAAAACCAAGAAATAAAATAAAATATCTCTCAAAACTGAGATATTTAATTTTGCCTTCATTTACACCAGCATCTTTATCTCTTTCTAGCAAAAATATAAATACAATAAAGGAATAAAATATGATCATGTAGGTTGTAATGGAGAGGGGGGAGAAAATATCTCTTAGCTGGGCCTGTAATCTTGAAGAGCACTGAGTTTTTTGGTAGCCTCACACTTTTTAACCTACCTGTGCAGGTGCTGCAGGCACACACCCTCCTCTCATTCTTCCCTGGGACATCCCAAGGCCTGGTGACTCTGGAGTGTGACCTGCCTGAATAACACTCTGTTGATGAGTTGAAGTATGTTTTCCGCTTTTTAAAGAAAGTAAAATCTGACAGAGCAGCTCACCCTGGCACGTTTTCAGTCCACGTCTGCACCCTTTGTTCCCTTTGCCCTGTCACCTCTCCTGTTTGTTGCTCTTTCCTCTCCCCTCCTCAGTCTCATTCCCTTCTCCTTCCCCCCTCAGCTCCCCATGTCCTCTGGAAGGATTTCCTGCACCACTTCCCATTTTCATCCTGGTGTCTCTCCCACACATCCCAGCCCTTGAGGTGATGCACTGACCTGGCACCTGATGGAGAACCCGAAATTGCAGATGTCACTGCATACTCCAGCTGTATTCCACCCCAAAACCCTTCTTAATGCATAATAATCAATACCAGCATGTGAACCATATGCACCATTAACTACAATTTACATTTGATAAAATACTGTTTTTCTTCATTAGGTTACTGCTGCTGTCACAACGTGTTCATTTGGGGAAACACTTGGGGATGGAAAGTCATGGTCCATCTTATTTCTCTGGAGTCCAAACCCCAGTTTGTGTCCTTTTGCCCACGTGTGATACCAAGCAGGACCAATTTTCATCCTGAGGGTCCAGAATTAATTTTTCAATCAAGTTACTACTGATTTACTTGGGGGTGAGACTCGATTTCTGAGAAAACCCTGAGACAGGAGCTGTCATAGCCAACTTTGAGAAGCAAAGGGTGTTTGGGGAGCAAAGGTTAAGTGAGGATGGAGAAAACACAGTGGGACCAGTTAATAAAACACACTAAGATGTGCTATTCTTTAACTGGTTTTAATTCTCAGGGGTTAAAAAAAGCATGGCTGTGTAATGGTGTGGAAATGCAAGCAACTGTCGGAGCCAGGTGCTCAAGTATTTCCAGACATCATTTTCTATTTCAAGCTCAAAGACTTTTGGAAGAGACACACCAACAATATTCCACGAGAGCAAGGGGTAAGCCCAAGACTGGTGTGTGGTTACAGTTTACTAAAATCTAATTGCAAATATATGGATTTTGGTGCATTTTCCCCTTAGAAAAGTGAGTCACAGCAACCTTGCTCTTGTACTCTTGCATTAATCTTCTGAAATACTCCTGACAGCTTGGCCCAACTTGTTACACCTATTTGTAGAATGATTAAACAACTAAAATAAAATCAACAATAGCAGTCAGCACCTAACTGCAAGTATATTTATAGTAATTTAGTTTTGGGCCCATGCACAGACTGTCCTAAAGCTGATTTTACCCAAGGGGGTGGATGCTGTGGTAGCTGCAGAGACCCCACAGCAGCGAGGACTTCAAGGCATTGTCCAGCCCCAGGTCCTGGTTTAGATCTCACAGAGCCCTGCACTGGCACAGAGCAGCAAAACTCCTCCAAATCATGGAATAGTCACAGAATGGTTTGGGTTGGAAAGAAACCTAAAGCTCATCCTATTCCACCTCTCTGGCATGGCAGGGATTCCACTGTCCCAGGCTGCTCCCAGCCCCAATGTCCAACCTAACCTTGGACACTTCAGGGATCCAGGGGCACCACAGCTTCTCTGGGCACTCTGTGCCAGGGCCTCAAACCCTCACAGGCAGGAATTTCTGCCTAACATCTGACTTCATTTCTGGTCATTCAGCCCAAACCCATTTCCCCTTATCCTAATACTGTCTACCCATGTAAAAATTCCCTCTCCCTCCTTATTTTCAGCCCCCTTTAAGTTCTGGAATTCCACAATGAGGCCTCTCTGGAGCCTTCTCGTCTCCAAATTCCTGTTGTAGGAGTGGGGAGTGTGGAGGGTGCAGAGCCCCAGTGTGCCCACAGCCTTCAAGAGCAGGGAAAGGACATCCTTGATCCTCCATTTGGGGAACAATCTTCCTCTAGTAGCTGGAAATTTTTAATAAGGAGGTTTTATATCACCGTGCAAGGTGCACTTAAGGGAATGTGACACGGTGTGACAGCACTGAGATGCTGCAAAGATTTTGGACAGAATTACAAATTCTGCTGGTGTGGCAGCAGCTGGGCACAGCAGAGCATAAATTAACATATAACTAATAACTATACTGGCATTATAGCGAGTATCTCATGGTGATAAGCTTCATGATTCTCTTCAACCCACTGAAGTTGAAGGAAGAGCAAAGGCCTTTTCAAGCTTACTTTATCTTCTTGCTTCTTAAGTGAGACTAATCAAGTTTATATCCTTTTAGCTTATTATTAGCCCAGCAGAGCTTCTGGCACTCTTTACAGCTTTTTTGACATGAAAGTTAGTTACACCTACTGTACTTAGTATGACTTCACTTTTCTTGTGATAAATCCTGAAAATTAATATACTGTATCCTCCAGATTACAAAATGAAAGTGTCCTAGACATTGTGAATACTCTGGCTGTGGAATGCTGCCAGTAAAGGAAAAAACTGATGTCTTAATGATCTCTGCTAATAAAAAGAAACTGGGTAGTAAATTTTCTTGGTTAACATGTCAGGCTATTTTTTTTTCCTCTTTCTTATCCTAAACTTGAACTGACACATATTTCAAAATTTTTTTGCAAAGTGGAAGAATCCTTGAGAATAAAATGTCTTGGATGTAAAGAAATAATAATGAGAATCCTAGAGTGAAGCAAGTCCTGCTTTCTTTTTCCTGCTCCCATCGTCTCTCATAGGAAGCTGGGCTGCAGGAGGAATGCAAGCCCGGGCCCTGGACACTGAACATAGGTTAAATTCTTTCCTTAATTAAATGAAGGATAATAATGAAATCTTTTGTTACATTATTTGCTGACCGGGCCTCCTGATTTGGTAAATTAAGAGAAAGTCAAGCTCTGAAACAAGCACCCATTCTTGCTCCGAGGGCAGCACTGGTGGCACCGGCGTCTTATTGAACACAGATCTGCTTAATCACAGTTCCCACTGTTTGTTAGGATAACGAGTGCCAGCTGTTTGATAGCAAGAGGCAGAGCTGGCCATCTTTGTCACTCCCATTTAGGCCCTGGATCAGAGCTGCGTGTCGGCGGAATCGTACAGGGAGCAGAATCACCGCGAAGAGCTCTCGCAATGCGTTCCGCAAATTTGGGCAGAGCATTTGCCGCTGCACGCGGAGCTCTGCCATCTATATCTAAAGCCACCCACCATTGGGAATATAAAGTCAAAGCAGAAAAATTGAGCATTTAATGGTCTACCATTATTGCCGAAATCGCAATGACAGGCCGTGATCTTCAAGTACAATTTTGATCCTTATGTAGTAACTGAAATTACAGCATTTCATACTCTGACTATATTATAGGGAATAAAACATCTGTCTAAATATTGGAGATATAAAACCCTCAAAATAAAGATATTTGAGAATATCTTGCACAGAGCACCTTTCCACCTGCTTGCTTAGTATAATGCAGTCATTATGGCAATAAATGTTTCTAATAAAGTATGAAAATGGATTGTTTGCTTTGCTGCTTGTATGAACTCTCATTTCTCTTTTTATTATATTGAATCTGACATTTGCTTACCCTTTATCAGTAGAATATTTAATCAACTCCAATCTGTAAGAAGCAAAAGGAATTTCTATTTTATTTAAAACCTGTCCCACATGAAAAAGGACTGGGAAAATAGGTCATGCAGTGTATGGGAAGTGTGAGAAGTGTTAGAGTTGCAATGGTGAATATTTATCTAGTCTACAAAAGCAATGGTTCTAAACTCATGCAGTAACAGGCGAGTCTGCTCCTATTGTTTAAAGTCCTGCTGAAATGATTTAATGGCTTAATGTTTCTAATTTTTATCCACAGTACAGGATCTAGAGAATTAAGCCTCTGTCAGCTTTATTTATTTTCTCTGTCAGAGTATTTTCTTGCACTTTTTGCTACATAACTCTTCAGAAATGCTATATCCATATCGATTGTAATTTCCTTGGGCTCTTGGCCAAAATACTCAACGTAAACAGTCTGTGTTTCCTCTCCATCTGTATTTTGGCTAATCCTCTGGTTTAGACAATCTACTGACAAGTGCTGGTTATCTGGAGGTGCACGGGTTTCAAACCGGCGCACTATGATTTATGGTTCTTGTTTTACAGAAAGTATCACAAGCTCACAGAAGTGAAAGCTTCCAAATAAGCACCTAACTTTTGTAATAAATGCAGCTAACAACATGTCTGCAAATATATAGCAAACAGAGTGAGTGATGTCTTATTATGCAGGCCACAGTTTGACTTGGTCTGGTTTTATTTATGAATATGTCCTGCATCTGTTTCAAATTTCAGACCCGCTCAGTTTCTCCCATAGCCTCCCAAACAAGCTTGTGCTGAAGGTTGTTAATTATCCTAATAAAATATTTGTATCAATTTGACTAAAGATCTGCAATGCTTCTGCCACCAGCAGACATTTTTTAATAACTGAATTAAGAGAAATAATTACAGCTAGCACTGGAATGGTCAGAGATGTCCAGATTGTATTAAAAAAAAAAAAGGAGGGGAGGGGGGAATGGGCAGAGCACAGAGAACTGTACAGGAGCAAAGGGACATATGATTAAATTAAAGGGCAGTGCTTTGTGAACAAACAAAAGGAAATCCTTCTTCATACAATCCATAGTCAATCTGCCGAATTCACAACCACAGGGGGTCATTGAAACAAATGCTGTGGCTGGGTTTCAGAGCAGACCGGATAATTTTATGTCTCTTATTAAAATACGTAGCCCTGGAAGCTCAGCTAATGATAAGGGTAATCAAACCCCAAGCTGCAGCCTGTGAGATGGTGTTGGAGGCATGGGAAAGGAGCCTGGCTGCCCTGAGCCAGCAGGATGGGGACTTTTGGGGGCTCACCTCCCTTTGAAGAGGCGGGCGCTGCCCACCACTGATCTCCCCCGGTGCCACAATTCCTCCGTCCTCAGGAAAAATAAAACAGGAGACCCCAGTGTGAATTTCTAAGCATTCCCCTCTTCCCGCCGGTTCCTCGGCACTGAGTGATCTTTGAGAGACGTGGCTCCCTTGGCTTCTCCTTGTCGTGTGATTAAAGAGCTGGTGCAGGGATGACCTGTAGGGACCACCCTGAGCATCATTCTGGGTGTGGAAGGGGCAGGGTTTGCCCACTGCTCTGTGCAGGAACTCTTGTCCAGCACAGTAGGTATTTAACCCTCTGCCAGAGAGTAAAACTTTAAATATATATTTTTCTGCAATGCAATCTTTTAGTTGCTCTTGGTGAACCCATGTTAAACCACGAGACCTTGTCCCTCGCTTTAGCTGAGCACTGGGAATTTCTCTGTCTGTATTTCACACATGTGTTACACTGTCTGTTACCCAGGAATGGCTTCCTTGTGACCCTACAAGAAAATGGGACATATTCCAGGCTTGTCAATGAATACCTCCTGCAACAACTTGAGTGCCATTGCCTGCATGACATTGGTATCCATGTAAAAAATAGAATAAATTTTAAAGGGTTATTTTTTAGAAAATGTAAATAGAAAAGTATTCAAAAATATTAAATTATTAAAAAACAAAAGCAGCAAACCAGTGAGCGCATGGGCAGGGAGCAGGGCCTTTTGTGGAACTCTGATTTCTTATTTCACTCCTGGGCAGAAGAAAAAGTGACAACTTCTCCTCTCAGCATTGTCAGGGTAATGATTTTTACATGGTGTGGAGGGAGGGAGCCTAAACATCTGTATCCCTTGGCAGAGAACCACGAGGAGATGTTGAATTGGCATTTAGAGGTGAGCTCCATGGCAGGATGGGGAAGCCAAGCTCTGCTTCATCCCATGGAGACTTCACCCAAAGATTCCCTTAAATATTTGGAGCCGTCACCCCTAAACCCAGGGGCTCAGTGTGGTGTTCTCAGCTCGGCTGCTCCTCACTGAGGGTTCTGTGTCCACCATTCAGTTTTGCTGGAATTCATTGAGTTAGAACCTGATTTTAGGGTGCTAAAATGAATGAAATGAGCACACTCCCCTTGCCAGCTATTTTGGATGTTGCCCTCAACTTTGTTCCTTGGATTGCTGTTGCTAACACGTAATAAAACTCTGTCATCTGCAAAAAATTTGCCACTCTCCAAAGTTTTCTTTTCCAGCTGAAATGGACCCAGGCTGGTGTGCTGCTCCCAGGGACAAGCCATTGTCACCAGCATGTGGGACACCACTGCCAGGATTAACTGTACTGATCTTCTAGGACAGCATGTTAACAAAAATTTAATGAATAACTAAAGGAATAAATCTGGTCAGTCACAATAAATCAGGGACTGGAGTCCTTGTTGGGAAATCCTTGCCTTCTGGCCCAACCTTCAAGATAAGGCACTTTGTCTCATTTCCCAGCAGGTATTATTTCCTTCTGGATTTGTGACAATGGTGAGATCTTGTTGGTTTTTTTTTCCCCCTGCTTTAATCCTTGGGGAAAAATGGGTAAAATTGCAGGACTTGCTTTTCAAAAAGGAGCAGTGAACTGCAGCTGCACCCTGACCAAAGCGGCGGCCTCTGCTTGCCAGCTCCTTCTTTTCCTTGGGAAGAAATTGTCAGCGTGCTGGTGAAATCCTGCAGAAGAATTAATGAGATTGTTCAGAAAATAAACCAGCTTTTATTTTTCTACATAAAAGTTTGTGTTGAGCTTGACAGGCTAAAACGACTCTGGGAGAGAAGCAGGGCCCAGGCGATGCTCTCCTGCTTCTCGGTGTGAGCGCAGGAGCCTGGGCTGCTTTTTATGTTTGTTAAATGCCATTTGTGCTGGGATCACACCCCTAAATCACCAGGATGAAACACGATTCTCCTGACTGGATTCCTTGATCTCAAGGAAATTCCAGATAACCATCATAATCTCTTTATATACCTGCTAATGGATCAATGTTTCCAAAGGGTGCCTAAAAATCAGTGCATGTTCTCATCTCCTCACATCTGCATGTGCAAGACCATGAGCACATTCGTGATGGATAAATGCA
Organism: Entomyzon cyanotis; assembly: GCA_024500445.1. NCBI lineage: Eukaryota > Metazoa > Chordata > Aves > Passeriformes > Meliphagidae > Entomyzon > Entomyzon cyanotis. Next base: position 1,497,094 of record JAKEPQ010001000.1, read on the forward strand.
CATCCTGTTCCTCCTGCATGGGCTGGTGTTTAATGCAGGCACACAGGACACTGTTTGCATACAGAAGTAGACAGGGAGCTCCAGTTCTTCCTCCTCAGTTTTCCCCATGATCACAGCAAGGGGAGATGAACAAGATCTACTCTATTCCCTACACCTCACCTTCCTGGAAAGGGTGTTCCCTGAGGGATAACTGTCCCTGTCCCAAGCAGTGGCTCTTCCATCATGTCCCAGGTGCAGACACTCTTCCACTTCTGAGACCACTTTGGAAAATTTGGCCTCACCAGAGCACTAAAGCTGAGAAAGTCGCAACGACAGAGCTGAAAAATCTGGAGAGAGATGATTTACAAGAGCTTTTAGTAGCAGGATGAGGGGGATGACTTGCCACTGCCAGTGGGTAGAGTTAAATGGGATTTTGGGAAGGAATTCCTCACTGTGAGGTGGGGAGGTCCTGGAAGAGGTTCTCAGAGAAGCTGTGGTTCTCCTGGATCCCTGGAGGTGTCCAAGGCCAGGTTGGACATTGGGGCTTGGAGCAGCCTGGGACAGTGGAAGGTGTCCCTGCCCAGGGTATGGGGTGGTGAGATGAGCTTCCAGATCCTTTCCTACTTGGACCTTTCCATAATTCTATGATCTGCTGAATTCATGACTGATTCATTGACTGAATTCAGCAGGAGAAGAGCCAGGGATTGCCTAGCCGTGCTGATCCTCATGCATCACTGGAATCAGTGGGAATGGCTGAACTGAAGGAAGCCATGTTCTCTCTGCTCTGGCTGGGTAAAGAAGAGAAACTTGAGAGTTAAACTGATTTTTCTGGATCTAAACAAGTGAAGAAGACTGGATTTTAAAACACTGCTCAGCTGTGATTACTGTCTGCTGCTGGAGGTGGGAAATTGTCTGTGAACACACTGGGAAACTTTGGTGGGAAGGACATAGATGACACAATTTCCTTTTTTTTCCCCCATCAGAATCTGAATTCTCTTACAGGGTCAGAGGGAAACTTCCAGTTAAAAAAGAGGCAAAATTCTGACAGAACCTAATTGCAACCCTTTTCCAGATTTAAGTCATCTCGAAGAAGTAATTTAACCATACTGTGCTGGCTGCCATTTGTAAATTGTTAATTAACGAGAGACCAAATAATAATTACCGCTGGAGCCATTCAATTAAAAGATGCGTTCCAAACTTTGTTCACACAGTCTATATCACCAACATCATGTCTCCAAATAGGCCACAAATGCTGGCAAAAGAGCAAACCCCAAGTTTTTCCCCATCATAATAGAACAGCAGTTTTTATTATTTTGATTGTTAAAGCTTGCGGTTTCCTTCTTCAAGTGGCTCAGGAATATGTCTCTTTGTGGTTTTGCTAAGAGAGTATTTTTGAGAAGAAGAGATTGAAAAAACAGCAAACAAACATTCCTTACAAGAAAATGCTGCCCTTCCGTGTAAAATGCTCAGGAAAGGTTCCCATTTGGACTTGCTGTGAGACAGAAGAGAAAATGGAGAACAAATGCCTGTGCCTGGTCTGGATAACCTAAAGTTAACTCCACATGTCAAACTGATTGCCTGACACAAGGCAGGCATATTCTGTGATGACAAACAAATAGCACCTCCATCCTGCAGACATCCCCTAATTATAAAAGAGAAATTATTTCCCATTTTCATTGCCAGCAAATGTATGTTACTCTGGTGCACCATAATTTCTGTCTAAGTACTGTATCAAAGTTTGCTGAATGTGAAGCACAAAGTATGTTAGACATTAAACTGTAATTACAGAAGGGAGTGGATTTCTAGAGTATTATGTTTTTTGGTAATATTTTATTTTATTGGTTTTCAAATATATTTAGACTGCCAGACTAAGCAGGCAGAATAACAGCAACACAGAATTCCAGAGTAACATATGACTTTAATAAAATAAAGCAGGATGGTTTCCTTTACTTGTATGGCTGGAAAGAATGGAAAGCATTACTGTGCCCTCAGCCACAGTACCATCCAGACCTGTGCCCAGGCACAGATGTCACCTGGGGCAACTTCCCCCATCCCCACATTTCACCCCAAATCCCTGGGTTTGGTTCTGTGCAAGGCAGCAGTCATCTCCTGTCATTGGGACAGTGAAGCTTCGATCTTAGTTTTGAGCTCTTCTGCTCTGGAAATATAGCTAATAACCAATGCTGTAAAAGGAGGTGATTGAAGGGAAGGTGAATATGGACGCAGGAAGCACAGAGGGGGTCATTCAATCCAGATGTGGCTCTTCGTTGCTTTACACTTTCACCTTTTCCCCTGAATTTGCCAGGAATGTCACAGGTGAGCCTAAAAGGTCGGCAGAAGTTCCAGGGTGGGATCAGGAGTGGGACTGATGATGGATTATCAGTGAGTTGTGTCCGTGGGCTCTGTGGGATCTCTCAGAGCTGCAGCTCAGGCGTTCCCTCTGTCACACTCCCGGCTTTCCATTACAGCACCATCACTCACAGTTGCGCCCTTTGTGGTTCCTGTAATGATCTACACTCGTTCTGTCTCCTGGCATGTCCACCTTCCCGCATGTCAGGCTCCGGAAAACAGCAGGAATGTGGTGTTTAATACGTGACCAGCTTTGCAGGGGATAATTTTCTACATGGCTGAGAATGCACACGTGGGGTCTTTGGGGCTGAACACAGCCTGTGCCTTGGAGCGCTCGACCAGGTGAGTTCTTGACGTGGTTCCTCGGGAAGGTATTCCCTCCTGGAGGTGATATTGGTGCTATTTCATTAGGATTCTTCTTGCTCTGATTTGCCATTCTGATTTTGGGGGTGAAGAAGGGTATCCTCCAAAAGAGCTGGAACTGCCAGGGGGAAGTACAAGAGGTTTTAGAGTTCAGATGGGAATCCCAGACTGGGTTGGGTTGGGTTGGTTCTTTAAGGGACCTTAGAGCTCATTCAGTTACACCCCTGCCATGGACAGGGATACTTTCCACTATCCCAGGCTGCTCCAAGCCCTGTCCAACCTGTGCCTTGCCTTGACTTAGTGGGCAAATCCAATAACAATCATCTGTCCCAAACCCATGAGAGGTTCCCTCTGATCCCACCTGGGCAGGGCAGGAGCTGCTCCTGGAGCCAGGCAGAGCTGAGCATCCTCACCCCCATTCCTCACTGACCCCATTCCGGGTGATACAGCCTGTCAATACTGTTGGTTTATTAATTAGTCTGGAGGAAGAGAGGCACTTCCCACACAAATGGGAGTCCTGGCCAGGGAGAGCTGGGAGCAATCCTTTTGCCCACGAGTTGCCTAATGCAGCTACTGAAACCCTGCCAAAGGTTTGCTTTCAGAGCATTCCTGTGGGCCATATTTTTATAATATCTTACATCCCAAATGAGCTTTCTATGTTTCCTAGAAGCCTGATTTTTTGGAAAGAGCAAATACCCCCAAGCCTTTCACGTTTCCCGCTCCCTTCAGGTATTTTCCGTTTGCTACGCGATCCCCGATGCGCGCAACCAGCCCGAGGAGAGCTGCATTTGGAAGGCAGAGCGTGGCAGCATGAAGGCAGGTTGTCCATCTAGTGCTGTCATATCCTGGCATTCCTGACCCAGGGAAGCTGGCACGCCGACCTGCCACAGGCACTGTGCCATCCCGGCAGATGGGCACGAGGCTGGCCAGTGAGGAGGCCATGTAGGAGCATTTAGTCTGGAAGCAAAGGGCAGAATTCCTGGACAGGCATTTTAAGCCCAGGCTGTTATTTAGGGAATATGCCCCTGATGTATGAGGGGGTTTTTTGGGGAGGTTTCAATGTAGTAACACAAAACTATTGTAAAATATTCTCATAAAAGAAGGAGGGAATATTCGAAAATTTCTATTTCTTCACGGCATCCTGCCAAGGAATCCTACAGGGATTGCTTAGCAGGGATTTTGCTGGATGTCTGTGGAAGCTGTAGGTACCCAGGTACTGCTGCCATGACAAAACCCATTTTATTTTCAGGCACAGAACCATTTTCATTTTTTACACTCTTATTTTTAGCTGGTTGCTGAATGTTATGCAAATGGCTGAGATTGAACTTGGATGTCTTTATTTTTAAACTGCAGGTATTTATTTTAAACTGCAACTCTTTATTTTAAACTCTAAGTCTTAATTTTAAACTTTAAATCTTTATTTTGACTGTGCTAGCCTGCGACCTGTGTTTTCGGGTGCAGAAGTAATCCATTCAAAATAAAGGATATATGCAAAAATAAATCCATATATCCTGGATGTCCATTTTCCTCTCTGTGCTGGGAATTGATTCCCATTCAGGATATTTGATTCAATATATAGAGAAGCCCTGAGAAGCTGGTGGGATGGAGGGGTGTTAAGCTGAATTCCATGCTGGAATATGCCCATGTCCAGATTGATTCCAGCTGACTGCAGCAAGTGGATGAGCAATGCAGTCACCTCTGGCTCTAGAATACACAGAATTTAACACCTCTGCCCTTCAAATGGCCCATCAGAGGTTCCCAGGACGGCCAGTTCCCAGAGTTTGGTGTCTCTCCCATCAGGCAAGATGGATCTGGGCCCTTTTCCTTCTGTGCCCTGGACCAGGACCAACTAAAATTACACGAGTGTTGGCAGATGAATGTCTAATCTGTTCTTCAAAATTGCCAGTGAGTTTCACAATCTCCCCTGGTAATTTGCTCCAGTGCCTAATTATCCTTTCAGATAGAAAAACTCCCTTCCTGCGAGCTAAAACCTGTTACTTCTTGTCCAGCTCTGTTTGGACATGGAAAAAAGGGCTTGTCACCTTATTTAAAATAAAGATTTACATACATTTGCTTTCATATGCATGCCCATAAATATATTTAAAATTAAAATAGTGTTGAGGGTCCCTTTCCTCTTTCTAGACTAAGCAAACTCATCCCAGCTTTTCTCAAATGTTTGTAATTTCCTATTATTTTCCTCTGCACTTTTCCCCAGTTTTTCTTCATCTTATTTTTAAAGGCTAATGCCAGGAAACAGACACTTTATTTTCATTACAGCTTTAAAGGTGCTCTTCAGAGATCCCAGAAACTTCTTTGCCTTTTTGCAACACCATTTCCACCACTGTCTTTGTGTGGATTGGATTTTTCTTCCTATATATAGTGCCTCACACTCAGCTTTATTAAATGTCATCATTAGGATGCTGCTCCAAAATAATTTGGAATTTTAATACTCGCGATCTTCCCCACTTCGGTGTCATCCAAAGTTTGCTCTCTCTTGTGTCATCCAAGTTGTTAATGAAATATTGAGTAGCATCAGGTCCAGGACAGACCCAGCTGGGACCCTGCATGGAATGTTCTCCAGCACTGACAAAGAAAGGAATTTCTGGGTTTCATTTACAGCCCTGGATGATCTAATCCATTGGATTAGACAGCAGCTACAAGAAACAATGAAAATCCAAAACAATATCCTCAAACTGCTTTTTATAAGTGCTCGTTTTTGGAGAAATACATAGAATACTTTTCCATTTCATATCACGAAGTCCTCTCAACATATCTGTGCTATATTTTATATCCTTGGTTCTCTTTTTGAAGGAACAGAATCCTGACTGCCTTCTATAAATAGTCCTGCAAGGTTTTGAAGTTCAACCCTGAATTAGGGAAATAGAGAAATAGTATAGTTAAATTCAACTTTTTCTGGTGGAATTTGGAAGATTTGTAATTATTTTTTCCAGTAACAGCCTAAAAGGCATCAACACATCTTTACTGTGACAGCTCTGCTTTTGCAATGGAAAGAAGGTAAAATCAACACAAAAAAGGCAAGAAATCCACTTTTAATATAAAACTCCACTGTTTTCTAGGCTGAAGTAGGGATTTTTAATGATGAAGTCTTCTAAACTCACAAATTCCTACTTTCCTACTTAATGCTAGGTACATTGCTTAGGAGAAGCTGCTTGGATTTGCTTGGAACATCCTTATCCCATCTATGGAAATTGTCTGGGAAGGAACAGGACAGCCCTGGCCCAACCTGAACAAATGTGCATTAAATCAGAAAAATGACAAGGTATCGTTAGGCTTGGAGAGACACTTTAAAGGCTGTGGAGGTTAAAAAATAATTTCAGTCCTGATGGCTTTTTATATATTTAATTTCCCTCTCCCTTCAATCCAAAAAAGACACACTCTGGAATGATTTATCAGCCAAGTTCAGACTTCAGCCATGTTTCAGAGGTCTTAGAGATCCAAAGTGTTCAATCATTCCAGGTTACCTGTTCTCCTGGTCAAAGAGCCTCACCTGGTTGTTTCTGCACCTTGGTCCTACTCACCTCAGCCTTGACCTAACCATCAGCATTTAGGCACATGCAATAGGGTCTGAGTGATTCAGAGAATCCCAGAACCACGGAGTTATTTAGGATGGAAAAGCCCTCCCAGACCATGGAGTCCAATCAGAGACTGATCCCCACCTTGTCCCCAGCCCAGAGCACTGAGTGCCACTGAGAGTCCAGTCCTTCCTTGGACACTTCCAGATCTGGGGACTCCCCCTCCTTCCTGGGCAGCCCCTGCCAGTGGTTAAATGATCAAAGAAAAAGAAATGGTTAAATGGTTTTGCAATGAAATAGGATGGATTTGTTCTCTAACAACTCATTTTCTCTTCAATTTTAAGAAATGACTTTCAGAGTTTGGACGATAAAACCTCTGGAAGAATCTAGAGCAGGTGAATAATGGACAGTACAACAAAGGAAGGATTATTTAATGTGACTGATTAGACATAATTTTGGACAAGAACCTGTGTCTGTACCTCACAGGGACACCTTCTACTATCCCAGGTTGCTCCAAGCCCTGTCCAGCCTGGTCTTGGACACTGCCAGGCATTGGGAATCCACAACTTCTCTGGGCAACAATTAGTTCCTTCTTCCTTAATTCTTCTGGTTTGCACAAGGTCCACCACAGCATTTGTTATCCTCTCTACTGCTCTTCTATGCCTTTATCCATATTCTCCTTCCCCACCTTCTTCTCCCTGTTTATCAACATTCCATGTGATTATGATGTCAATATCCTCTAATCTCATCTGTGCTACTGTAAACCTCTTAAGAGCTGCAGCAGCCTTTGTCCCAGAAGACAAGTCCTTTTTGGGACTTTCATGGAGCTTATTTATGGAGAAAAGGTCTTTTCATGCTGACCCACTCCACAGTGCACTGGTATTTGACTTGCAGATTAAACTGGGATAGGAGAAATAAAACAGATTATTAAAAAATACCATATTCAACCTCTCCTGGCAGAGTTGTTCAACTTCCATATGTGAAAAAGCAATTCTCTGTTCTATTTTTTTATTAAATTGCAGGAGTAGGATCCTAAAGCTGTCAATATTGACTCAGGAACCGTAGTCTGAAATTCAAAATTTTGCAAACGACTTTTTTTTTGGTGAACGAAGCTCATTTATTTACCTTCCCAGCTAGAAAAGACTCATCTAGGTAAGTAGCCAAGAACAGGAGGGTACAAATGGAGAACTGGAACCAGAGTTTGGCTGAGGTTGTATTGACTTTGGCAAAAACAAGAGATGAAAAATTATACCTCGGATAAAAATAAATTATAATCTGCAAGCGTTTGAATTAGAGGAGTTCTCCATGTAAACTTAATAAATGAATGTTAATTCAGTTACCAATTTGTAGCTATGAAACATAACTGGTGATGTTATTCCTTGGAACTTGTTTTGGAAAAGATTGCATAACCCATGAAGCAATTCTTCACAAAGTGCATAAAAGTGTCAGCTTACGTATAATTTATGCACCCAATGTTAGTTATGGCCTGTTTAATAGTACTTAATGCTGCTGTATGACATCATTCTTTCATTTACCAATACAAAAAAATAAAAATACCAATCCAAGCCATTTTAAAGATTTAAATATATGGGCACTAGTTTGGATTTTTTTCCAGTTTAAGTTGTGCAAGTCAATAATTATCACCGGTGTGGAAAGGATTTTTACAAAGACCGATTGTCATACAAAGTCTACGTATTTAGTATTTAGTTAGTTAGCTTAATTACAATTTACTCACTGTGTATGTGTTAACTAATACACTGTTAATGTGCCTTGAGCAATTAATTTTGCCAACAGCGTAGAACTGGCTCTCTGAGCTTGCCCCTTTATTAGTGGCAATTATTAAATCCAATTTTCCTTGTCCTTACTCCATTTCCTCTGCTGCCTACAGGCCATCCCGATGGAGAGTTAGGACTCTGTGCTCCTGTTCCCAGTCCCTACATCCCTCCCCATGCCCTGGGGAGCCAGGGGGCTCAGGGTACCCCAGGAACACACAGGGACATCTTCCCTCACCTTCATGGAGGAGGGATTGAGTCCATGTCCAGAAAAAAGTCCTGGTTTGGAAAGAACTGGACTTTTTTTACGGAGCATTGGACCCAGAGGCATTGGATACCTTCAAAATATGGAAGGCTTTAACTTTCTTTTGCTGCTCAGATTTCTGGAGGTCATTGAGGCTGATATATCATAGACTTATAGGATGGTTTAGATTGCAAGGAATGTTCAAGATCATCCAGTTCCACCCTCTGCCATGGCAGGGACATCTACTGGATCAAGCTGCTCCAAGCCCTGTCCAACCCAACCTTGAACATTGGGAAGGTGAACAGAGGGAATTACTCAGTTTGAGATCCTTGGTATAAACCTTTTGCTTATTGTAAGTCAATTTATTTACCAATCAAAATATCAGTCAAAAAGTGCCTTTTGCTGTGAACTGCCCTTGGACAGTCAATGAACAAAAGGATTTTTATTAATATCCTCTTTTCTCACTGAACCACCTTCTCAGTGGATGTCTTTTTTTGAGGGCAGCAGTTCTGTCCTGTGGTGTGCAGATCACATTCCCTGATTTGTTGTGCTGGCTCTGCTCTCAGGCCCAAAATGCAGTTTGCAATGTTCCTCACAGGGAGTTGGCCCAGAGCTGCAGTTCCCTCCTGCCTGCTCTGCCAGCTGCAGGAGCTCCATTTGGCACAGCCAGGGAAACCTGGGCTCTGGATAAATGGGTGGAAACTGCCCATTCTGCAAGGGCTCTTCTCACTCTCTCACACTCTTTCTAACTTTTTCTTTCCAAATATTCCAGGCAATGCCCTGTCCCAGGGCAGCTTTTTCGGTTTACCAAAAAAGATGAAGAACTAACCCATTTAATTGCTGATCTTGATCAATGGTTGTATCTCTCAGAAAAAATTCTGTCATCCCTTAGAGGAGGCACAATCGTTTTTTTACAACAATTTTTAAGGATTTGAAACCAAAGTGATTCCAGGCCCCCTTAATGTCCAACAGGACATACATGGGTAAGTTTAAAGAACATCACAGACCCAAATATTGAAAATTCTTAAATTATGAATTGAACCATGAATTGTAGATTCTGTGAGCAGGGAAAGCACTGGCTGGTTGGTATAAATTAGTGGTTGGAAATCTTTCCCAGGATTTTCTGTCACTTGCCCTTCTAAGAAAACTCCCATCCCAAAAGGAGATCCTCATACAGGGAGAAATGGAACCAGCAGGAGTTTTCCTTTGGATTTAACCAGATAGGAATATTCTCCCTTCACCTTTTAAGGCATCTCTGTCTCCCCTGGCTTACCTGGAGCAAAACTTTTGGGTACATGGTTGTACCACGATCAGATTGAACAGCACCAGGGTTTGAGATTTGAGATATTGGTAACCTTGGAGTAATGAAAAACCACCTTTTTCCATCTTCTCTTTAACTCCAGCCTCCTTGCTGCAACTGCTTTGCATGTGAAAATCACCCAACCAGGAGCTTTTGGGGCAGTAGAAATGCAGAAATACAGATTTCTTCCTGAAAACCTTGGAAGGAACAGGAAGGTCTGTGTCCCACTTCTCATACAAATGACTTTGGATTACACCCAAGAGTAAATAGCATTGCCGTGTCGATGCTGTTCTCTCCAAGCACTAAATTTCTCAGCCAAAATAATGGGGAGTTCTAAAAGATTTTTCTGATTTGGAACATATAGTTTTCCACGTGTGTGTATTTCAGCATATCCATCAAATCTGCATTATTAAGACAAGACTTAAATGAAAGCCAAAATGTTACCATTTCTAGTTATGAAATCTAGTTTTAAAAAATGCAACACTTTTATAGTTTGATCACAAGTAGATTTAATATTGTTGATGACAAAGAAACTCCAGAACACTTCTGGATAATAAAGTGAAAATTGTGCTTTCTGTTGTTTTTCCTGGAGAAGCTGCTCTCAGATGGGGAAAGGTACAGCACTAACAACATATTTGCAATTACCTGCAAGACTTAACCAAGGAAGTAGTCAGTTTATAGTTACCTTCAATATGTAAACTACAAATTATTAGTGCATGAAAATGGCATCGAAGTTCTTTTGCTGGGGTCTAGTAATTTTGGATATTTTCCATGCTATTACTGCCTGCTCCATATACCTTTACTGGTTCTTTTTGAAATTAAGTTAATGGCACTCTACAGAAATGGACTGCCTACTGAGAGTGAAAGCTTGCTTGCAAGGATGGACTAACTTCCTACTGGGAAGCACTGATTTGGCACAAACAAAGAAATGCTTTAGCATTAATTTACTCCGGTATCAAAATATTTAGAATAAATTATTTAAAATATTTAAGGACCGAACGGTCAATATTTGCTTTTAATAAATTGGACCCGTGTACAAATATTTGATCCTGAAATTTCCTCTGGTATCTCCCGGCTATATTACAGAGATAATGCATTCTCCACTTGCCAGGAGTGGTTTTTTCCCCTCCAGGCAACCAGGGACACATTGGTGAATTGGGGCTTCCACTTGTGTGCACCCACATTTGCTCACCTATTCTCCTGTGGGTTGAGCTCTGTTCACATTAGCACAGGTAATATCACTGCAGGATTTCCTCTGCTTGCACCAGACAAAGGTGAGGGGAAGCGGATTGTTGGTTCCTTGTCACTGTCCTCCCAGGTGAAAGTTTGTTTTTTTTTTTAAATAATTATTTGACTTGCTGAATTGCCCCATTTTTTGAGCATTAACGCTCTGACATGAGACTACAGAAGCCAGTGCTCTCCTGCTTGCTCTTTCTGTCACCCTGCAGCCCTGAATGCCTTTTCTTCTCCATCTGTTCTGTCCCAAATCCCATTAGTGGGTCACTTCCTTAAGGATGGTGGCACAGGGTGTGAATTTCCTGCTCACCTGTGAATCTGAGTCACATCTTCCTCTCTTTGCTCCCAGCTGGAATCAGGATGGCAGCACAGCCATGGCCTGGCTCCTGGTGAGGAGGGACAATGGAGGTCTCTGCTCTTCCAATGCACTCATCCCAATATTACCCCAAACATCCAATTTTATACTTCTATTTTCATGTCTAGAAATGGGTAATTTTGCAGGGAGTCACTGTTTCACTGACTAGCAACTTCTAAATTTTAAGTCACACATTTTTGCATATTTAATGTGTTGGGTTTGTTGGTTTGTTTCTTTTCTTAATACATGACGTAAAATTGCAAAAACTAAACCAAACTGATCAGAATTCTGACCTGGTGGGGTCCAAGCTGGGAGCATCCAAGTGACTGCAGGGAAGGAGAAAGATGAGTAACCAAACCCTCTGGAGAAGCCTCATGTTCCTCAGCTATGACTGCTCATGGGCTCTTACCATTTGCTCCTCTTGGTTTTTAACAGTGTTTGATCTCATTTTCCCTTCCCTTCCCTTCCCTTCCCTTCCCTTCCCTTCCCTTCCCTTCCCTTCCCTTCCCTTCCCTTCCCTTCCTTCCCTTCCCTTCCCTTCCCTTCCCTTCCCTTCCCTTCCTTCCCTTCCCTTCCCTTCCCTTCCCTTCCTTCCCTTCCTTCCCTTCCCTTCCCTTCCTTCCTTCCCTTCCCTTCCCTTCCCTTCCCTTCCCTTCCTTCCCTTCCCTTCCCTTCCCTTCCCTTCCCTTCCCTTCCCTTTCCTTCCTTTTCTTCCTTTTCTTCCTTCCTTTCTCCTTTTCTCCTTCCCCTTTTCTCCTTTTCTCCTTTTCTCCTCCATTCTCCCTTTCTCCCTTTTTTCCTTTTCCCTTTTCCCTTTTTCCTTTTTCCATCCCTTCCCTCTCCCCTCAGACACTCTTCTATCCAGGTGACTCAGACCCATTATCCATTAAAATCAGAATTTGTGTCTCTGCTCCCTGGCAGCCCCAGCTCGAGCAGGGGCACTGGCTGGAGCACTCAGCAGGTGCTCTTTCATTTCCCTTCCCAAGTTAAGCATATTAGGCATGGATTGAATTTCCAGCCCATTCCCTGGAACATCACAAGGCCCACGGAAGGCAGAGCTGTTGGCAGTAAATCGCAACACAAAACACAAACTCGTTTGTCGCTGCTGCTGTAACTTCTCGGTGCTTTGAATGCTGATTTCCACCCATGAAGTACATTTTAATTAAGCAGCACTACCTTTTATTCCCAGTGATGTCCTAAACTTTTGTAAATCTGGGATTTAGTTCATTGCAAAATCATTTCAAGTGACAAAAACCTGTCCTTTTGCTGTCACTGCAATGCAAGGATAAGAAGAAATACCATTTTTTTCCTCTAAAAAACAGTCCTTTATCTCACAAAATAGTTCTTTTTCTTAGCAAATCATTGCTGAAGGTCTTGGCCATAAAGAAAAACATTGTTACAGCCCCTCCTCATCTCCTAAGCTCATACAGGCTGCCTGCATTTCACATTAATAATATTCTTTTCATGTATTCAAATAGTTTGGGGGTTGCAATAATGATGAGTTTGATGCAGCCTTGACCAGTGCTGGAAATTCGGAGGAACCTCGTGGCCAGAGCATCCTGGGCCAATGGAGTGTTGCTGGATGAGGACTAAGCCCAATTTAGCCATTAATGAGCCAGAGTGGGAAGCAATTTCCAAGTGCCCATAAATCAGTCATTTGGTTTCCTCTCATATGAGGCTCCAGAGCTGTTCCATGCCAAATTTCAGCCTTTAAGCCTCAACAACATTAATAAAAAAGGCATTTTTGTGTCGCCCCCTTGATTGAATTGAGCAGTTACACTCTTTTTCACCTTCCCTTTTTCCGCACAAGCAGCTGAAGATTTTGATTTAATTGCATTTTCCTCCCTTAATTTCTCCTAAGAATCCAGATCCGAGCTGAGGGCTGAGTGTCATCTGAGCAGACCCAGGTACAGCAAGCTGGCAAGCAGTGGAAAATGAGGAGTCACACTCAGAGACATTAATTAGGAAGGCCCCCTCCCTGGCTTTTATAATAATTAATAAATCCTGATCCTTTGCCCAACAGCCAGTGGGCAGGAATGGGTCACTGAACCTTGAATTTGCCATGGCAAAGAACCAAAGGGAACCAAAGGGAACCAAAGCTGCTGCCTGTGAGTGCAGAGAGGTTCTGCTGCTTGGTGGAGAAATTGGACATTTTTTGGCTTTTATCTTAATCAAAGCACTTTGGTGACTCTCAGACTGGTTTAGCCATTATATTCTGGGAAAGGGAACGTGTTCCCAACTCCTCTGCTTGGGGTTTTCCTTTGGCCTGAGTTACAGGGGTATTGTCTCTCACAGAGACACTCCAAGGAATATGTAGATGCCATGGCAGACCTGAAAAAAAAATGAAAATATTATCATAAAATTTTTAAAAAGGGGAAAAGAGGAGAGGAGAGGAGAGGAGAGGAGAGGAGAGGAGAGGAGAGGAGAGGAGAGGAGAGGAGAGGAGAGGAGAGGAGAGGAGGAGAGGAGAGGAGAGGAGAGGAGAGGAGAGGAGAGGAGAGGAGAGGAGAGGAGAGGAGAGGAGAGGAGAGGAGAGGAGAGGAGAGGGAGAGGAGAGGAGAGGAGAGGAGAGGAGAGGAGAGAGAGAGGAGAGGAGAGGAGAGGAGAGGAGAGGAGAGGAGAAAAAAGGAAATTAAAAGAAATGGGAAAAAAGAAAAGAGAAAAGGGGAAAAAAAGAAAAGATAAAAGGGGAAACCTAAAAAAAAAATAAATAACTGGGAACCAGCAACCACTGTAATTTCCTAAAAACTGCTTTAAATAACTGAAAAAATCCCACATGGAAGTGAGCACAGCACCAGGCAAGTTGGAGACAGCTTCAGTCTTGCCAAGGACAGGCAGGAGCTGTGTGGGGCCTGGAGCTGGCACTGCTGGACAACAGGAATATCAGAAAAACATCACAAAAGCCCTCCTGCTTTATCACCTCCTCCACGGATTAAGGCTCGAGGCACTCCAGCCCTGCCACTCCATAAATGCGTTCAATGAGTCGGGGATTTTGCTCATATTGTGCTTCTCATTAGTAAATCTGAATACAAATAGGTTTTAGCCTAAATAACTCTCGCGCTGTCCACGTTGCCTCCCCAACCCGTTGCATTAGGAAAAGTTAATTTTATATGACTAAATATAATCAGAAACACAACATGAGGCCTGTCAAGTTGACATGGTATGATGGGTACCTTAACACTTCCCAGCAGGTGACGTGGTTTGCACACTGCTTAAACTTGTTCATCAATGACTTCTTGCATGATAACCAGAATATTAACAATACAGGGAAGGTGGCACAGGGCTCCTGACACGTGCAAACGCATTTCATCAAAGGGGAACACTTCCAGAGGAAAGGCTGCAGCTCGTTTTGGAATTTCTTCCTCTGCTTTTTCCCCCTCTTTATTTTATTTTTGGTATTGTGCAATGCCAAGATCAAGGACCAACTGCTCCTTCTGTGCCGACAGAATGGGAAACCAACCTTAAAACTCAGCAAAAGGGCTTACAGATAAAACCAAGGTCCAAATGAGTGTAACCACCAGAGGCGACGAAAGAGCAGGAAAAGGTGCTGAAAAATTCAGGTGTAAAGCTGTGTGTGGATAATTTGTTAACAAGACAATTATTTCCAGCCAGTCTCAGCAGCCCTTCCTTGTCCTCACGGCACTGGAGGTGAGGTACCACCACACAAGGTCTTTTAGGAAAAAAAATGAGGTCAGAATTCAGGTAGAAAATTTTCCTTTGCTGTATTAAAAAATAACCTTTCAAAACATCCCATATCTGGGTTTTTTTTCCTGTAATTTCTACCCCCTTCCCCCTTTTTTTTTTTTTTTTGTCCCTCTTAGGTCCTGTAAATTCTGTGATTTGCTTTGTTTTTGGTCTGTTACTGCAATTTTGGTGGTACTCAGTCAGAGCTTGGACTTGATGACCTTGGAGGTCTTTTTCAACCTTAATGATTCTGGGATTCTAAAATCTTAGTTGTGAATTATGGGGATTTCAGGCTATTTTGTAGATTCATGTGAGTGATCCAGCACTTTCTGGAATATTTAATCTGTTCTCTTATGCAGGTATTTCAGATAGTTATGCTTAGATTGCTTTTCTCAGACCGAAATTTCCAAATCTGCAATTTTAGAGAATTTGAAATCTGCAGTAAGGAGAAGGACTTTCCTTGTGGAGGGAGAATCCATCCAGGGCCAATCCTGAGCTATTCTACATCAATCTGTGCTCCAGCTTTCCTCTGGCACCATCACTGTGCCCTTGAAAGGGAGACAAGATCATTTCCTGCACAAAATTCTAAAGATTCTTCATTTTCTTATGCAAGTATTTCAGATGGTTGTGCATTGATTGCTTTTCTCAGACTGAAATTTCCAAACTTGCTGTTTTAGGGAATTTGAAACCTGCAGTAAGGAGAAGGACTTTCCTTGTGGAGGGAGAATCCATCCAGTGCCAATCCTGAGCTGTTTTATGTCAACCTGTGCTCCAGCTTTCCTCTGGCACCACCACTGTGCCCTTGAAAGGGAGAAAAGATCATTTCCTGCACAAAATCCTAAAGTTTCTTTGGTAAAGATTCCCATGGTCTGGGATGAGGAGCTGAACCTGGATCCAGTTCAAACACCCATGGGGAAATTTGGATGTAAAACTCCACCTTGCTGCATTCCCACCCTTTCCCAAGCCCTGCTTTCCCCCATTAAAATCTAGCACCTCTCTGCTTTAAAATAAAGCCATGCCATGTATTTTAATTGAGACCTCGGTCTCCAGCTCCCAATACTTATAATCAGATTCCAGTTTTCCAGCTAAAGCTGTTTATTGATGTCCTACTTTTTTCACCATCGTAGCATGTCAATAAATTGGAGAATAGTTCCGTAGGTTAGATTTCCCCAAGCTTTCTGGGGAAATCCTCTGACAATTTGCTGTATAAAGTCAGTTAATTGCTTTATATAGCAGAGCAATAGCAAGTATTTAGACATATCGTATGACAGACATTCCAAAAATATGGGAAAGACATATTTGTCAATAAAATGAAGGCTGGAAAAGCAAATTATTTTATTATGTGAAAGTTCTGGGTTTAAGCTGAGTTATCTTGATTGTCGTAATAACTGACAGGCCTTAACCAGCTGCCTGAAAGAAACACTTCCTGCTTATTTTTCTGAACCTTCTCAGGACCTCCCCATAACCAAGCAGAATGGAAATCTCCAGGTGCCGAAGAAAATTTAATACAAAAAAAGAAAACTTCAAATTATATTTTCTTTTAAGTCGGATAGGGCCATAATAGAAAAAGATCATCAAAAACAATGAAAAGAAATAATTGTTAATTTCTACAGTACCTTGAAACAGAAGCCCCTGAGAATAAATAGAATAAGAATACTATTAAAATTTCCTCTTTTATTATATCTTCTCTGCCAGAGTAATTGTTGCTGTGTCCAATATATGCAGAGGACAATTTACTAGCTGTTTTCTATTAGTTTTTAGCATTAACATATACAGAAATAAAATGAATAGCTAGCTTTTCTTTGGTTAATTAAATGACTGACAAGTCACAGATGTTGCTGCACCGACTCTTCCATATGATTAAAAAAAAAATCCACCCTGGCAAACAAAAGAACAGCAGCCCAGCAGTGTAAATGGTCTCTTTATTAAGTGAATATTGATGCTACATTATGATTTTTTTATGAATGTGAATAAGGTAGAAGACTTGTTCTTTCTCCAAGTTTTATATTAAGATTTGAAAAGAAAACCTGTTTCCTACATAATTCCCACAAAGGAGTTCAGGAGATGGTTTACTGGAGAAGTGACCTAATTTACAGGAGGTTCTGCTTCCGCAACATCTATCACCAAAGTGCATTTTTATTAGCGAGATACATATCTTTAATTTTTTTTCTCCGGCATAATTTTAATGGAATCTTGGTAGCTAAAAGCTGGTATTGAAAAACAAATATTCCATTTCTATTCAGGACTTTGTTTCACTAAAAAACTTGAAGAGATTTTATAGAAATATTCATAGGATAAGTATATTAAACTGCAGCTCCCTCCCTTCCTACCTTGTCCCTACTTTATCTTTATTAATCGTAGAACTCCTCTCGGAGTTGAGCAGAGTTTCTCTCATCTGTGGTGTTGTTCCATGTTCCTAAGTCCTGGAACCATTAATTCAATATCCAAATAACTGGAATTTAAAAATGTGGAGCTCTCCTTAGCAGCCCTGAATTTTCTGTGCTGTCCAGTGCCTCGAATGTGCTCTTCTGGTTCAGTATTTTTGTCTTTAAAGACATTAATTTCTGATTTATTTTGCATAGTCTGATGGTTTGGATGATATTTTTGCTTAGCTCCTCCATCTAAATAGGCATGAGGGGAGGTGGGAACAGAGTATTTTCCAGCTTTAACATTGGGAATTACATTTATTATGAATTAAAAACACTTGGGGGAAGCAGAGATGATATAAAAACGCTTTGAAAACATGTGAGTAAAACATATATAAACACAAACCCTGATTACGTGTCGAGTAACTTTGTGATAACCCAGTGACAGCATTTGGGAGCCACAGCATCCCTGAGGAATTCCCACCTCCCCACGGGTGAGTGATGATGCCACAACTCCTGCGAGGGGACACAACCCAGGAGCCACACGGACAGGTCACCAGCACTGCGTGGAAGTTTGGGAACAGGAAGTGAAGTAGAATAATTTAGCTAATTAAGCCAGTAAAGAATTTAAAAGGACAGAACGTAATTACTGATGATGGATTTAAGCCAGAACATTGAGACTGGAAACAATATGCTTGTGTAAAGTGCCATATTTAATTAACAGGGGCAGCTTAGGTATAATATTTACATATTTGTAAAACACTCCAGGAGCACAGAGCCTCTTTTCCATCAAGTGAGACCTCTGGTGCGGTATTGAATTACAAGAAAAATTGAATTTACAAGAAAATCTCCCCACTTACCAAGTTAAGCATTTTGCAGAGCTTGGACGTCATTTGAGATTCTGAATTTTGCTACTGAGCAGGCCTTGCTCTCAGAACCTGAGGAGACCAAGCCAGGGCACTGCTCCATGCTTAATTTTCAGGCAGCGGAAGAAAATGGATATAAATTATATTTACCTCTTTCTGCAGCTCTTCTCCAGTCTTTAATTGCATTCAGAAAGTCATCGTGTCTCCTCTTCCAGGTCACAGCTCCACCCAACTCCAGCCTGCAGGGCTGAGCCCTGAAACAACAGATTTCACCCTGGAATATCAATAATTAGAGCATCTCTAATTGATTGAGTCTATCTGGCCACCGATTATTCCTGATTTTGCCCCATAAACTCATTTGAAGGTTTGCCCCCATGACTTTGGTCGAGCTCTGCTTGACGCAGAACTCCAAACGCCTCTGAAAGCTGGGTTTCCTCTAAACTGAGGAGATTCCCGCGCAAAGTCCAATGTCCTGCTTCAGCCTGGGATGGCAAAGGAAATCCTTCACCCCCTCCTGCCTGCCTGCATTAATTACCAGGGTGATGAATGGTGTTCAACCTATGTAAATAAATGTGTGCCGAGGCTCGAGCCCAAGGAAAGTGCAGCTATGCTTTAGTGGACGGCGGCATCATATTTCATGGAGTAAAAGTTGTGAGGGAAGAGGAGTGATATTTATGGAGTGCAAAGCACTGTGGGATTTTGTGGGAAACCACATATATTCAGCTTGTCAGAAAACATCTTAATATTTACTCTTACAATCCCTAGGCTACTGCTTTCTAAACCTAAAGCTTTCATTAGCCCATTTAGCAGATATAAAACATTTGGGAGGCTGGTGAAAGAGTTACTTTCGGGAGTGGCATTTCTCACAGCAGAACGATGATACCTTTGCGTAACCTCATCATGCAGCACCGCCAGCTCCTGCAAGTGAGCTGCTTTATCCCATTGAATTAATTCCTAGTTGCCCATTTCTCTTCCCAGCCTTTGATTACTCCAGACCATCCCCTTGATTGTTATCTTCCACACAGAAGGATCCCAGTTTTGCTGAAAGCACCAGCATGGAGGGTGTTGGCATCCTCTGGTACTTCCAATGGGATGTCTCCCTAAATTTCACCAAATGGATAAAGTGGTGGTGATGCCCACATTCCTCCCGTCCCTCTTTTTCTGCCCCATGGATGCTTTTCCCAGCCTCTCCCGATGCCCTCAACAGATTCCTCTCTTTGTGGCTCATGAGCCACAGAGAAAAAAAAAAATCTTTTATTCCTTCCTGCCAGTTCAGGGCTGTGACAATTTTTACTGTGAGAAGTTTTATAAATTGAAAATAAAGAAGTATTCCTTAAAACCTAAATAAGGATGATATTTGTTTTGGTCAAAATAAATATTTTTCACTCCCGTTGCATGCACAATATGTTCCATTAAGAAAGGTTAATTCTATATTAAATATAATCAAAAACACAACATGGGGCCTGTCATGCTGACATGGTGCAATAGGTACTTTAATACAGCTCAGCAGGAACCCTTGTTATATTTTTTATATGTTAGTAGATGTCTACTTAGAATTGATCAAACCTTTCCTTCTGAAACATATATGCCAACACCTCCACAACACACTATAAACCAGACTCTCAGAAAACAATAATGATGCTTATCAGTCACTCGCCTTGAGTTTGCTTGTGAAAAACCTCTAGCTAGTGTGCTATTGGAGCTCTTAAAACATAGATCTTTTTGCTGCACTGATAATTCACTCACAGCTTGAGATTGATGACTATGTGAAGTCCATAAAAGATGTTACCACTATATTTTCTTCTTATGATTTATTTTATCATGTTGTCAAGGTTTGCAGAAAACAAGAAACAAATCAATGAATGTCATGCTTAAATATTAAAGAAGGCTGTAATACACAATTTTATTCAGATGCCTTATTCAATCTTGCAGCTCTGAAAAGGGTAGCAGCAGCAAAGCTTTTATTTGAATTACTTTTGGAAAAATTAATTTAGTGTGAATGTTGAATTGTGAATGGCAAAAGGGTAGCTAACCTTATTTGTTTAAAGACGAAGAGGGAGTAACTTGGCTTTTTTTGACCAAAGGTTTTGAGAACCTGGGGAAATTCCCCAGCTTTTCAACTCCAGAAACTTTGGAATGGAATTGCTTAATGAGCTCATACTTTCTAAATTAATGAAATGCTGCCTGAGCAAAGGGGGGACGTGGTGGAGGTTTTGAGCTGGCTTTTGGTATCAGCAATCCCTGAGTGCTGCAAAGCTGCTTGGAAAAAAAGCATTTTCTCTTCCATTCCTACAAAACTGAGATCAGGCCAGGGGAGGGTGGGGGACAGAGAGGGAAGGAGGCTGTGGCCCCATGCTGCTCCTGAGCTGCCTCTCCCCTTCCTGGTGCCCTTCCTGGGCTTCATTATGGCTTGGATATAAAGCAGCAATTCACCTCAGCTTGATTTTTTTTTTTTTTTGTTTGATTTGTTTGTTTGTTTGCTTTTTTAATTCACTGTTTTGGGTTTTGGTTTGTTTTTTTTTTTTAGGAATAGAAAAAACTCCATCAGAATACTTTGTTTCTTTGGTTTGTTTTTTTTTTTTAATCTCTTTTGAATATCGTGAGTTTAAAACAATGAAAGCTCTCAATGTGTTTACTTCAAAACCACTAAAACCTCCCTTTTATGAGGTTTTTGCTCTTGTTTCCCACCTCTAGGAAGAGCTTTGGTGACCATTTTATCCTCTCTGAGGCTGACTTGTCTTACAGGATCAGGTCTGGATGAGCAGCACTTTTGGTCACGAGGGAGCAAAGTTGCCTTTTTATAGCATCCTTGTACCATTTTATTGCATTCTGGTTCTGCAACTGAACCAAAGATGGGAGCTGAAAAAGGAGAAAAGAGAGCAGAGATGCTTTTTAATTCTGTATCTCCCATGACCAAGGGAATTATCCATGTTTTGGATGCTCAGAGCCTCATCCCTTCCCTTCCAGGTGTGTGGTAAGCAAGGAATCTTTGCAAGGGGATGCTCACCAGCACTTTGCTGTCACTTTAGTTTGTTAAAGCATTTGAATTCATCAAATCTGTCCTTTAACAAGAATAATTGGGTTTGGTGTTGTTCCTGACTGCTGAGTTCACACTTCTCTCAGCTAGAGGTGTTTTCCCAGAGAAGCTGTGGCTGCAACATCCCTGGAAGTGTTCAAGGTCCTTAATGTGACCACTGAAATGGTGTCTAAGTGACAGGAGAAACTGTTTGTGGCTGATTTTAGACAAGTGAGGAAAACTGTAACTACAGCTTGGAGACATCTCACCTGTGGAAAACCAGAAATCCTCTTGCAGCTTCCCTGCTCCATTCCTGACCATCCAGGGGAGTATTCAGGCAGCTGGAGGTCACCAGGAGTGGCTCCTGGTCAGAGTTTCAGTAGTGGGGACAGTGGTGGGACTTGGGGGAAATTTTAATGAGTATTTGGTTTTAAATATTCCTGGGTGATTTAGGGTGGGTGATCACTAAGGGGCTCCAAGCCAGACTTGCTGCCCTCACACCCACGAGTTATTTCTGAAACCTGGACAGCAATGACAGTGCTGAGTGTCCCTGCAGTGTTCCCATAGATTGTTGTCTTGCAGATTGTATGGAAAATCCCTCTATGAAAAAGCAGAATAAAGTTTTATTCTTCCATGATGCATTTTTCACACTTGGAGATCAGAGAATCAAAGAATCCCAGCGTCATTAGGGTTGGGAAAGTCCTAAAAGATCATTGTGTTCCCCAGCACTGCCAAGCCCAGCACTGACCCATGTCCCCAAGTGCCACATCCACGTGTGTTTTGAACATATTTTTGAGATAAGGATCTGCAGAATGTGTGTAGAAATGCACAGCTCAAGATCTCACAGGCTGCTGCCTCCCCAGCAAATCCCATTCACAAACCCCATGAATTACAACAAGCTTTTGGCTAAACTCTTCCCTTTGCTCTGTTTCAAATCCTAGCTCTAAAGAACACTTGAAATATTTCAAGGAACGTTTCTCTCTGCTTCTCTGCACTATTTTTAATGCACACACCTTGTTTTTCCCTCCAGGGATTGAATTGATATTGAGTGAGCAGATCAGACAAGACCATTTTTGTCACCCCAAAAAGAACGGGCAGTGAGAGAGATGAGTAATTTTTTAGTTCATTAAAGTTGATGCTTTAATTTAGTTTAAGACTGTAAGTATAAATGAAAGGGTATTTTATTTGCAACTTTCAAAATGCATCTGAGTGCATTTACAACAGAGTATTAAAATTAAAGTGTGTTCAATTATGTGACTTTCAAGAATATTATTTAAATTAATCTTCGAACAATTTATGGAGGAAAAATATTGCAACAAAGGGTATAGTTTTAGCAGTTCATTCCCTGCACACTTGACTGTGTTTATAACACAGGCATGGAGAGAAAACGTAAAGTTGTTCAGTTTTTACTCTCCAGCTTTTCACCTTTTGCCTGTAAAATCACAGCCAGATTAAGCCAACATAACCAGGAGCAGGATTACCAAAGATACCAAATTCTCTCCCCAAGGAAGACACACTTCTGACTGGAAGTGCTGATTTTTTCCCAGGCCTGAGTAGCTGCTTCATCTTTTTTTTTTTGTTTGTTTGTTTGCTTTGACATGTGTTTTTTTAATTGTGGTGCATCTCAGCTATTCAGACAGGGCTGCATGGGGGAGAAAATGTTATTTTGCATTTTTAAAAAGATTTTCGAGACAATTTGTTTTTTTTACTTTTATTCTCACTGGGAAAGCTGATTTGCACAACAGCAGCCCACAGGCTGTTCTCATAAAAAAATAAAATCAACCCAAATATATTGTTGTTAGTAGAATTTAATTCTAGGCTATGATTTTGTGGGTTGAGCTGTGTTATCACTGAAGAGAGGGTGGTTTCTTTTAACATTTCCCCCCTTAAAACTTCAAATAACGTGAACTCTAGATGGCTTCTTATTCTCACTCACCCATTTGGAGACCCCTTGAAGATGCAGTTAACAAAAGAGAGGAAGATCCCTGGAAAAGTTTCCACTTGTGTTGGAAATTGTTACTTGAACTTTTCAGGAGGTCACCTGCATTCCCCATCCCTCTGGAAAGTCTGGGCAGCTTCCTCACACTGTTTCTGTAGGAAATGTTGTGGTGAAGATCAAGCAGCACAGTGCTGGAATTTGCTAAAAATGCCTTGGGCTGCAGCTGTTTCATCGAACACACACATTTATTAAAAATTTACCTGGAATATTCCTCCTTGTGCTGCTTCTCCTTCAAAAAGCTGGACTGCAGCTTGTGCCTTAAAATACACCTGCGAAGACAAGCTGTGTGTTTTGTGATATAAAAATACTCCCATTTAATGGAATAGCTGATGTGTTGCATCACTGCCTGGATGGGGTTTTGCCTGGGCAGTACCAGGTGCTAACCCAGGTGTTCCCAAAGTGCTTGCAGGGCAGCAGTTTAAGCTGAAATATTGATTGTGCTGATGGTAAAGACAAATTCCCTTTGACATCATCGGGTCCAGGATTTCCTCCAGCTTTTGGAGGATGTGCTGTGTCCAGTTAGAGAGACCTTGGCTGGGGCTGTCAGCATTGAGGAGCTGAAAGAAGGAAGATTCCCCAAGTGCATTGAGCTGTTCATCACCCAGATTTTGATATAAGGAATCACAAAATCATTCAAGTTGGAAAAGCCCTCTAGTCCCAGCTGTGCCCAATGCCCACCTTGTCCCCAACCCAGAGCTCTGAGTGCCACAGCCAGGAATTCCCTGGACACCTGCAGGGTTGGGCACTGCAAACCTCCCTGGGCAGCTCCAATCCCTTTCCATGGAGAAATTCCTGCTGCTGCCCACCCTGCCCCTCCCCTGGCCACCCTGAGGCTGTTCCCTCTCCTGCTGTCCCTGTTCCCTGGAGCACAGCCTGACCCCCCCGGCTGTCCCCTCCTGGCAGCAGCTGTGCAGAGCCACAAGATCCCCCTGATCCCCTTTGCTCCAGGCTGAGCTCCTTTCCAGCTCCCTCAGGATTCTCCAGACTCTTCCCAGCTCTGTTCCCTTCCCTGGACACCTCCAGCCCCTCCATGTCCTCCCTGTCCTGAGGGGCTCAGAGCTGGACACAGGACTGGAGGTGCCTCAACCATGCCCAGCACAGAGCAAGAGGAGTCAAATCAAGCCACATCTTTAGGTGGAACCCGATTTATTTCCCTGAAAGCTCACAGATATCTGTCTGATCTGATCCTGTTTGTCCACAATGACCCACAGAAGATCTCACTTTAGTTTCCATTCCAGTGTGTGGTGCTGATTTCATGGAGTTGCACCAGTGCAGCGAAGAATTGGAAAAGGCTCCAATCCAGTGTGTGTGTGTCTGCGGAGATAGAATTTTTAAAAACACCCTTATTTACACAATAAATGCAAAGTTAATGTTTTGGCTTTCTTCTGGGACAATCTGTAAGAGAAAAACTAGAGCTGGGGATTAAAGAGAGTGTGCAAGTAATGTGTAAACCATGAAATTCAATTAGTTCCTCTTAGGAAGCCAAATTTTGGTGAATACTGTAGAGAAAAGGTAGGGATAAAATGCCTAAGCCAAAGCTGTACTTAATAAGCTTCAGTAATTAGTTATAAATGGCTCGTTAAACCTGGAAACACATCTCTCTTTGCCCATGTTTATGAATCCTAGCAAAAGTAGAGGATAGGGTTAAATAGTAACTTAGAAGAATTTTCATCCTAAGTTTTCTACCAAAAAATTTTTGGGACGGGGCAGAGCCAGTCCTGGTGCTTGTGCTGCTTCCCAGATATCCCAATAAGTGTGGAGGAGATGGTCTGAAAATGGGTTATGCAAATGTGCATTTAAAAGGAATATTGGGGAAATAGTGACCAGATTTACTGGTGAGGTCACACCTAACGAGCTGTACAGGAAATTAGGAGCATTGTCCTGTTATTGATGTGTCCCTTTTTTTACCCCCACATCCTCTCATTTTTTGCTGCATCCAGGAACAATTTGATATTTGGATTGTGCAGTGACTCTTCAGAATTGGGAAGGTGAAAGGTAAATGGTGCTGCAGTGTGTGATGGATTAATTGGCAAATGTTCCTGTTATTGTTTCTGGCAGTGCTACACCCACCTCACTTTTCTTGTCTCCCTGAAGTCAAAAGTGCTGGAGAAAACACCAACAATCCCAAAACAGAGCTGCAGCTCCTGCCCCACAATTCATCTTACAATCAAAGCTCCTTGGCTGTCAGTACAGGAACTGCAGCAACAAATACAGACTAAAGGCAATTCCTCTCCCTGCTCCCTCCCCCCAGCTCCCTCCAGAACTCACTGAAGTCCCCCTCTAATCCATATTGTGAGCAGTAAACACCTTTGACCCATAAGCCCTTTATTTTTCCAAGAAAAGTGTTTTCCTGGCTGTGCATTCCGTCTCTCCTCTTTCTATTCACTTTTTCTAAATATTCATTACTTTTGAAAAATTGGCCCAAACCTGAAACATTTCCAACTGGAGCCTTTTACAGGGGGAGTGGGTCAAACTGGAGTTCCTTGGTCCATTGTTCCTTAATTTCTGGGTCAGGTTCCAGAAAGACCCCTTCTTCCTCTTTTCCTTCAGATGGAAAACACTCAAGAATTGATTTTCTGCTGGGAAACCTGCACGAGGTGGTTGGAATTCCAGGAGAAACACAACACTTATGCTTCCCTAGATGGTGGAGCTCCCTCTTTTGGGGCCACAGCCTTGACATCATCGGGGTGAGGCAGAGTTAACCTCTTTTTTAATTCCTAATCAACTCAACCTTATGTGTTTATTAATTTTCCTGCCTGGTTTATCTTTGAGTTAGTGACAAACATGTCACAGTGTCACAGGAGGTGGAGATGCTCCAGGTGACAAGGAGAGGTGGTGGGTGACAACCCCAAGGACACACCTGACTCTTCCTCCTGATCTCTTACCAGGCCATCCTTGGCCAGGTTCAAGGGCTGCTCCAGACTGTGAGTGAAAATTGGGATAAAAGTGATTGCAGAAGTGTTTAGGATTTCTCTGGGATGGTGGATTCTCTCCAAACCCTCTTTCCTTCCTGTGGTTAACAACTGCCAGGATGAATCCAAGTCCTGGAGTCAGCACAGGGCTGGGTTTGGAGTGTTTATCCCTCAAAAACACCCTCCAAAGCTTTCTCTGTAGCCTTGGACGTGACACTTAACCTTGCTGCTCCGACTCCCTGTCAAGGAGGGGATAATAAC
The DNA here is from genome assembly GCA_024500445.1 of Entomyzon cyanotis. Taxonomy (NCBI): domain Eukaryota; kingdom Metazoa; phylum Chordata; class Aves; order Passeriformes; family Meliphagidae; genus Entomyzon; species Entomyzon cyanotis. The sequence goes on from JAKEPQ010001000.1 coordinate 1,523,329, forward strand.
TCTTGCTTATCTACTCCAGAGCAAGCTTTGAGGATTAATTAATTAATATTTGTACAGTGCTTTGAACATAAGTGCTTGGCATTATCATTCTTACTTCACTGCTCCAGGCTCATTTTCTCCTTTGGCCTGATGTGCCTTCCTGCTTTTTCTGAAGCTCCTCTCCCTGTCTCAGCCCTGCTGGGTTGTGCTCTTGCCCTTGTGGCCTTTGGGTCCACAGAACATCTGCAGAAGGACAAGACCCAACTCTTGCTCCTTTCCTCCTCCTGCTCCCTCCAGGAGAAGCACAGCCCAGCTTTTGCAGGGAGAAAAAGTGATGGGAATGGTCACTCATATTGTCCTTCCACTCCATCAGAAGTGTTTCCTGTGGAAGGAACAGGTGAGTGAGGTGGGCACTGGAGAGGCAAGGTGTGCACATTCCAGGGCCCCTTGTCATTGCTTTGATCTTTTCTCAAAAAGAATAAAGAGAAAGAAAGGAGGAATAAAGGAAAAGGTGTGGGAAGAACAGGAGGGAAAGCAAAGCTTGAAGTCTCAGTGTTTCCACCACTTTAAATTAAGCTTCTTAGAAAAAATTCCCACCTAGCTGCATCATGAACACGGAGAACATAAAAATAAATTGTGATAAAGCTATTTAAACTTTTAAACTGGTAAGATTTATATTCTTCATCCTACACACCAATCCCACCTGGACATCTGTGTCCAGCTGTCCATTCTTCCTCTAGGAAATGGGTGTTGTCTTGGAGCAAAGGCTGAGCTCTGCTGGTGGCACCAGAGCAGCAGTTCCTCAGGCTGCCCCAATGATTGGATGGTTTTCTGCTTCCTTTGGCTTTGACTTTTCCCCTGTCTGGGACCTCTGTGCTCCACACTCATCCCATGTCTCAGGTGTGGCAGTGGGGCAGTGGCCACTCTTGTCCCCAGGCTGGAATGACACTGGTGGAACAGGCTCTGCTCAGCCCTGCTGACCCCTGGGAGTCCCTTTGGTGCAGCAATGCCCAACTTCTTTATTTACAGTTTAACAGAGAACAACATTGTCCTAAAATCTGAGTGAAAAAAATCTTGAGGATATTTTTATGTGGGAAGATATTCTTGAAATTCGCTCAGACATCATTTAAAAACATCAGTGGGTGAATATTTCACCTCTTTCCCCTCTCTTCACTTGTCTGTAATAGATTGGGCAGGAACTGCCTTTTCCTACATCTGTTTCCAGAGCTCCAATTTCTTCTTTCTCCCAGTTACAGCAAGAGAAAAGCGTCTGTATTGTCTGAGTGTCTTTAATGTGCAATTCCACCAGCCTAATGGGCACCTGATGGTACAGATAGATTTGATTCCAGATTTGGATCTGCTGACATAAACCTTAATGCTTTTTATTGTGTGCCACTTTGGGAAATCCTGATTAACAGCAACAAAGAGATAATTATGCAAGATGAAGACAATGTAGTTGTTTTAAAAATAATGTATATCATACAATTAATGCTACTTTGTCCTATATCAAAGTCACACTACCTGCATTAATCATACACCCTCAGAGTTTCTAAACATTAATAGCAAGAAATAAAAAGAAGAGCTCCTAATTCCGAGGAGAATCACATGAATAGGGGGTTGGGATTCTTTGGAGGAGAGGTAAGGGATGCAGTTTTTCAGCCTAGTTGTTTCAAAATGTAGAATGCAGGACTATGCCTTCCAGAAAAAGGGGCTGAAGCTGGTCCAGAAACACTAATTAATAATTAATTCAGTGTTGCCCTCCTGCATTAAGGGTGGATGTTTATAATCGAAGGTGTTGAAATAAGGAGGGAGGTTTGCCTGCTGCTGACAGCAGAAGGCCTGAGAGCTTAAAAGCTGGTGGAGGAGCAATAGGAGGGGATGGATGGATGGATGGATGGATAGATGGATGGATGGAGGATGGATGGATGCACACACAGGTCAGAGTTTAGCAATTCTTCATATGAATTAATTCTAAAATAAACATTTTAGAATTCATTTAGCCCCTACAAGGAGCGTTGTTCTTCTGGATTTTGAGTTTCTTGACTTTGAGCCTCATCAGGGGCAAAAAGGGACGAAGAATTTAACGACAAATCCTGGTTTAAGGATTGTGTCCCACATTTCTGACTTTAAGGGGGTGCAAGGGTCTGATTTTCTCTCCTCTACCCTACAGCACTGTTTGTGCCAAACAAAGCTCTCAGACAAAGTCCTGCATCTCCTGTCCTGGTCTGGATCCTCCTTCCATGTGCAGGTTGGTGGGAGCTGGTTGAACTGGGCTGGGCAAAGCCCTTTCCCTGCTCTCCTGCTCTGCCACCACTGTGGTGCTCAGTGTGGGAAATGTGTCCCCCATGGTCCTGGTCCCCAGCAGACCTGGTATGACAAGTTGTTGCCCAATAACCCTCCATTCTCCCCTGGTGTGTTGTAGCCCAGGTGTGATCTGTATTCTGAACCTTTTGTGGCAGCATCCAAGACCAACCATTGGACCCACCTTTACAATTTTGGCCCATTTAGGGCAGAAAAATATTTTCTATGTGGAGATTAAAGCAGCAGCATCCCAGCATTAACAGTCTTCTCTTTATTGACAAAATTAACCTAAATTTTGCTTTTGTACTCCAGTTTTGTGTGCAGCACGCCACATTTTCCAAAGGCTCTTTTATTCCCACCTTGTTTCCCCAAACACTTCTCCAAAAATGCCAACTGTTTTGTGTCCCTGGTGGCTTTGGAGCTGGGGGAATTCCGGGAAGGCTTGGGTGTGCTGGTTCCATTACCTTCTGCAGGACGGCTGGGGCGATACCATATGTGCTTGTGCAATTAGACATTTTGATTTCCAAAGGATTTAGTTACCATTTGCTGAAGCATTGAGTAATTACCAGAGCAGAATTGCCCAATCTGTCACTACGTCAGCGAAGTGTGGTTCTGGACAGCTTTATGGGCACCTTCACCAGAGCAGAGCCTTCGCTGTGCCTCTTTGGGGAAACTTCACTCCTTCCTCAGGAGAAATTCCTCACAGCCAAGGAAATTCCAAACCACACTGGAAATACCTGCTATTATACACCTGCCCCGTGGAGGATCAGAGGGGAAGTGCTGTTTCAGGGGATATATTTCATTAACCATGGTGGGGTTTTAAGGCTGTGAAGTGTTATTCTAGGAAGCAGGTTTGGGGTTGGCCACTCAGCACTTCTGGTTTCCATCATTCCCTGAATTTCCCAATGGTGCTTCTTCCATGGGCAGGGGGAAATTTCAAAGTGTTCCCCACCACATCTGATGGGAGAAAAAGGATTTGCAAGATGAGAATGTGTTCAGACAGAATTGTTCTGACTCTTTTTTAAGTCGCTCAGGGAAAGGTTTCTACTCAGAAGCAGAAAATTAAGGTTACATTGAATAGAGAAAAGGCAGAGGCATCATTTACTCCCCTCCCTCCTTCTCCCCACCAAATTAAACACTCAGGAATCTTGAGAAAATTGGGTCACTAATATGGAAATTTTAAAGTATTGATAATACCAACATGACAAGTTGTCACTTTGCAGTATGTTCTTAAACACGCCTAAACCTTAATAACCAGGTTATTCTAGAATAATCAGGGTAACAGAATGGGAATGAATGGCAGTTCCTGTAATTATTCTAGAAAGAGGACCAAAGCAAACAGAAATTCTCTCTAATTTTATATATTCCCAATAGGTGCACATAGTACATCATTATCACTATAGAAACTACTTAGTAGTTTCTCCAAAAATCAGCTACGCTTCACGGTCTTGTGGGCCAATGTGTGAGCTGCACATGAGCTGAAACCCTCTAATTCAAACAGAGGTAAGCTCAGAGCAAGCTGCACTAGGCTGCAGCACACAAAACAAATTTCCTAAGCCAAACATATTAAATCCAATATATTTTTCATTGATTTAATAGCCTGAAACTTTGGATACAACCGGCACTTTCTGGATATTAATGGGCATTAGTGGTTGAAGGAGGAGGCGAGAGCTGGAAATGAGAGTCTGTAGGCGTTGGGGAAGGGAAGTGCTACAGAGGGCTTTGCTCGATATGAAAGTTGGGTGTTGCAGGATGAAATCTGTAATTAAATAAGGTGAGCTACAAAATTCTTCTGTGACTTTGGCCCTGATTTGTTAAAATTGTTATTGCTCTCCTAATGCTTCGCAGGATAGTCAGGTGATTGTATTGGAAAACAAAAAAAATGGCATCTG
>JAKEPQ010001000.1:1532500-1537500 GCA_024500445.1 Entomyzon cyanotis
GAAAATTGTCCTTCAGTTTGAAATCCCAAAGAAATCTAAAACTGAACTGAGTGCTATGGTATCATTCAATGCCAGGGAGACTGGAGGAATGAGGGAGGGAAGGGATGAGTTTATCCCACCACCAGGAAAGCCCTATTTATTTTACTTTTATGTGAATTTAACAACCAGGTAAAAAAAAAAAAAAGCCTTAAATTGGCAATGCTGGTGAATGAATTTCAGTATTGATTTGCCCCTTGAAAATACCTGGGAGTGCTGCAGATCCCAGGGAGCACAGCGGGAGGGATGAATGCACTGAATAAACCCTCCTGTCCTGCAGCTGAGTGGGAGAGGAGCACAAGGAGGAGGGTGGAGGTTGTGCCACCTCTCAGGGCTGAAATAAAACACTGATTTAGCACTGAAACTGAAAGAATCCCAAAAGTTTTCCAAAGGCAAAGGCTGTGTGCTGAACCCGAGAAGCCAGGCTTGGGTTAATCCCTTTGTTTTTAAAGAATACCACATTCCTATTCCTGCAGTTAGTGAAGGAGCTGCAGGTGCCCAGGGCAGAGCTTGGCTCCCCCATTTTCCATGGGAATTTTCCATTGCCACAAACTCAGCCAGTGACAGGGAAGCTCCAGCTGATAAGGTGAAGGAGATGCCACCAGCACTTCTCCAGCTGGTTCCTTGGAGGAGAGAGGAGCAGGGGATGCCAGGGCAGGGCTGGGAAACCCTGGGGTGCTGATTTTGGGCTGCGCAGAGCTGCTGGCAGGAGGTGAGCCCTGGCCAGCTCTGCCTTCTCTTGGGAGAACACAAGCACAACCCAAAACCCCTTTTTGAGCTGAAGAGAAGCTTGGGTGGAGGTGGCAACACTTCATTCTGGCTCCTCAAAGAATCCTGACTGTAAATCAGGGAAAGTTTGGGAAGAGCAGGGTGGATGGTGGGGTTGGCCAAGCATTGGCACACAGCAAGGCCAAGGGCACTTGTGCCAGAATCCCAAAAAAAGCAGTGGATTGGCACCCAAAGCCACTCCATTTCCTCCTCCACCTCTTTAATTATGAAAGAGAAATAAGAACCTGCTCGCTCATAAAGAGCAAAAAAGAAAAACAAGATACTTAACAACTGGCAGCAAACCCAGCAATAAGTCATTTCACCAGTCCCTGGAATGTCCCTGCTGGTAAAAATAGGATCATTCCTGGGAATCTCCAGCAGAAATCCCTGAAGTTCAATGAAGAGGAAGAGTATTGTCTACTGTGACACAAGAAAAATGACATAAAACAATAATTATACAAACAGCCACAGTACAGATAATTTATCTAAGTGCTCATGCCAGAGCCTTCAGCCATCCTGATGGACAGCCTGGAGATGGGAATACCTACATCTCACAGTTTTGTGGGATTTCATGTGTTTTGGGGTTTTATTTTTGGTTAAAATTCCAACCACCAGCGTAACTCCTGAAGAAAATCAAATAAAAAACCAGGGAATTGTTCATCCCCTTCAACTTCAGCAGGTTAATGGAGACTTAAATGCAGGAATCTCCATGACTTTGCTGCATCTGAGAAATAATTGCAGTGCTCCCCAAAACTGCTCCCCATATGTCTGTGAGGCTCACTGGCCATGGGCAAGGCTGGCCAGGGGTGTCACACACCATGACAATGCTCTGGGGCATCACCAGGACTTTATCACCAACATATAAAAATAACTCCTTGGTGAGGAACCCACCAAACCCAGCACCCAGCATGGCAAAACTTAAAAAAAAAAAAAAAAAAAAAAAGGGAAAATCAGAGAATTTAGGGAAAGGAGGGCTTTATTGGCAGGGACAGCATATAGAAATAACTCCTTGGCTCAGCCACCAAGTGAAGAACTCACCAAACCCAGCACCCAGCATGGCAAAATTAAAAAAAAAATAGGGAAAATCAGTGAATTTAGGGAAAGCAGGGGAGTGTAGGAAGCTGTGTCCATGATGGAGGTCCCTGTGGTCCCATTTCCCATGGCAGGGGTTGGCAGTTGTTATCAAGCCACGAGGATGTGTTGGGAAAGAAAAATAATATCAGAAATAAAATCCTTAAAAAAAAAAAAGGAAAAAATCTTAGAGAAAAGAAATCTTAAGGACAAAAAAAATCTTAGGAAAAATATCTTAGGGGAAAAAACCTCTTTTCAAAGCTGCTCACCACGTACAGCTGCTGGAACATCTGTGCTGAGCATGATGACACAAGCTGGGATGGTGGCAGTTGGGGAGGGGGAGGCAGGAAGGGAGGGGGAGGCACAGGGTGGGTGAGGACATCCCCAGGGGAGGGGACAGGGTGACACAGGAGCCCCAGGCTGCAGCCAAGGGGTTCCCCCACATTTTGGGCACCCCAGCAAAAGGCCCAGGTGTGTTTGGGGGTCACCTCGGAGTGGAAAGCACATCCCTCCCCTCCCCTTACCCAGCTCAGGGTGGTTAAATCAATCAAAGGTTTGGAGGGTGACACTTTTGCTCAGGAAAATTGTCATCTTTTCAATTTGACTTTTGCCATATCTAAAAAAATTCACCAAGGAATGGAAAACCCCAAAACCTGCTGAAAGTGGGGCTCGACAGGTGGGTTTGGTGAAACCCTCCTGCCCAGGTAAGCATTTTTGGACCTGTTGATGTGGGTGTAAAAATTTTATTCACTGGCCTGGAGCTGCCAAGGAAAAAAAAATCAAAAAGGAAAAACTGGACAACAAGAAGAACAAATAAATTTAAAAAACAAAATCCTTTGCTCCTGCATTGTCATTAAAAAAAAAAAAGAAACTAAATAGAATAGAACAGAAATCTGCCTTAATCAAAACAACATTATGCCAAAACCCCTTTCGAGGGAAGGGAAATGTCCACAGCAGCACAGCCCTGCTTAAAAATAGAACAGGCTTTGCCTTGTGAGGAACAAAAATACAGAACAACACTTCTGCCAGCCCGCCTTTGAAGGATGTCTGTCATATGCCTGCGCTTATTTTACGCCCCTTCCCTTTTTTAAAAGAGGAACAATGCCATCTTCCCGAAAGGAAATAGGCAATAAAAACTCCAGCAGGATTTCCTATTCATAATTTTTCCCATTCATATCCTAATGGGTAAAGGGAAAAAAAAAACCCTCCACCAGCTTTAACAACTTGAACGGCACTTATTAAATAGATATTTTTACATGCCTGGTTTTTCCTAAATGTGGGATATAGTTTTACTGTTCAATTAAGTTTTTTTCCCCCCTTTTCCAGATCTCCTTCTCAGAGCTGGCTGAATTCTGTGTGAGCTGATGTAAAGCATCTGATGACAAAATATCAAATATATTTCTAAAACACCCCGTTGAGTTTTTATCTGTGCCATTACATTTTTAATTAATAGCATTTTTCCCCCCTCTTTTTTTCTTCTTTTTTTTTCGGTTGTTGTTTTACAAATGTTGTGTTTTACTGCCAGCATGATCTCACTGCTTTACAGTATCGATAAATGAAGGCACACCTGCACTATAAAATCTGCTTTATATGAAGCAGGCCATTCATGTTTTTATAGCCCATTTTTCACCCATTGTTCTTGGGTCATGTCATAGGTGTGCTGTAATGTGTGCTGGAGGTGGGCGGCTCGGAGATCCCTTCAACAAAATGGTCTAATTTTGCCAACTTTAGTGCCAGAATCTGGCCTGAAAAATGCAGAATTAATATCCCCATGGACACTCGGCATGATGTCACTTCCCTGCAAATGTCCAAGACAAACAGCTATTTCCAGATCACTTGCACTTATAACATGAATTCTCCCTCCTTTCTTATCCCCAAATTACTATTCCTGGGTTTTCTAGCAATTTTTATGTTAACTTGCTTCATGCCTGAACTTTCCTGACTCTGCGAAAGCCTTGCAGGGTTTCATTGTGTTGCTCTGCAGATGACAAGGCTCATTCCCAACCTAAAGATATTTTTTTGGAGCCTGCAGTCCTTTTTTACGTGTTTTTTTGCAAACCAGCCCAACCTGCGTTTGTGTTTCTCTCACTTTGCTCACCCACACAAAAGGAATTGCTACAACAAGCAGTCACCTCGCTAAATTAAAAAAATGTTAGTTTTAAGGAGTGTTTGGGAATGCTGTTTGCTTTTCCTTTCTTTCCCAGGACTGGGCTCTGCTCACACACCTGATTCTGCCTGGCAGCATCCTCCCTGCCTCCCTCCTTCCTTCCCGGCGCTGTCCCTCCGGAGAGCAGCGGGCTGGGAGGATGCTGCCGGCGGGATGAAGGCCGTCCAGCCCTAAAACCCAACTCCTGCATCCCGGAGCAGACCCCAGGCTCGCTCAGCTCAGCTCCTCAAGTTTTCCCGCTGCGAAGGATCCGAGGCTTAAGAGGGAATATTAATATTTTCCTCGCAGCCGCCCTTCCCGAGGCTGGAATGCAGCAGCTTAATTCCTCAATTCCTTTTATTAAATCCAACCCCCCCTCGCCCCCTTTCTCCACGCTCACCCCACACGGTTGTGTCTCAGAATTTGCCTTTCGAGCGACAACTTTATGGCAGAGCCGAGAAACTTTTATTAGGATAACAAATAGAGCAGCGAAGGCAACTTGGAGGCGCAGCAGCAAAGTTTCCAGGGGGATGTGGGGAGCATGGAAATTCCCCCCAGGAGCTGGAGGGTGCCTGGATCCCCGGGGATGAACACTGATGTCTGATTTCCCTGCCAGTGGAACTCCTGGAATTTAACTGTCTTGTTCTCGGCGGGTGATTCCCGTGGACTGAAGGGAGGGGGAAAAGAAAAAAAAAAAAAAAAAAAAAAGCGTGGGAAAAAAAAAGGTAAAATAAATAAATATTGTACGGTTGTATAAGCTTTGGAGACCTGCAAGGCCTCCTCGTCAATTATTAAATATGACCAAAGATGACATCCCTAACTGCTGTACAAGCCTCTGGAAGAGCAGGCGCTGCGGAGATGCAGCTTTCAGGCACACGGGATGACATTTGATTTTGTTTGGGTTCCTAGTCTTAAAAAACCCCCACCTTTTCCTGCAGAAAAAACACTTTCTTTTCAAACGTTAAAAGCTCCTTTTTTC
>JAKEPQ010001000.1:1542500-1585000 GCA_024500445.1 Entomyzon cyanotis
GCCCTGAAATCATGAGCAAAGTTCTTCTCCAGCAAATATTTGGGTGCATTTTGCTGCAAAACATCCCTCGTTCCGTAGGCTGCGATTAAAAAAAATTTTAAAATCACCTTTCAGGAGATCCTAGAAAGCTCTGGATTCCCCACTTTTTTCTGCTGCTCTGCTCTGAGGCTTTTCCCTTCCGTCCTATTCCATTTTGTGGCTCTAACGCAGGGCTGAGGAATCAGCTCACCTTCCTCCTGTGCATCCGTGCAGCCAAAAATCTGCAGCAGGAAAAGACTTCAGGAAGGCTTCCCAAAGCAAGGGGGGAGAAAAAAAAAAGCCAACCCAGCGTAAGAGCTGCAAAACCTCCGTGCCTGCTCGGAAATAAAGGGAGAGGCATGTGGAGATATTAATAGAAAAATGGGAAATATTTTTTAGGAGGGATGTTGAGCACATTCGCTCCATGCCCAGAGCTGGGGATATATATGGCAATTAATACATCTGACGTTTACAATGCAGATGTTTGCCGTGTGGATAATAGATGGAAAAAGAGGGGAAAATGCTGTTGTTTGGGGGAAATATAGAACAGTTTGATCCGGAAAACACCCCAACTTTGTTCAAACCACCAGGCAAGTATGAAGGGCACTGCTGCTAGCATGCACAGTTTAATTCCTGCAGCACTGAAAGTCTGGAAAATCATAAATTACAGACAAAAATATGATTGATCTAATAAGGAGGTGTTGTGAGAATTGTAGAAGAAATTTGGGGGGTGCAGCCTTTAGGGGAAGACAATGTGAATTTCCAGCAGCAGGGCTGTGCAGTGATTCTATATATTTTTAAAATCTGTGCTCCAGTCATACTATTTAAGTGCTTAAATCAGCGCAATAAATGCAAATCATTTACTGCTTTGCAAACAGAAAATTGGGCAGAAAAGTGATTTTTGAGGAGCCACTTGGCTCCCTCTGCCCAGTGATTTGGTGCCCTGTAAAATGCATCTGACACTGCTGTTCATTAAGCCGGTGCTATTGAGCCTTCTTCACGTTCATTAGTGATTAATTCAGACAGATATTTAACTTAATAAGGTAAGCAAATAAACAACAAAAAAAAAAAATCACTTTCTGTGCCTTAAGGTTTTTTGGCCCTCTAATTGGTTTTGTGCACTAATTATCAAGATTAACACCTTACGCTTTTCTGGGTCCTTACACTTAGAAATCCCCGGTGGGAAAAGGCAGACGGCCTTGGGGGAATCCCTTAAGTGCGAGGGGTTAAGAGTTTGTCTTTTAAAAGCAGGATAAGCAGTAAAAAAAAAAAAAATTTAAAAAAATTAAAAAAAAAAAAAAAAGCCAGGAGACCTCGACTCCAGGTGAATTTTAGATGATAAGAGGGTGAGGAGGCAGTGATGCACACTCGTGACTTCCCAGGCATGAGAGGGGAAGGTTTTCCAGGGGATGATCTGTGGTTTTGCACAGCAAACTGGGAGCTCGGAGCTTTGTCACCCTGATCCCAAATCCTTCATCCAGCTCGGTGGCACAGCTTCCCTTGGCATCAAGAGTTAACCGCTGGCCTCCAAAAGTTCCTTTCCACCGCGCTTCCCACAGAACCCGAGGGCTTGATGTCAGTGCCAAGGCATTGTGATTTCCTTCGGCGGTGACATTGTTCCAGACGTCGCCTGAAATTCCCCCACAGCCCAGCCTGGCTGTGTCCTCCTCTTACCTCGGCTGGGCTCAGGGAAACTCTTCCCTCTCCAGGCAGCTCCAGGGTGGGAGCAGCACCCTCCAGCCAGGCTGGTCCCTCACCCCTGGGAGCTGCAGCACCTCCCAGCTCTCCCTGCCACACGCAAATGTCAAAGTTTGTCACCCTCTGCCTTGACATCCCCTCGGAAAATGCCTCTAGAAGTGCTGATTCAGTGCCTCTCCTGGAACATGTCCCCTTGCCTGCTCCCACTGGAGCCTCCCTCGGGTTTCACCTGCTGGGAAAAGCTTTGGGAAGGGCCGGGATGGGAAGTTCTCCTGGATCCCAGGTTCGTTAAAACTCATTTTAGCCCAGGCGCCGCACAGGTTGTGGCTCGTGACAGTTTGTCAGCGCCGCGCGCAATATTTGCCAGGCAGGATCCCGAAATATCCGGCTAATTGCCACTTTTCCTGCCGTGGGAAGTCTCACAGATCCACCTAGCTCCTGCCTTGAACCCGATGGCACTTTCCAGTGGGGTGTTTTTGGGGTTTTTTTTGGAGCGTTTGGGGATTTTTAAACTCCTTTTCCTTTAATTCTTTTCTTTCTTTAATGGGTGACTGGATAAATTCAGTGGTGGATTTTTGTGACACTAAAGCAGCAGATAAGTCTATGATGCACTCCAGCTATGTGGTTTAAAAATCCCTTACCATATGTTTTCTCACTGGAATGCCTCATCTTGCAAAATTACAGGAACCGAAGCTTAAAAACACAATTAGGTAGTTTAAAATGAAATATTAAAGAAATACCACATATTTTCTGATATGCCTGCGATGGTTTGCCTTGATTTTTTTTTCCTTTTTCTTTTTTTTTTCCTTTTTTTCTTTTTCTTTTTTTATTTTTGCTTTCTTTTGTATTGTTCTTTGAGTTGTTCAAGGAGCCCAACTGCATTCGATTGTTGTACTAATCATGCTCCACATTTTTCTGATTAGGTTATATAGGCTGTGGTTAAATTATAAATGAAAGAATGAACTACCAGAGTACTTGTCATAACAGTATCTTTTATGTTGTTACAGAAGACTGGGGGGGGGGAGAGGAGGAATCAAAAAAGGCTTTCTCTGATGAAGACTCTCCTTGCCTATTTTGTGCTCCTTATAGGATCTGTATAGACAAGGAATGCAATTTGTTGGAATGTTTTTCTCAGGTATTCTGAGAGCTACAGCACAATATCTGTCCACTGAGGAAAATGTGAGAAAACGGAATCCATAATACATAAAGATGCATATTGGAGCACCAGCCCTGTCGTGCTCACAAACACACCCTCTCCAACTCCACTTTATTCCATTACTCTGCTATAAAAACCACTTGAACCGGATTTTTTTTTCCTCATGCCATCCAGGAAAAGAATATTTCCAAATTTGAAATGATGCCTTACATTGTTATCTCCTGTCCCACTGCATGCACAGCATAAACACAGCGGAATGAGGGTTTGATGAGCCGATATATTTTTGTTTATAGGATATATTTTTGTTTCCATGCTGTTATTTTAAGCCATTGGCTGCAAAACCGATTTTAGGGAGAGCTGGAATTGCAATGATTAAACTACTTGACTGAAACCTCACCTTCTGACGTGGAAGACACCGCTGGTTTAAGGATATATTTGATGCTCCCGAAATTAAACACATTGTTTAAATATCCCAGCATTTTAAGCCTCTTTGTACAACCCTCAAAATAAGAAACGCCAGAGGAATAGGGTTTTGCTATTACATGTTATCCTTTTCCCAAACACATCATTATTTTCCCCCGAAGTTGAGCCTGACGAAGCGGGGAGGTGCAGAAGGGAAGGAGGGAAGCCTGGAGCCACGCAGCGCATTACACCTTGCGCCGAGCCATGCAGTTAGCTCTTTCCCCGGGATTTTAAAGCGTTTTAAAGCACAGCTCCTCCTCGCTTGTTTCTCAGCACAAAGCCCTGCGCGGGTTGCTTTCTGCTCTCATCGCAGAGATGAATGGATCCTCACCCATGGCAGGGTTGGGGATGCGGAGGGGATGCTGGAATCGCCCAGCCCGGGGGTGAGGCCAGCCGGCGAGGCCACCGCAGGTCCCCTGCGGCCACCGTGCCTGTGAGCGCTGCTTTTTGCACCCCTGCAACCCGCCCGGAGGGCTCTGGTTTTTTGGGGCTTTATTGGAGGAACTGTCAATGCTTGCCAGGATAACAAATCTTGTTTTATAGCACCTGGTGGAGTTTGGTTAGGGGCTACCTCTGAGCAACATGAACTTGGCCTTGCTGTGTGTCTTACACTAATACCTTCCCTCCTGTAAGGAATCAGGGTACTTGAGAAACAGCCTGCAGCCATACAGCTGATTATTTCACCAAATTTGCATCTTTTCAACAGTAATGGGGATGCCTTTCACAAATGCTCCCAGGCTCTAAATAGACGCTAAGTGGCTGTTTCTAGTTGCTGCCTTGCCTCTCCCCCTGGGCTCTCCCCAGCCCCTGGGCTTGGCACCCGCGGGCACCAGCCGGTGGCACCCAGGACCTCCTGCCCGCCGGAGGGATGCTCAGCCTGCTGCTCGGGGGGTCAGCAGTGCCCAGGGCTGTCCCTTGCAGGAGCTGGACTTGATTTCCGAGTGCTCTGGGAGGGGTGCAGAGCTGGCACTGGTGGGAGGTAGGGCTTGGTGTGCAGGGAGAGGGTCTGGATGGTGGAGAGGGTCGCCTGAGTCACTGGGGCTGGAAAATGGGAAGAGGGATGCATTTCCTCAGGGGTCTCTGCAGCCTGGGCTGGGACTGAGGAGATCGACTTCACCAGAGCTATGGCCTGCAAGGCAGAAATTTATTGCTTCTTGTTGTTGATGTTGTTGTCGTTGTTGTCGTTGTTCTTGTTCATTCTTGTTCTTCTTGTTCTTCTTGTTCTTCTTGTTCTTGTTCTTCTTGTTCTTCTTGTTCTTGTTCTTGTTCATCTTCTTCTTCTTCTTCATCCTCTTCTTCTTTTCCTCCTTCTTCTTCCTCTTCTTCTTCTTCTCCTCCTCCTTTTTCTTCTTCCTCTCCTCCTTCTTCTTCTTCATATTATTATTACCACCATCAGCATCATCATCATTTTTTAAGAAGCAAAAGGATTTTAACCGTAGATTTATCTCAAGAAAAACCCCAAATATTCCTGTGAAACATGGTCCTGTCTCTGGCCTCCCTGTGAGGTGTGGGTCATCATCCCCACCCTGCTGAGCCTGGGTTTCTACAATTCCACACTCCCATGTAAGAACCTCAGCTCTGGGCACTTCCCTGGAAACCCAAATCTTATTTGGCCTCTATAACTGCAGACCATTGCCTGCTAAAGGAAGCATCATCTTGGTCAAGGAAGCTGTGGCTGCTCCATCCCTGGAATTCCCAGCTTGGATGGCACTTGGAGCACACTGATCTCATGGAAAGTGTCCCTGCCCATGGCATGGGGTTGGAACTTGCTGATCCTTAAGGTCGTCCAACCCAAACCATCCCATGGTTCCATGCATGCAAGGAGCTCTGTGCCAGGTTGCTGCTGCAAATAGGATGCTCCAGCTCCTGCTACAGCTTAGCAGGAATTTCCCTGTTCCTTGCTGGCATTTCCCATGGATAAAGGGTGCAGGATCAGGCTGAAATCATGGTAGGAAATATCCTATTCTCCTTTTGTTCCAACCCTAAATATGTGGTGTCTATCATGGGTTTACAGCACTTCTTCCCCTTTTCACCTCTTCCCTAAGTCCAAAGCAGTGCCAGCCTGATAAAATTTAAAACCTTCCCCCAAAACCACTGTAAAATATCAATATTGGTCTCTCTTAAAATCCACGGAAGGAAACTGAAGGATTAGAGCAAAGCCTTATTTTTAATTTACCTGTCTCACATAAGTATTTCAGCACACAATGCTCCTCGGGAAGGATCGCCCACAATTTGGAGATTTTTGCCTCGTTTAGGCACCTTGGGGTGAGTTAAAAGGCAGGGGAAACTCACAGAATCGTTGTATGTGGTTGGGCACTCATTATAAAATGGATTACAGGTACAGTAAACCATAAAGACTATTTTAGAGCCATTAAGGTTCAGCTTGTCACTGCTGACATGGACACACTCTTACACCATATATCCCTGACATGTCAGGAGGTGCTTAGGGATGCTTTCATACATGTTTTATTGAAATGACAGGCTATAGCTTCTTTGGCTGCTCTGTATATGCATGGCTATATGCTAGAAATCCAAATTAAACCCCTCTTGAAAAAAAAAAAAATCCCCCTTTTACATATGTAATGAATCCCATCTTCAGAGATAAAGTTGTCGCCTACGTTTTATTTTTATTTTATTTTTATTTTATTTTTATTTTATTTTTATTTTATTTTTATTTTATTTTTATTTTATTTTTAATGTGCTTTGTAATAGAATAATGAAATCACGTTTATCCCCGGAATAAAATGTGGCTGAAATCAATGAGATTTACACTGAAGTGAATTCTGCAGTTGATAAAATGTGAGTTCAAAACCAAAGCAATTTCGGGTAAGAATGAAAAAAGTATCAATCCCCCTTTTAAAAATGCCTTTCCTTCTGTATGCAGATCAATTGTTTCTCCCAGGCTGAGCCTTTGACTTGTTAGGGCTTTTTGTCTTTCAGATCCAAGAAAAACTTTACATACAATTACGGAGCCTTGGAAATAAAATTTTTAAGAGGAAATACCAAGAGAGTAATCGCTGCAGACAGTGGGATCTCAGAAACCTTGCAGGGCTAAAATTCACCTTCATTAAATGTTCAGAACACAGAAGGAAATGCAGGAATTGCTGCTACTTCACGTCCTTTGTCTAAGCAGCTGCTCCAAAAAAGTGAATTTAAACTTGTGGAATGTGTGGAAGAGATATATTCTACAGTCTGAGATTAAATTTGGGATAAATGTCTCTGATAGAGGATTTTAGGCAGAGGTTGCTCAGAGAAGCCTGGCTGCCCTGGAAGTGTCTGAGAACAGAGCAGGGTGAGTGCGGCAGAGACTAAATCACAAACAGCTCCTGAAATTAAAAACTAAATTTCTCTGGAATTGGTGAGGCCTCTGAAGGGGGGAATCTCAGTGTAGACATAAAATCAGTGATTTTTCAGAGCAGCAAGGTGCAAACCGCACTGTTGGTGTCACAGACAACCCAAGGACACGCAGGCTGAGGCAAGGGGTGCCCAAATTTCTCCCTCAGCAGTATCATATCTGTGTTTGCTATATAAATAAAATCCTGTTGCACTTTCAGTGTTGCCCTAAAATCGGCTTCAAGGGTCACAGAAAAGGCTAAAAACAGGAAGAAAGCCTGGGGAAAGCCAGAAAAATATATCTGTGCTGGAGGAAACTGGGAGGGATGGAGAGACTGGGGTGGGACGGTGGGACATGGGGTGCCAATCCCCCTGCAAGGTGGACAGGAGGTGTCACTGCCATTTCTGCACCAGCTCAGGGCTGGTGACAATCCGTGGTGTCCCTGAGCTAGAGGTTTCTTGAGAATTCAGATTGGTTCCCAATTCTTTGAATTAAAGCAATGAGTGTTTTGGAATCACCATGTTCCCTGCCATGGGACAGGGACTGGAGGGAGCAGGAGGAGGAAAAGTTTCCTGTCAAAGTTGTCCCCTCTGCACCAGAACTAGTGTGGATGGAGAGCTGAGGGTACAAAGTGACCATTAACCACCTGGAATTATTATGGTCAGCAGATTGTAATTATTGGTAGGGATTTCCCGGATTTTCCTGCATACACAAATATTAACCTGTGTTTATACTTTGAATATTACCCAGAAATTACCCCTTTTGTGGGTGATGAGCATCAGCTCTGGATTTCTCTGTGTAATGTCCCAGCGACAAGATTTTGTGAACATGTAAATTTAATGCAAATCACCTGAAACACAGGCAAGTATAACAGGAAAAATGTAAAATACCACATGGCCCTGTGTGACATGGGGTTTAACACTGCACCAATGAACTTTTTCACTATGGACTGTTTTATCTCAGTTAAAAAGCAACTCATCCTCTCAGGTTCATCCTCGATATCTGTATTTATGTGATGCTGATTTTTCAGAATGGAAACGGTCAACGAGAGATCCCAATTTTAGCTCCGGGAATTCCTGGCTATTGACAACATGAATTGATTTCAGCACAGAACATTGAGTTTTAGAGGCCCTCGAACAGCAGCGTATCAGAAGAGTTTTGAACCTGTGCTTTTAAATACATCTGATGTCAGGCTTGTGTTGTGCTGGCTCCACTTAGGCATGGAGAAATCCTGGTGATTCTTGTGGATGGGAAGTTTGGAAAAAACCACATCCAGCCCAGCAGAGACTCAGCAGGTTGGGATATACAGAGAAACTGCAGGAAATGCAGAGACTTAAGAAAGAGATTTAAAAGAAGGGAAAAAACTTAAGATAATTCCTGTTTGAGTGGTGAGGCACTGGAATAGGCTGTCTAGAGAGGCTGTGGACTCCTTAACTCTGCAAGTGTCCAAGGCCAGGTTGGACAGGGCTTGGAGCAGCCTGGGACAGTGGAAGGTGTCCCTGCCATGGCAGGGGTGGCACTGGATGGGATTTAAGGTCCCTTCCAATCAAAACCATTCTGTAGTTCTGTGATTCTAAAATGTTGGCAGGATGGTCAGAGATGGGAGAAGTTCCTAATGAACATCAGAGAGCATGGAACACTCAGCAGGAAAGTGTGGATGAGGATGTGTGTGAGGAAGGAGCTGCTCCTGCTTTGCCCTCTTTCACACACGAATAGGCTGAGGGTGATTTTGCCCTTCACACTGAGAGGAGGAAATGGATGAAGTGTTTTGGTATGAGAAGAAATTTTCCAGCTCTCCGTGCTGCCACAGCAGGGCAAGAGCTCTTATGGAGTGAAGCAGGAGGGATTCCTGAGGAATTGGTGGGTGGAGGAGGAGGAGCAGGGCCAGGGTGAGAACATCCCTGCCTCCCCATCCCATCCCATCCCATCCCATCCCATCCCATCCCATCCCATCCCATCCCATCCCATCCCATCCCATCCCATCCCATCCCATCCCATCCCATCCCATCCCATCCCATCCCATCCCAGGGCAGGAACACTCAGACACATCTAATTACACCATCCCTGCCTTATATTGACTTTAGAAATTGCTTCCTGTTAATTAAAGATGTTACCTTTGAAAATCTGCCTTGGCCACATTGAAATGCTTCACTGTTTGTGATGAGGTCTAAATGAATGGGGAAGAAATGTTTGTGTTCCAGGCTTTTATTTGTTTTTTGGCAAAATTCCTTGAATAAATTAATAGATGATATCATTAGGCAACACTAGGTATATATTAGGGTACCCAACAGATAATTTAAGCAAATAGCTAATAAGATAAGTGTACAGGGCTCTGTGTCTGCACACATGCAGATATTCTATTTGAACTTAAAATACAATTACTTATCAAATGTCTCCATCGGGGCTTCGCTCTGTAACAGAGGGAAATTGCTGCACAAGGCGAGCCCAAGCTGCTCTCTGTATTTTGACTTGTACTTTTGACTTTTTCTTGCTCTGGTAACCCCATTATTTTTGTCCCTACTCAGAGCTCTGACCTGTGCTACATGGAAAGTTTTGAGATGAAGTCATTTCTGGTTTGAGTTACTGGAGAGACTTTAATTCATCCAGCTGTGCCTGCTCAACAACAATTCCAGCATTCAGCATTGACAGCACACCATCAGCAAGAGAAATCAAACAGCAAAGGCAGGCGGTGTTGAAAGGAGCACTTAAAAACTGCTCTCATTTGTAGAATTTAACATCATCAAAACACTAAATGTAAATATGAGCAGGAGGAAAACGCTAAACTCGTCAGTCAAGGTATTTCACCAAAAAAAAAAGGCTTTTTTTTTTTTTTTGATGGAATGTTAATGAAAACCCCAAAGGAAATATCATTGACCATAAAGGTGCATCTTAAAAAAAAAAAAAAAAAAAGCTGGATAATTTGCTCTAAAGGACCTTGTATTATAAAATACATGACGTGTTTCCCTTGTTGAATACGTGTTTAAACTCATATTTTACTAGGAAAAAATCCTGCCATTCCTGGTTTCAAGTACAAGCCGGGAGCTCAGTGTGGAAGGGAACAGCTACATTTCAGCTCTAATGGACTCAGAAATCAAACAGAAAGTGTTTCAGGATTTCTGAGAGCAGTTATCCCCTTCAAAATAATTCCTTAAACTGGAATGTAATTAATAAATGTTCAGCCACACATTATTGAATTGCCATTCCAAAAGAAATAAGGGAGTAAAACACCTTTTGAGTCAAGAAGAGACAAAATATAGATCTGCTAGGTGGCATTCAAGGGTGTAAAAATAATTTCTCTTGGAAGTCTTTTCCTTTCCAATCGATAACGTGCAAAAGAGAGACTGAATTTTTCATCTCCTTCCCTCATTGCCTGAGATAATGTTGGAAATGTTTTTTGGCAAAGGTGATGCTGGTCCAGACTGAGGATTCCTGGGGAGGAAGGGAGATGTTCCTGCTCTGCGTGGCTGCAGTCAGCACCACACATCCGTGAAGCATTTCCACGTCTGGCTGACATGCTAGGGCTGAATATTCACATTTTGGTGATGCTCCGGCTCAGAAGCACCAGGAGGAAACAGAGGTGGGCACCCCTTGACTCCCCTCACCTGCTCTGGGGGCTTTCAGTGCATCCTCTGCACATTTTGGTCAAATGACAGCGATGGAATTGCATTTTAATGACCCGAGGTATGGATTTGATGCCTGACAGAGGCATCTGGTTTTAATTAAAGTGTGAGACTGGAGCAGTGAGTGCACCCCAACACCTTC
This sequence comes from Entomyzon cyanotis, assembly GCA_024500445.1. Taxonomy (NCBI): domain Eukaryota; kingdom Metazoa; phylum Chordata; class Aves; order Passeriformes; family Meliphagidae; genus Entomyzon; species Entomyzon cyanotis. The sequence continues at coordinate 1,552,931 of JAKEPQ010001000.1, forward strand.
AGGGGCTTCACAGCAGCATTCCCAAACCTGCAGCAAAGAGAAGCTGCAAGTGATGTGCTGTTTATCTGGAGCAGTTTTCTGGGAAGGACCAGGCTGACCCAACAGCTCTGAGCTGTGTTCCCACTTTTCCTGCTCCTGTTGCCTCTTGCAGCTCAAGTTGGCACATCTCTTCCAGGCCAGGGATGGCCTCTGAGGTGTTAGACAGACTCCAAAGTGTTAAACAGACAGGTGTTTTTAAGAGCCTCTTTTTTCACTTCAGATGTGGCATAAATAAATTTCATTTGTTTAACTGCCTCTTAAGTACAGAAGGAAAATTCCAGTAGTCGGACAGGCAAGAAAAATAGCGATTGAAGATGCAAATCACTTCTTTTTCCCTTTAAACAATACATACTCTGCTGCCTGCATTTCCCCAAAGATACCGCTGCAGCTACACATGGTTGAAGTCTGTTTTACCCTTCTATAAGGCAATGTGACAAATGATTTAGGGGGAAGCAATCTCTAATCAGCAGAACTTCAGACCACACGGCCCAGAATTATTGTCAGTTTAATGCCGTCTCCCCGACACAAAACTCTGAAGTGTTTCTTCCCGTTGGAAGTTTTGCAGCTGAATAATAAATAAAAGAGGGTGCAGTACAAGTGCTGCATAATGTAATTGTAGGCTCTTTGTTCTTGTCAATCAGCTTGAACACGAGTTAAGTCGTGGTGGATGTCACCATGATCATATCCAGAGCGGGTGGCTCCGAGTTTGGGAATCATCCGTCTTCGGCGAGGAAGTTCCTTTAATAAAGAGGCGTGAGGAGAAGGTTTCAGGTGCTTTATAAAACTTTGACTTCCCTCCTACTGCCAGGCAAGGAAGCACAATAATGCATGCATGAATTGCCAATAAATCAAAGGCCTGCTTTTTTTTTAATTCCTATTTTGACATGTACATACATAGCATTTTTAAGAGATAGCTCCAAGGTAGCTTCTCAGTCCTTGATCAGATCATGAATTTAATTAATTCAGTGTAGACATGTCATAGATTTAAACCCTTTAGAATTACATTTTTAATACAGATCTAACATTTAATGTCCTTTTTCATTTTTTTTCTCGCCGAGTAAAAAAAATCCTTTAATACTCTGGTAGCAATTTTTTCCCTCTTATTATGAGACTGTGGCTCCTTCCTAATTATGTGGCTGCAAATTATTTACTGTAGTTTTAAATTAAGGAAGGAGACAAGTAATCCAGTGTAAAAAACACTGTTCCAACTTCAAGAAGAAATGAGTGTATATGTTTAATTTCTCTTTAGGCATCCAGCTGTACAGTCACTGTATAATGGAAGGTTTGAGACAAAATGGTCCCCCACCACCTTACCTCCGTGTAATGCAATTTAGCTTCATTAAATTACTGGAGGGCCAGTTACTTAAGCAGAATATTGATTTTCAGTCTGGGCCATGTTTAACATAATTCTGCGTAGGCAACAGCTAATTCTGCATTTGAATCTCGCACCCTAATGGAATTACACGAGGTGGCTGACCATGGGCAAGGCAGGGCTGGGCTGGGGGTTTTAACCCTTCCTCCTCCTCCTGCTTTTCCTCCTCCTCCTCCTGCTCCGCGCACTTCAAACAGCCACACCGACAAATTCCTCATTTCTTCCGCGGAGCTGCCGCCTTTCATCTGGGGATGTGTAGCCCCGAGCTAGGTTTTGGTACTGTAAAATATCTGTGGGGCTGTTAGATTTTCCTTCAGCAACCTATAGCTCGGTCTGTATGGCAACAGACGCAACGTGGAATTAGGGATTTCCTCCAGTTCCTAACCCCAAACACCATCTCCTCAACCTCACAATTAAAGGATGGATTTTGCTTTAATTAAAAGCTGGGAAAATGAACCAAGTCTTCGGCAGGAAAGCGTGTTCTTCCCATTGCTGACTTGAAAGCTGGTCATTATTTTTATTTATTGTTCTGTTTAATGATGAGATACAGTTTACAAGCCATTGAATAATAATAATTTCAAATGGTTCCCTGTGAGTTATGGTTTGTCAGTGTCTTAGAATTTAAATGGTGTGTGGGGAGAAATAGTGGTTATCGCCCACATTAATGGGGCTTTGGTGGAGGGGGTCTGGTGCTGCCTTGGTGGGTTTGAGATTCCCAGTTATGGGGTAAAAGAGGCCTCATCTTCCAAAATCTCTGCCCACTGGGATCCTCTAAATTAATCAAAACAGAAAAAAAGTGGAAATACCAGGTAGGTCTTCAGTTTATTATGGTTTTTATTTTTTAAATATAACAGCTAAACTGCCCTCTTAGTTCTCAGTCCCAGGGGCATAAAACATTTCATCCTTCCACAAGTATCAAACACTGTCTCTGCTTGTTTTGGAAATTTTGTGCAGAGTTGGGTTCACAAGACCATTTTTTTTCCTCAGAAAAGCTGCTACCTGGCAGAGAATTGCTTGAGGGCAGCTTAAAATGTTAGCTAGGAAGAGTTTCTGCTTTAAATGAACTTATTGTGGCCACTCTTTTGTATTCAGCTCGTGCTCCGCTCAGGTCCCCAAAATAAATTGATTTTAAAAGTTCTTGCTATGTCATTGATGCTGCAAAGAGTTGAGTTCATGCTTAGCTTGAGCTCCGTGCTCCATCCTGTTGAATCCAGGGAGAAGAGAGGGATTTGGGACCAGCAGCTGGGGTTTGCTCCACCCTAGCCATGTTTAGACAGGAACATTTGGGGTGGAAAAGACCTTAGGATCATCAAACCCAACCATTCCCAGCACTGCCAAGGCCACCACTGCCCCATGTCCCCAAGTGCCACATCCACACAGCTCTTAAATCCCTTCAGGAATGGGGACTCAGCACTGCCCTGGGCAGCTGTGCCAGAACTGTACAACTCTTTCCATGAAGGAATTTCTCCCTGCTCTCCAATCTAAACCTCCCCTGGCCCAACCTGAGGCTCTTTCCCCTTGTTCTATCCCTTCTTTCTGGGGATTCCCTAGCATGGATTGGATTGGATTCCTGGTTTTGGTGGAGGTCTGAGGTTCTGCAGAGCCTGCTGCTGCTGCTGTCATCAGAATGCAGAGCACAGCTGGCCAGAGCCATGCTGCTCAGGTTGATTCCTTGGGATTTGCCTCTCACATGCTCTTCCCACCTTCCCTTGGAAGTGCAGTGCTGCAGTCAGTGATTACTTCCAGCGTCGGGACGAAAATATGCAATATGCAAACCCAATTTGTCATTGGGAGTCAATAATTGGCACCAGGTGCATCACTTAGCATCGTGTCAGGAATTTGGCATGTCAGCTGATGGATAACTCGGTGCTTTCTCCTGACATTGAACATCGTTTTCTCCCTTTCCCCACCCGTGGTCCTTTGTCACTGCCTGTTTGCCCTGGATTTTTGCATTTCATGGGTGGGAGAGAGATTTGCTCCCTTCCCTTGTCTTGCTTTGTCCTGTGCTGTCACATTTGTCACCCCAAAATGGTGGCAGAGCAGATCAACCCATGGATTAGCCATGATGAGCGGGACAGGCCAGGAGACACCCACGAAGGACCAAACTTCAGTTCTTTCTCTCTTCACCTTTTCCCTCCTTTCCCACCAATTTTAACCCATGCATCCCACGGCAGGGAGCTCCATTGGCTTCAGAGAAGCTCATCCAGAAGGAGGAGTTCACCACGAGGTAGCAGGATCTGGCCACATGTAATTAATACAAATATGTGCATAATTTAAAGCTGCCCCAGGAAAGCCTTAAATTACATGATAACCATGCAGACACTGGCCTAGGAAGGAAAACATGGGGAGCGTCTATTAGTGAAATTAATTATATGTAAGATTGTCTTCAATAACCATGTGGGAATGATTAAGTAATCAGTCAAATAAAAGATTTAATAACAAATTCCCTATCAATTATACACGAACACCCAGTAAAAATTAAGTAAAAATCATTTTCGACGCATTAATATTAACATTAACAGTGCTGAAAATATTATAACATAATTAAGTGTAATTTCTTGTAGCAAAACACACTCATAACAGCAAAATAAACAATCCAAGGAAGAGTATTTCCTGAGGAAAATCAGCAGCTGGAGATGCTGGTGGCACAATGAGGTTCTGGGTGAGGCCAGCTGAGATGAGAAGCAGCAGGATGTGGGAAATGGGGTTGTGGTGGCCATGCCCAGTGTGAAGGTCACAACTGTCCCTGTCCTGCTGTCCAGGCGCTAAAAGGTGAAGAAAAACATCATCCCAGATCTGCCAAAACCAAGGATGAGGTAACCTGGAGGCCTGGAATGACTTGGACTGCACCTAAAACTGCTCCAAACACAAATGCTGCATTCAAAGTCTCTAACCTGGCCTTTTCTGGAGGATCTTTTTGTGCTATCTGCACCTTGTTTCTCCTTTTTCGCAATTATTCCTTTTATTTTTGGGCTGATAAATTCAATTTATCACTACTACCCCCCACTGTGCCACTAGGGATGAGAGCCAGCTCATTTATGGCAGCCTTGGAAGGGTTGGGTGTCTATTTTAGGCTTCACATCCAAGATATTTCTGTAGTTGATGGGGGGAATGAGATATTTTAACTACTTCTTTAGAGATGAAATTAATTGTCCTGCGGAAGTATCCACTTCTCTGTATGTTTTAGATGACTGACTTTCACTAGAAATCGAAATTTTTGATGTTTGAGTGAAGGTCAAGGTGAAAAGAAGCATCTGAGAGAGTGGTCCAGAGCTCACTGAAGTCGATGAGAACATTTCTATTAACTTTAGTAGGTTTTAAACACGCTCAAGCTGCAATTTCCTAAAGGTAAAATGCTCCAGCTGTACTAAAGGAGGAGCAATTGTGGGATGCATTAATAATCCATCTGGCCCAATGTCTGGCTGATAGCTGGGATGAATCCCTGGCAGTGTCCAAGGCAGGCTGGACAGGGCTGGGAGCAGCCTGGGATGGTGGAAGGTGTTCCTGCCATGGCTGGGTGGAAATAGGTGATTTTAAGGTCCTTCCTAATGCAAACCATTCCATAATTCTATGAATATAAGGAAGGGGAGACTTTCCTTGTCTGTTTTCTCATCTCCAGGAATCTGCATCTCCAGGACTTCCCAAGGCAGAGGTTTCTTTTAACAGCCTGTGAGAGACCATCTACCCTGCAGAAAGTGTCCAAAGGCGAGGAAAACAGCCCAGACCAGCCAGAGTGTTTTGTTTGGCCTAAATTGCATCTGGTTTCCCCCCCACAGAAACATTAAAATAGTGGGATTTGATCTAAGCATTCCTATGCAACGAAGAGGGAGCAACTTTCTGTGAGGTCCTTTGCAATAAGACTCCATCAAACCAGCTCATGGATGCTGTGAGGGTTAGATTTTATTCCTAGATAACCAGGGAATGTGTAGAAACAATCGGGAGTGAAAGACTTGACTTTTCAAATGAGAAAATAAATTGCTTTTAAAAAATGTGCTTACTAGGGACAAAGAAAGAAAATAATAATAAAATAAAAAAACCTTTTTTTTTTTTTTTTGGATTTGAGCAATCTTGCAATAATTCTGTAATAGTTCTTTCTGTATTTCTCATAAACCCACAGTTTTCTTTGGATATAGGATACAGCTGTGTGAAAAAAAGGGATGAAATGAATATGTTTTTGTGTTGTTACCACAATGTTTGTTCCCACATCAGGATTCTGCACACTGTGTTTTTCCAAAACCAAACCAAAAACTCCCTCCATTCCTCTCACAGCAAAAGCTAATTAGAAAGGAATTGGCATCTACTTGGACTTGCAAAATGTTATTTATCTGCAATATTCTACGGGCAGCAGCTCACATGGTAATTGTGCTTCTGAGCAATAGTTAATTAGTCCAAATTCTGGAGTTTTATTTGTGTTCTACTGAGTTGCTTGGAGGCCTTGAATCTAGAGAGGGCTGGAATATTTTCAGCGAGGGTTTCTTGTGAAAATAATGGGGGGTTTCTTTCTCTTTTTATCAAAATCTGAGAAATAACCTGCCAAACCAATCATTCCCTCCCAGGAGCCTTGCAGAAGGCCTGGATGTTAATTGCATTTAACCTAGAACAGCAGAGCAGGGTTTTTTTTTTCCTTTATACAATAACTAATATGTAAACTACTGTTGCACTTTGAAATTACTTTCACTTAAATTCTATTATTGGAGCTCCGCAGTGGAAGATATCCAGGGTCCATTTCATTAAAAAAGACTAATTACACTGGAAGCGTGCAACGCACCCGCCAATCTTCCCGGAATGACTGGAAAATGAGCATTCCAGAGATACAGCACACTTATTTGTCCTGGCATCCCTGGGAAAGGTTTATATGGGGATGCAGTGGAGGCCAGAAATGAAATTCTGATTGGTGATGAAGGGGCACTTCTTTTTTTTTCCCCTCTAATTGCAGGAATTTCCATGGATTGGATTGTCGCTGTTGAGCCGCTAGCTGAGAAAAGACCCAGGTTCTCAGACAAGAAAAGAGAAAAGTGTCTTTATTATTTTGATTTCCATATATATAGTTTTCAGAGGTCACCCAGATTGGTCAGCCAGAAACCTCCCCCTAGGCCCAATTGGCCAAGCCTGAACTGCCCTAATCTGGAGACGCTGTTTGCAAAACATCCAAACTTTATCTTTGTTTATGAAACGTAGCAAAATGTTCTCACGAAAAAGACCTGTGCTAGCCACATTGGATGACAGCTAAGGCAGTGGAAATATCTCCCTTATAATTTCCATTGATAAAAAAGCAAGGAAGAAAAGGCAGCTCTGCAACACCAGACCGGAACAGGTTGTGACACTCTAATATTCCATACATTTATTTACACAGACAACCTGGAAACTCCATAAATTTTCCAGGGGAGCCTCACAATAAAAATGCACCTCGTGGAACAAAAATATAAACTGGCAAGCTGATCACAGAGGATAACAACAAATGTGTAATATTCCTGTAGCACAAACTGCCAGATCCCTCTGGCTTGGGAATTCAGTTTGGGAAATCCAGCAATGCTGGGAGGCAGCACTGGGAAGGATGAGGGGTTGCACTCGGTTTTGCTGGTCCATCTGCAGAAATTCCCAACTTGGAACTCTAATTTTGGTGGGTTTGAAAGTTTCTGGAGAGTGAGGAGCACTGGGAACAGGCTGTGTTGTAACCCATGGGAAATGGCCATGGGGTAATGTGGCTTTGATGGTCACCAGGCAGTTTGTGCCTGAAATCTCAGCTTTTCTGGAGTAGCTGCTCTGCTCACAAGGATTTCTCCCAGCTTTTTGAGAATGATTTGTTTAATTAGTGATGAGGTGAATCCAGTCCTAACCAGCACTGAAATACTCGGGATCAAGGCTCTGGAATGGTGGAGAAGTGCACCAGTTATACTAAAATTAATGAATTCATTACAGTTAACTAGATTTTAGTGGATTCTGTTTGCTACCTTGACTTTTCTGCTGATGTCACTGCTGGAGGATGATAAGAACATTTTAAAATCTGCCTAAAATTTTTCGAGTGACATCAGACTTTGTGTCACCACTGCCATAAATTCTTCTGCCAACTGGTGGATCCTTGGCCAGGATTTTATCCTTGGAAGTTTCAAAACCTGAGTGGCAGTTGCAGCACCCATGGCAAACACACACTCACAGGTTTGGGAAATATTCCTGCATTCCATGTACAAATGCATTCTGTTTCTGCCTGCCAAAGAATCCCAGAATGGGTCAGGCTGGAATTGACCACAGAGGGTCATCTGGTCCAACCTCCCTGCTCCAGAAATATGATTTTGGGAATTCCAGAAATATGATTATAGGGATCACTGCTCCCCTGGTTCCTGGGACAAGTTTTCCTGGGGTTTTGCACCACAAAAAGCAATTTCCCGCTCCGTGTTGGAAGGGTTGGAGTCTGTGGTGGGGTTGGCTATTTCCCAGACTGGGAAAAGAGGAAAAGCAAGGCTGAGGATGCCAGAATTGAGAAGTCCAAGCCCAAGGTGTGTCAGGGTTTGAAACCTTCAGCCTGGCTGGCTGTGCCACCCTGTCCCTGCCAGAAGTCACGGCAGGAGTGAGAATAAAGCTCAATTCTTCCGTCTCACACATTTCTGCATCCATGAATTTGACATAAGAGCAATTCCAGTTCTTTGTTTCCCCTGTTGGGAGAGTGAAAAACAAACACTTAGCACAAGGAGCAAACCCATGGACATGCAGAGGGTCTGCTCCTCGACTTAGGGCCATTAAAACATTGCAGAAACACTCCTGACACGCTGGTTTGTATTTCATTAGCAAAGTGTTCCTGCCAAAAATGTGAAACCTTTAGAACTTGTTGGTACTGGAAGTGCAGCTGACCTTGTGCTGCACCAAAATAATTTCTGATTCCATAAGCCATCTTGTCCAAACAGTTTTATTTTGCTCTGAAAGTGCAAAATCAGGGAGTTTTGGGGTGGAATTGGGCCTTGCAGGAGCTCATGGCCACATTGTGCTGTGTGGGGAGGAGGACAGGAAAATGGGATACAGGTGAGAAAGGTCCAGTGTGGAGTGATGGAATTTGGATTTGGCTCTGGGATGGGAGCTGGGATGGATTCTTCTTGTCATGGATGGAGAAGAGACACAGCGTCCTCCAGGCAGGAGGGAGAGGAAACTAAAATTAAAAGTAGAAATTAAAAATTCAAAACAAAACAGTGAAATTTCTATGCATTATCTCCTGGTGCTCCTATGGAAAGTAACAGACTAAACTCTACTTGTAGGAGGAAATGAATTATCTGCAACAAAAGATGCTGGGGTGGGAGGTTTTTTATGTGATCTGTAAGAACAGGGTATAGAAAATTCCATGTCCTCCACACTACTGAAATAATAATAATAACAATAATAATAATAATAGTAGTAGTAGTAATAATAATAATAATAATATAATGGTCTAAATTCAGAAAAAACCAGGATTTGTAAGTCTTCCAGCCTTCATCTCACCAAGCTAGATAAAACAATTGCTATTTCATTGTCTAGGCAAAACTTGTCATCCTGACAAGTAAAGAAACAGAAAATATTTTGTTAGGAAACCCTATTTTGTGAAATCCCTGCCAATTGTTTGAACAAGCCCTCAGTGTATTCTGCACGCTCTCAGCTCCATCTAAATAATCTGAATGTCCTAATCCATTGATTTGTGCATTATGCTCATAAAGACATTACATTTGAACTTGATATGGAATAAAAGGCTCTGGACAGTCAATACTCTTCAAGAAAGCACTTGAAAGATTTTATAGAAGGGTCGCTGACCTGTAGACTGAGCTTGGCCCTCAGCTGTCCAGGGAGAGCCCTCTCCACCCTGGGGCTCTGAACCTCACCCTCCCTCCTCCCCCAGGCACCACACAAAGCAATAACTTATCACAATCCGTGTTTCCAGTTGTGCATACAAGGAAAAACAACATCCAAACCATGCAGCTGAAAATAATCCCCTTCAGAGATGAGATCGTGGGTTTATTGTTTCTTTTACCAGGTGTACAGTGCTCAATATTTGGAGTGATTGTTCTCGATGTACAGCTTTGGCAGGCTGGGCTTTGCCCTGCTCAGGCTCTCTGCAAGTGAGGAGCCCCTTCTGGTCCTCATTTCTCAGGAATTTAGCCAAAAAAAGAACATGGATTTTATATATTTAAGTTTCAAGTGGGGACAGCGAGTGAGAAACAATTCACTCGTTGGCCTTTTTGAACCAACCCCGTGTTTGCCCTAAAATTCCAATTCTTTGGGGTTTTATCTTGGAATCCAAAGCTCTGCCAAGCAGGTGTTTGGTTGGGAGCATCTCTGGTCTTGTGAAATCCCAAAATCCCTTGGGAGGAGGTTCTGCCACCCACAGCTTTGTCACTTTGTCACACCCACAGAGTGGAGGGGGCTGAACTAAAGCTCTGAATTCTTCATTTCGAGCCTCTTTTGTAAAGGAAAAAAAAAAAATCCATTCGTGAGATTTTGATGGGTCAGCGGGATTGAAATCCTGATCCAGCTCTGGGGTTAGTGAAAATGTACATCAAACAGGTGTGAGGCCAAAATATTCTGTGTGTACATCCCTGCTCTGTAGAGCTCGCTGAGACATTTGTACACAGCCAAAATTTAGGGGCACTGCTGAGACAAAGGAGTTTATTTGTAATCAGAATTCCCTTCATGAGGGAGGTGATTTATGGACATTTCTAAAAGCAGAAGGACTCGGTGCCATTATTTAAAAGGCTGGGCTGCTCGGAGTTATTTATAAATAGCAATGCAACAGAAACAGTTTCTAACTTCAGGCAGAAAGATCCAATTCATCATGGAATTCAGCGGGAAGAGAAGGCTCGGTGGGAAGAGGCAGAGGAGGGAGAGAATCTCGATGCAGAATCAAATCTGCACAGAACAAGTGGCTCTTTCCTCTTCAGAAATCAAACTGCAAAATGTAAAATAAGTAGAAATAAAGACCAAAGCATCCCAACCTCATTTTTTCCCCCGGTCTAACCGTGCAAAAAAAAACCCCTAAAACTCGCAATGGAGCAACTTCCATTTTAGATCAGTTTCTCCTCCTCTCGCATGGTCTATTTATTTTTATTGGTTTGTTTCTCATTAAATCCTTCAATTACTCTGCAGTGTAAAATGGTGAAATTATTGGCATGTGCCACTTTCATCATGTATTTGAGTTTGCTTATTACACTTGCAGAAAATGCTTGAATGGTATTAGGCTCTGCTGTGGATTGAGACAGAGTTAATAAATATTATTTGGTGTTTTTTCCCTGAGAAGCACTGCTTTTCTTGATTGTTTTTTACAGTTGGATTGGGAATATTGATTTATTCACCACTGTTACAATAATTGTATACAAGGAACAAAAAATGCAGAGGTAACATTTCATCAGCTCAAACAGATTAATTAGTTGTAGTAGATTAGGCACAGTGTTACACAGAAAGATTTGCATTTAGAGGAAGAAAAAAGTTCTTTTTTTAATCTTAAAAAAGGCAAGAGAATTTAATAGAGATGTGATACACTGAGCTGCTTGGCTTATTATTCAATCAGTGCTTCCAAATGAGTATTAAAGGGCAACTTTAAATATTAACTCTTCTTTCTAAAATAAAAATAATGTGTAATTGCTGAATGCAGGGTGTGGGGAGAGCTCTGCTCACCACACTTCTAAAAGAAAAGTTAACTTGGTTTTGCACATTAAATTTAGAATTCTATAGAAATGATAAGTCAAGGCATAACAGGAGTAGAGGCATTCAAAAATCCAAATTTCCTCTCAGGTATTCCGGCTGCATGGAGGCGAAAATGTTGTTTATATTTTTCTCTTTGTGCCCAGAATTAAAGTGAACTCCAATACAGAAGGTAAATATGACTCTCTTTTGTGTGAGGTTGGCTTGGCCGTGCCACTGAAAATTATTCATTAAAGGTTATGAGGCATTAACAAGAGTTTAAAAAGTGTCCTGGTTGTTCCCTATTTGACCCCTTTCTGCAGGGAATTGAATTTTCCCACTGCTCTGGACCACTGACACCACGAGGGTAATTAAGCAATTTCCCTCAAGGTTTCAAGTTTTAACATCTCTCAGTATTGAAACAGAGAAGAAAAACATTTTTTTCTCACTCTCCCATTCTACAGAAATCTACAGAGAGAGACACACCGGGCCTTGCCTGACATGCTGATTTTCTTTTTAAACCATCTGTTAAATCATCCTGGCTTGCAACATATTAGACATTATAAATGCCCCTAATTTTTCAAAGCAGTGCACAAGGATTCAGCTGCTTGACTTTCAGCGGATGCTGTGCCATCCCACCCCAGCCATTGAGAGACATTAAACACCCAGAGCCGCTTCCCCAGCTCGGATAATGCTGCTTTTTTGTCAGCCTGGCACTGCAGAGCATCTTTCAATCTGGCTTAAAGGGCCACTGGAGGGATGCTGTGCTGGTGGAGGATCCTGGAGCGGCACGGAGCTGCCACAGTCCCCCCATGTCCCCTCCTGGTCCCTCCTGGCAGCTCCAGCGCCTGCCCAGCCCCTGGATAACGCTGTCCCACTGTCCAGCAGCCCTGTGATCCCAGACCTTGTGCCCAACACAGCCAGAGCCGAGTCTTTTGGGAGCATCCTGGGGTTTGCTCATGCTGGTGGAGGAGGAGAACCAAAATCTGTTCAGCTGTGCTTGCAGCAGCACCTGGAGCAGGGAGGATGTGGCCCCTGGGATGATGTGGGTTGGGGAGGGCTGTCCCCAGGGCTGTGTGTCTTTCCCATGGATTGTGCAGCAGCTGTGGTGTGGGGAGGATGCTCAGGGCACCCCATGTCCCCAGAGAGTGGGAACAGCAGCACAGGACGAGCCCTTCCCACTCCACCCCATTTATCCTAATTCTCCTCCTGGTGCTTTGGGTCTTTCCCCCAATAAATTTATCTGCTATATGAATCATAATTTGCTGATTTACCACTGTCTGGTCACGGAGGGAAGAAGGGGAGAGCTGCCCCTGGATCCATCCTGCCCCACGCCTGGATGGGGTGGGAAGCAGGTGGGATCTGCCTGTGGATCTGTCCTTCCCAGCACTAGGCACTTCTCCCTAATGCAGCACTGCTGCTTCGTCTTGAGAAGTGGCACAGCCTTGGATCACAAATTAAAGGCCTTGTCAATACTGGGAGACATTAAAAAAAGAAAAAAAAAAGGTTAAGGAAGGTTAGACATGAGCCATAAAACCTCTGGCAGCATTCTGCTCTGTCGGCGCTGTTTTTCCGAAGGAAAACGTGGAACATCATTATGAAACCACACATGCTGATTTCTTCGCAAAACACCCTCCAGGATCCCGACAAAGAATTGATAACATGATTCCAATGAAGTCCAGCTCAGAAAAAGATCAAATCCGTTGTTTGTGAGGCTGCTTGGGGTGCCCTGGGCACTGGCGAGGCACCGGGAGGCTTCGGCAGCCTCTGACATGAGAAAGGAAAATCTCCTTGATGGCGAGCTGAGAGAGGAATGCTGTGCTGCTGAAAGCACAAAAAGCAGGGTACAGGATGAGTTTGAAAAGCTCCAATCACTTCACACAGGAGGGCAGGGTTGGATGGGATTTTGGGAAGGAATTGTTCCCTGGGAGGGTGGGGAGGGCTGGGATGGAATTCCCAGAGAAGCTGTGGTGCCCCTGGATCCCTGGCAGTGTCCAAGGCCAGGTTAGACTGGGCTTGGAGCAACCTGGGACAGTGGAAGGTGTCCCTGCCCATGGCAGGGGTGGCACTGGATGAGCTTTGAGGTCCCTTCCAACCTAAACCATTCCAGGATTCAATGGACACATGCTGGCTGTTTCCAAGGATGAATTTTATTATTTATCAAAGTGCCAGTTTGAACTGACCTGATTTTGCCCCTCATTTGTAGCCACAGACCCTGGGCTTGTGCTCCTTGATGTTTGTGACAAGGAGGCATTTTGGGAAATTCTGCAGCAAACCATCCTCTCTTCCTCCTCCACGTGATGGATTTATAAACTTCCAACAAAATTTTCCTCCATCCTGCTGTATTTAACCTTCAGATGTGTCTTTCTAGCAGACAAGGAACAAAATATTCCAGCTGCTATGAAAGATAATCATTAAGGTGATCTAACTCCAAAGATCAATAATATCTCTCCAGGACTCTTCAAGGGTTTCTGTGATATCTTCTCTCTCATTAAAAATCATATTAAAAGATCCTGTTCAAGTAAAAGGGGATTTGATAATTTCTCCAACATTATAGAAAAAGTTTTATGAAACATTTGCTCATCTGAACAATACTTGAATGAAATAACTTAATAAAAATGAACAGGTTAATATGTGTTTATTATACTTAGGCAGTTTCTGAGAATATCACTAATTATATTCTAATTGTATTAAAATACTAATTATAGTAACTAGGGAATGACTTTCTTTTTAAAGATACACATTACACAAGATAGATCCACTCACTTACAGAAAAAATATTCACAGTTTAACATATATATTCAATTAAATTTGCATTTTAATTAATATTATTTGACCAAAACAGCAACAAATCGGAGTTGAGAAGGAGCATCCATTGTGGACATTCCTACTTGATCCTCGCTTGGAAACACAGCTGAGCTCATGGATGGGGATGGGGATGTTGATGGACACTTTGCCTGATGTGCAGCAATTCTTTCACAGAATCCCAGGGTGGTTTGGGTTGGAAAAGAAATCCCAAAATCCCTTAAATCCCATCCAGTGCCACCCTGCCATGGCAGGGACACCTTCCACTGTCCCAGGCTGCTCCAAGCCCCAATGTCCAGCCTGGCCTTGGACACTGCCAGGGATCCAGGGGCACCACAGCTTCTCTGGGAATTCTGTTTTCCAGGTCTGTTATATCAAATTTTTCCAGGTCTGTTACCCTTTGCCTTCTCAGCTCGTCTTGGCTGACCCAAGAGAAGTTTGATTTCTGATTAAAAGAAATATAAATGAAATACATTGATGAGGAAACACAGAGGAGCTTGAGGGAAACAGGGAGAGGCAAATCCTGCAGCCAAGACTTGACTTACACTTAAAAACCCTCTGCCACAACAATTTCTACTCTCATTGTGAAATAAACCCAAATAGCCTGATAGCTCTATTTGGCCACCGCTGAAAAACAGTTAAAATATAAATATTATGAAGAGAAAGGAGTCTATGGCTCTGAAATCCTCAGCGAGCAGATTTGCTGTAGAAATCAATGACATTTTTACCTAATCACTTTTCAAACAAAGCTACGTTTTTGATTAAATCCTGTGCACAGCCACACGGCTCTCACTGCTTTTCAAGCTAATCAAGTGTTACACTTCAGACAGAGGAAAATATTGTATTTCATTTCTTCACCTCCTTTGTCCATGACAAGGCTATAAAATTTCTGCTTTTTCAGCCTTACAACTCTTGCAGCTTTCGGGTCTTTTTGCACCTGTGAAGGTGTTTACTCAGCTATGAACACAATTATGACATGCAATAACAGTTGCCTTTCAAACAAGCATCTGGAAAACCAGGGGTAGTGGGGATTCAGACAGTGGCAGAATTTGGGAAGACTGTTAATGATAAGAACTCTCATTTCTTTCCCTGAGCAAGAAATCTCACACAGAAAAAAAAAAATAAAAAAGACAAGCTGCTTGACACTGAGGATTTTTAAGAAATTTAAATATAAACCAAAAACTTACCTGAAAATATTCTTTGTTTTAATTTAATCACACTGTTTCCTGCTAATAAATCACACAGTGATTGATATTCCTGGAAAAACTTTATTTATAACAGAACTACCTGTGCTAGATTAACGTGTTCATCCCTCTGTTCCATCAGAGCCAAAATGCTTCAAGGACCAAAATTTGCATGGAGATCCCTGAATATCTAGGGAATTAATCTAATGGAATTTGGGTCGTTTTAGCATCAAGGAAGAAAATTTGCATGGAGATCCCTAAATATTCAGGGAATCCATCTGATGGAATTTGGGTAGTTTTAGCTTATCCCAGGAACTTAAGCATCCACAGTGTTTGGGAACACATTCCTGGCCATTCCCTGGGTCTTTCATCCCACAGAAACCTCATCCTGGAGAGGCACAGTGACAGGAAAAACTGTCCCACCATGAGGAAACCTTGGGGAGCCACAGGGAGAGGATTGACCCCCATGAGGACATCCTGCCCTGGGGAGCAGCAGGAGCAGGGCTGTGGTCTGCTCACTCCTCCAGGAACCTCCAGCCCTGTCCCCTGCATCAAATAGGGTATCAATCTGCCCAGGGTGTCACTCTGCACCACTCCCAGTTTTTTCCTGCCTGGAAAAGTGCAAAAATCGTTGTCATGAGACAGATATTTCTCTAATAAAACAGTAAATGTCTTTAATCTTTTGCAGGTTTGTTGTTGTAGCTGTTGCTTCATGTTTGGAGGTTGGCTAAAAGGGGGAAAAGGAGAGGTGGGAACAAAACCTGCAAATTGGGATGTGGATGCTTCAAAAAGAGCCAAAGGTGCCCTTCAAACCCATCCCTGTTCCTGGTGTTGCACAGACAGGGATTTAGGGAAATGTCTTGTCTGTCCATGTAAGGAGCAGCAGGAATTTGTCTCCAATCTCTATCCCTGCTGTGGTGCTGATGGGACACAGTTGCTGCTCCCAAGGACAGGTAAAAAACACAAACATCAGGAATTGAGTGATTTTTCCCTTTTCCTGAGCGTTCAGGGCTGGGCTGGAGACTGAGACAGCAACACACATGGTGAGACACCCCTGAGCATGTGAGGGACGACTGAATTCCCTCCAATTCCTTGGGAAAAAGAGGGGGAAACGTGAAATTTCCAAGGAATTAAGAAGAGAAGAGGAAGAGGCATTGGCTCGCAAAGCAACCGTGAAGAGGATTTAAAAATCCAGCAAGGAGTTTTGCCCAGCTGTGTGGGATAAAACTGTAAGTTCAGCAGAACAGAGCAAAGCTGATCTGGAATAGTTTTAAATGTCTTTTCCCTCATAACTAGATTATTCAGTACAATGTCATTTGCTGCCACTGACATTTTCTTTAAAGTCATAAAGGCCTACATAGTAATAAAAGGGCTCAGAATAAAATTAGGAATATCATGTATAAATTATCTTTAACCTTAGCTTCATTTGGACTGTGACTTTTTAGACCTGATCAATTTTCATGAAACTATCCACATAAAACTGTGAAAAAATATTTGATCCTTGGCTCTCATAAAGCTCCTGTAACAAGCCTGGTACTTTCTTGATACTTAATAGTGCTGTTGGTGTCTGTCTCTGTGGGCAATTCTATAAAACCAGGGATAATGTCTGAGGTTTAATGCAATTTCTCGGAGCATTGTTATGGAAAACATCTACTCAGCTACATGCATTTTGTGTTATTTGTGCATAGCACACATTTACCTGACTGCTGTTCAGTTTCAGAAAGGGAACAGACAACTTTTGGTGGGTATTTTCACCCCCTCTTTATGAGGAACAAGCTGTTGTGTGAGAGTTTTAAGGTTAATTTTTCAGCACAGCCCCTCTAATAATGTTGGAATTGTGGAAGTGTCCTTGTGTGCTCTGTAAATGGGAAGGATATTGAATCATGCAGCGTCTGGTATTTAAACCAAAAAGTTTCATACTCCTATTGAATGCCTTTTAAAACGTTTAATAAATGATATTGTGCACTCCAGAGGTGCCTGGAGAAGAGGTAGAGGCAGCTTTGAACAATGTTTGTCCTCTCCCTGATGGGGAATCAGTTGCCAAAATCTCCTGTCAGCCAAAATCAGCGGCAGTGGATGAGAAGGTTAATCATGACCCAAGGAAACAATAAAATCCACATTTCAGTTCCACCACGTATTGAAATTAAAAGCAAAGTGCAAAGCTCCAAGTGGCTCCTGAGTGCCCTCATGTCTGCAGGTGAAGGGCTGCAGGTGGGATGGTCCAGGGGGAAGAGCTGGCAATCCTGATTTCTTTGACCTCTGCCGAGCTATTAAGGAGTTTCAAGGATATAAAAGGGTGGCACAGCTGGAGGAGGTGCTGGGCATGGTTGGCTGCTCATCCATGCCCAGGTGAGCTCTTGCTGTGGGGGAGGATCAGGGTGGCTGCAAGCACAGAGGAACATCAGGGCTGCCCTGCCTGGCTGGGGTGAAAAGCTGTTGGGCTGATCTGCATCCCAAAATTACCAAAACTCCATGAACCTCTCATCCGGGATGGACACAGAGCTGAGCAGGTGCAGCTTCACCTCTGAAGAAATTAAAGTTACTGTCAACTTTGTGTATGAGAATGTGGGTGGGTAAAAATGCTCTTTCCCAGGAAAATTCTGCTGATGTCCTCCTTATCCTGGTGCTTTCTGCTCTCTGCTGTCACCTTAACACCACGGGCTGTGTTTTGTTCTGCTCTGAAATTAGAATTAATCAAGAGCTGGATTGTGAGGTGTCCAGGTTAACCTTTCCTCACATGTGTCATATTTTATGTACTAATAGCAATTCCTGTGAGTGGTGTATTTGGAGAGCCTGACAGCAGGATAAAAGCCAACTGCTCAGCACTGCTGTTTATTTCCTGGAAAAGGGATTTCTGAGAGAGAGAGGAGGAATGGCATGGAGAGGAAATTAATTTCATCTATTTCAAGGTAACAAGTGGCAATCACACGTGGTTTTTAAATCTCTTGGAGGTCAGACTTCACCACATATTCCTGTTCAGGGCAAGGCACAGAGCTGTGGCTGAAGGGCTGATTTTGGCTGAAGCCAACTGCCCTCTCTGACACCATCATGGTGGTCATGGGCAAAGCCTTGGATCCCTGAAATCAGCCTGGGATGTGGGAGCAGCACAGCCCTGCTTTGCTGCTGGGAACAGCTGGCCTCATTAATGATGGAAAAATATTCTGGTGTTATAGAATTCCTGAATGGTTTGGGTTGGAAAGGACCTTAAAGATCATGTCATCCCACCCCTGCCATGGCAGGGACACCTCCCACTGTCCCAAGCTGCTCCAAGCCCCAGTGTCCAACCTGGCCTTGGACACTGCCAGGGATCCAGGGGCACCACAGCTTCTCTGGGAATTCCATCCCAGCCCTCCCCACCCTCACAGGCAACAATTCCTTCCCAAAATCCTATCCAAACCTACCCTATTTCACTTTGAAGCCATTCCCCCTTGTCCTGGCACCCTATCCCTTCTCTCCATGTTTCTTGTTGGCTCTTTCAGGCACTGGAAGGCCAAAATTAGGTCACCCCAAAGCTTCTCTTCTCCAGGCTGAACAATCCCAACTCTCCCAGCCTTTCCTCCCAGCAGAGCTGCTCCATCACTCACATCATTTTGGAGCCCCTCTGGATTTGCTGCAGCAGCTCCAGCTCCTTCCTGGGAGGACTGCAGGCTCCTCTTGGTGTATGAAATCCTCTATTCCTCACCAGCCCTCCGACAGCTCCACATTTCTATAATGGGCAGAAAATGAGTTTTTCTGCCCACTGCTAACGAACAAAGAGCCCAACAGCTCGGAAATCAATGATTGCTCTGCCTTCCTGTGGGCTGCAGCCAGTTCATCCCATCATCTGGGATGAAGGAGGAGGCTTCCCTGACAGACTGAAGCCCCCTAAATCACTGCTGTATTTCATGGCAGCCCTTGAGCACGAGATGGAGTGGGTGAACATATGTTTACATTGCTGATAGCTTTGAACTATAAGTTCTGCTGCATATTAATGGCGTATTTATGCATGGTAATTTAGTGTGCATGAGTCATTTATCTAATAAAATGTTAATTACTAGTTACTAGGTATATTTATTTACAAATTGCCGTGGAACTTACAATGGAAATTTCATCCTCTGGTCTTTTTTCAAGGAGAGGTTCTCCACCTCTTCTTAATGTGATCTTTTCCATGAAAATGAGAATTTTGTGATGCTGGATGTGCTCTGTTGTATACTGAGCAATGTTCAAGCAGCTCTGCATCCCCAAATACAATGTGAGTAATTCTAAAAGATAAAAATCTTCCCACTGATCATTCAAAACAGGTTTAGGAATCTTTTCTGAAACAAAAGAGGGAATCTGAAATGCAGAGTTTACAGTCTCTAATTTACTATTTTTTTTCATTCTGGGATAATGGGAATTAGACACTCATCTTCCTAAAGGGCTTTATGGGATCTATCATGGTCTGTGGAATGAGGAGGTTGGAATTAACAGCTCAGACCCCAAGGCCTGCATGCCCTGAGTTTACTGGGAATTCTGCTCCAGGAGGGGATTTCTGGGACAGAGATTTGGACACAGGCAGGAGGTGGGACAGGAGAGGTGTGTGGGAACTGTGAATCTGCAGCTCTCTATCCCCCAAACCACTTTTCCAGCCTGTGAGCTGCTCTGGCTCTGAGGAGTGCTGGAGCTGAGGATTTAGAATCGCATTTCCCACTTTCCATGGACCTCTCAAATTTATGGCCCAGTTTTCCCATGGATACTCCATTGTCCTGCCAAGTGGAGGACCACAGGGGTCCTCGCTCCAAAGTAGCAACCTTTTTTAGTTTTCCCAGCTGAAAATCAGCCCCTGTCCAAAGGAAATCCTCCGATTTGGGGGGGAAATACATCAAGAAGAATCATGAGTGTCTCTAAATATTGCAATGCAGATGCATATTTTTAAGAAAATCCAGCATCAGAGCAGCAGAATTATGGCAGCAGGATGAAATCTTTCATGTTTTATAGTATTGGTCCAGCAGCATTATAACCTCACCCTCTCCAGAAGGCTTTAAATCCTCATATTTATAATATGTTGATGCAATTTTAGTTTTCCATCGGACAGCAGTTCCTAACAGTTATGGTTAAACTCCTCTTTGCTTTTTTGCACTCATATTTATAGAGATTGAGCTTGCAAACTGGTCAGCACTTAAACAATCACACTGGCTGGGCAATAAGAGTTTTCAGCCCACTGAAAAAAAAATCCTTGGCAAATCTTACCCTTTTTATTGTGACCCTTCTGATCCTGGCTTGGTGTTGCTCATAGTAGAACCACACCAGTATATGGAACTGTTTGTTTCCAGCAAGGTAATGTTTGGTCATTCATGATTTATTTTGAATTTTTCATTCTCTTTGCTAATATTTTTTGCTTGGGTGCTGGTGTTAGATTTAACAAATCACGGCCAGGTTGGACAGGGCTTGGAGCAGCCTGGGATGGTGGAAATGTCCCTGCCCATGGCAGGGATGGCACTGGATGAGCTTTAAGGTCCCTTCCAACACAACCCATTCCCAGGTATTTCATTCTGGGATAATGGGAATTAGACACTCATCATCCTAAAGGGCTTTATGGGCTCTTGGGAGCTCAGGGCCTCATGAAAACACTATGGGAAAGAGCTTGTCTGTGGCAGTTTGGATGGAGTTTGGTGTGGCAGCAAAAGCCAAGTGCTGCCCCAGCTTGGGTGAGCTGTTGATTCCAAGGTTATCCCAGGTGGGATGTTGGCACAGCTCTGGAATGCCCTGGGCAGTTGGAGTTTTCACACAGTGGGGAGGTTGTTTGGCACCATTTGGGATGTGCAGGGAGCGTTTGGGATTTGCTCTTCCCAAACACTTCTGAGCAGCAAAAAGAACCAAGCAGAAAAAAAGGTTTCTAGGGGTGGCAAAAATTATAAATGAACACATCAGCCTGGCCAGCAAAGTTTATGATGTTCAAAAAGGCCCAGCCTGCTGAATTTCATAAGTCATCTCTGTTCACAGTAAATATTTTATATATGCACATCCATATGTGGCATCTAAAATTTTGGGGAACGGAAAGATTCGTGCCCTGAACAAAAATAGTTGTTTCTGTTTGGTCTTGTTCCTTAGATATTAAGAGAAGAACTGGGCTCTAAGAAAAGGCCCAGTTTGCATGGAAAATCTCCCAGCACATCCCATATTCTGGCTGTCTGCTCCCTGCCTGGTGTAGACCAGCAACACTGTGATCTTGGTATCCTAAAAAAAAAAAAAAAAAAAAAGAAAGAAAAACAAAAAAAGGGGAAAAAATTGATGCGAAAGACTGAGCCTCCACATTTTCATTTAGCACAGACAGGGTTTCAGAAATTAGAGTGTCCTCCCTGGGCTTCAGCTATAGTAGAGGGTAAAAGATTTCAAAGGCAGTTTTAATGAAAGAGAAATACTGAAAGGAAGAACACAGGGAGCAGTGACACTATAGTTCTGCTAAATTTTACATTTAAACTAAGAGGCTAATCATAATTTATTCCGTCAAAGAAATGACCTATATGTAAAGAAGACAAAATACGACTTGATGATTAAAGACTTGGAGAAATATCCTCTCTGGTTGTGTCTGTACTGCCTGTTACTGGATACGTAATCTAAAGCAGTGTTTGAAATTTCTCCTAATTATATTTGGAACCCGGACCACGAGTTCCTCGGGGAGATGTGGAGTGTGTTGCAGGGATGTGGCAGCTCCCTGCACTGCCACTTCTGATGGCACATCTGAGTTAAAGCTTTTTTAAACGTTTTCCACCCTGGGAGGTGGCAAGGGTTGGGAGAAGGAGGATTTCTTGCAGGTGACTGGGAAAGATGCCCAGCAATATCCTGGTGGAGGACAAGGAGGCTGCTGGCAGTGGGAGCTCCCTTTCTATTGCTCCAAAAAGTCATTTCTCTAAAGATTCCAGGGCGAGTTTCTTTATTTTTCTATTTATAGCCGTGCTGCTTGGCAGATAATTTTGTTGTGGTGTCCTTGGGGTGGTAGAAAAGTGCAATTCTTGGTTTGATCCAAACTCAAGCAGAGCACCATGGGTTGTGCTGCTCAGGTGGGTCTTGGCTCCCAACAACAGCATCCCCAGAGCAGGAGGCTCCATTTGGGGTATTTGTAGCTCAGTCAAGAGAAAGGATATTCAAGCACTTACAAAGCTTTCCAGAAGTTGGAGGATATCCTGATTAGGCAGAGATGAAACAGGGAAAATTCCCTCTTTGATGTCCAGAGCAGTTCCCTCTTCTGCGGTGCCACATGAATTTGCCATTAAATCCCAGATACCAAAAAGAGGAAACTCAGTTGTGTTTATGGTGAGGAGATCAGGATCAGATGAGAAAGTGATGTCTAAGGAGGAAAAAAAGATTAACCCAAACTTGGTGCTCATGTGAAAACTTAAATTCTATTCTGCTTGAAAGGAAACAAGCTTGTTATATTAAATAATTAAAATCACCCAGAGGTGTTGCCCCATAACCGATTCCTCCAAATTCAGTGTGCAATATCAAATTATTTTTTCCTTCTAGCAATTAAAACAGAAATGGAGATCATTTCGCTTTTTCCTTAATTAAAACAATTAAGAAGAGAATAATTTTGGTCCATTGATGTTCCTGCAGGATGGTCTAATAACTTCTTTATTTAGTCTTTTATTCTCTTTGTGCAGAGGATGAGGATAAAAATAAATGTATGATGAGTATAGGACCATTCTGAAGAGCATAAAAAAACCCAAAACCAAACCAAACCCCACCAAAACACTGCAAATAATGAAAAATGCTTTTTCAAAGTCTTGATGAGGTACAACAGCACATCCATGAGCAAATTCCACTTCAGTCCGAAGAGCCATAAGAAAAAAAATAGTTAAATTTTTTTTTCTTATGGAAGTGTAGGAACCAGGTCCCTCTGCCTCTTGCTTTGGGGATGCCCAGAATTCTCTCAGGCTCTAAATCCTTGAACCAAGATTAAATATTGAAGTTGTCTCCTGCAGTGAATCCCAGAGATCTACCAAAAAAAAATCAAGTTTCTCTGGAGAAAATTAACGTAATTTTGTCCTACTCTCCAGGTGCTGAATTTACTTTGAGTCCATTTTTCTTAGGTTTTTGGTTTGTAAAATTTATATTCCTTTTGACTTAAATGGCCACTTGCTCTTCTCCAAAACTCAAACCCCCACACCCAGAATATTCTCCCCTCTCCTGTTTTGTATCTCACAGTTGAAATATGTAAATAGCAGGTGTTCCAAGGAGAATATAATTGTTTTACTCTATGCCAGTGGATTTCCTCTGTTTATTGGTATCAAATTTTCAGCAGGTCCATTCCTGCCGTTCAAAATCCGAAATCAACACTTAAGGCTCATTACTCAAATGAAATAATTATTTTAATTTTTTCCCATACATAATACATTAAAATGTTGCATACATTTGCATATCAAGGAGAATCTTGATTGCAAAAAAAAAAAAAAAAAAGATACCCATCCCCTTGTTATCATAAGATTGTTGTTGCTACAAAACCATGGGAGGTGAGTATGCAGAAGTTATGGTTGCCCAGCAACTATAACAGCACAATTTACTGCCTAAGTATTGCAGATTTAAAAAAAAAAAAATACAAAAGAGCACTGGCAACATCAACAATCACCATGTTATTGCTCTTCCCCAGTAAGAGAATTATATCCTGTAATGAAAATTATTCAGTATAAGGTCTGTGATATTGTATTAATTTTCTAAAATGTATTTGACTTGAATTTACTCGCAGTTTCTCAGTACTCCCTAGGATCATTATAAGATCATCACTGGAAGCCAACTATTTGAGCATTATAAAAAGATTTTGCAAAGAGGATGGAAAGCATTAAGGATTGCAAGTTATCTCCCATTTATATTGTTCCCAGATTTTAAAAGAAGGCAATCCAGCCTACGTTGCAGGAGGCAACTTGCCAGGAAAATGGAACCCTGCTTTTCTTTTTGGGCACTGTGGGGCTCTTGGGAGTTTGGATTTTGCTTCTTTTTTCAACTGGAAAATCTATTTTGGGCACAGGACTTGGGGAGACGAAATCCAGGTCAGGAATAGGGGTTTGCTTCAAAATTGAGATGCACCTGTCCAGCTGGACCGAGCTGGGACCACTCGTGTGGGTTTTGATAAGATTAATGGTTTTAAAATTGAATGAGATGAAATCAAATTATGTATTTAATCTGTACGGCAGGGGAAAAGCAAACTTAAAAAATTAAGGCTTCAGCCTCATGTATATCAAGTTCTTCCATGGGAATTGTTTGAGGAGGTTTGATTGAATCTATAAACCTTGAGCAAAATCCTGTTTTTCCTGGGAGGCAGAGCGTGGTCTGTGGGTAACAGGCTGGGAGTGATCCCATGGTGGGTCTGGAGGGTTGGGAATGGGATTTGGGTGAGCAGTGGGTGCCCTAGAGGCATCCCAAGGGATTTGGGACAAACCTTGCTCCAAGGGCAGCTGCCAGAAGCCTTGGAGGGAGAGTGCTAGCAAAACATGAGGTATATATACAATATATTGCCCTGAACATTTTTGTGATCTAAACCAATGCATATTTGAGGTTATTTAAAGTGTTGTTCATGGTTATTTGAATGACTGGACCCTAAAAATGCTGTTAGAAAGCTTTGTGCTTTTCTCCCTGACTGTCCCAATTTCATGTGCTTTCCATACGTCTATAAACACTCACCAATGTTTCAGCTTGTTCTTAATGAGGGTGGTAATTAATGTTGGCTAAATATTGGTCTGATTAAGCTCTTTGGACATAGATCTTCCTCTCTCTCATGCCAGCATTGTTCAGCAATCAGCAACCAGGCACAATTCTCGTTGATGGGATCATAGAATATCCTGAGCTGGAAGAACCCACAGGGATCATGGATCCAACCCCTGTCCCTGCACAGACACCCCAAAATCCCACTCTGTGCATCTCTGGGAGCATTTTCCACACACTCCTGGAGCTCTGGCAGCCTCAGGCTGTGCCCATTCCCTGGGCAGCCTGGGCAGTGCCCAGCACCCTCTGGAGAAGCAACCTTTCCCTGATATCCAACCTAACCCTCCCCTGGCACAGCTCCAGCCATTCCCCCACTGACTGTGAATGGCATCATGCTGTTCTCATCCTGGTAATTCAGCTAACAGTCTATGTCCTTCCACATGCAGTGGGAGAGGAGAATTTACACTTATTGAGTGCCACATTTTTTGTAGCAAACTGGGACATTTGGCATGTTTCACCTGCTGGTGGGAAAAGCTGGATTGATGCCTCTGTGTTTTCTTGACTCATAAAAATGATTGTATCTAGAGGGATCTGCCTCGATTTTGCATGCATCTCAAACCCTGGCAACCTCCAAGTTTGGCCAGGTCTGGTTTCAGCTCAAGTGTAGCTCGTGGTTCTGCAGGTTGACAAGTCTGCCTAGGAAATGAAAATAGAAGAAGCTTTAAAACATATGGAACTGAAGCAGAGTGGGCTTTATGGATTTATAAATTTAAAAAAAAAACTGGATTTATGCATTGACTGTTACACCTTGGGCAGAGAAATGAACTGGAGATTCTCTCCAGTGCTTTTAGTGTTTATGTGAGTCCAGAAGAGCTGCCCAAGGCTGCCAGAGCTGCAGCAGTGTTTGGGCAACACTCTCAGGTACAGGGTGGTATTTTTGGGGTGTCCTGTGCAGGCACAGGGGTTGGACTCAATCCTTGTGGGTCTCTTCCAACTCAGGACATTCTGATTCTCCTCTTGCCCTTGGCTGAGGAAGAGAATTATTTTCTGCCCTGTCTGAGGCCATGAAATCCTTCTTTTCTCCCCTCACTTTGGCGTGCTCTCGGTCAGGGGTGCTGTCAGAGGACCTTTAAAGGCAAAGAGGGATTTCTTGGCTCTTGACCACAAATCCAGCACAGCTCTGAGGGGTGATGCTCGAGCTGAGGATGCTCCAGTCCCTGCCATTGTGTGTCCCTCCTGGTGGATGGGTTTTCCAAGAGGCTGTCAGCTCTTATTCCTATGGAAACACCACTTCCTGGACATGCCGTGGAATACTTGAGCAAATCCAGACAATAAAAACCCCATATAGCCCAAATAAATAAAATACTTGAGCAAATCTAGACAACAAAAAACCCAAATAGCCCAAATAAAGCTAATAATCATTATAAAAGGAAATTAGGGAAGGTGGCATCTGCATGAGGAGAGTGTTAAGAAAAGGACCTGAGATTATTTCACTTTTCCTAATTGGGATGTGATCGTGAAATATCTGGATCATGTTGATCACATCATGGCAAATCCAAATCCCAGCTGTCTGGATGGCTCTGGTCAGGCTTGTAAATATTTTCCAGGAGGTATCTTTAAATCCCATTTCATTTTAGACTATTAGACATCCACTTATGTATGTGGAGAGCTTTTTTTTCATTTTTCTTTTTTTTTATTGCTGAACTATTTGGCTTTTCTGTTAGGGCCAATATAAGGGTTAATTAGGTAATTTTTATTTGGGTTGAAAATCCCCAGTGCCTAATCCTAATTATTCAGAATTAACACCTACTATAAAAAGTCTATTTCATAACTTTTTTTTCCCTGGCACGATCGCAAACACAGTTTTGCAAGAAAAATATGTTTCTAATAATATACTATCATTTCCATGTTTTAGTGTAATAATTAAGGTAGTCCTAATTCACGTCTAAAATCTAATTTTCATAAATGAAGCATCACCTAAATATTTAATTGCAATGAGCAGGGATTTCGGAGCAGGTGTTTTAGGAGCTCATGGATGTCCCTGATTTTGGGAGAAGGGTTTGGAGGTGAGGCAGTAGATGTTGGTGGGGTTCACAGTGGGTGAAGCTCTTTGTGGGTCAGGGTGACACAGGTGACTCTGAAACTCTTCTTCATCCTTTTGCTTCAAAAGCAGTGGTTACTGATGTTCCTTTCTGCCTGATGCCAGAAAAATTAGCTCAGACTGAGGCTCTGGTGAGCCACAGTTTAACCACTTGCACAGGGTGTGTGGTTTCTGCAACAGATTTTAGCTAATGGGATGCAGTTTTCCCTCGGTTTAGGTTTCTGATTTCTGGGTTCGCTTATATTCACTTCCAGTGATCTTCACAGAATGTTAAAGGGCTGGGAGAGATCTTAAAAATCATCTAGTCCCAAACTCCCTGCCATGGCAGGGACACCTTCCACTGTCCCAGGCTGCTCCAAACCCTGTCCAACCTGGCCTTGGACACTGCCAGGGACACTGCCAGGGGCAGCCACAGCTGCTCTGGGCACCCTGTGCCAGGGCCTGCCCACCCTACAGGGAAGAGTTTCTTCCTAATATCCAAGCTAAACTTCCCCTCTTTCAATTTGTACCCATTGCTCCTTGTCCTGTCCCTCCATCTCCCTCCCCTGCTCCCCACAGTGCTTTGCATGCAGCTCAGGACTCCGTGTGTTTTGGGACTGGGAGCACTCACTGCTGGCTCATGGTGAGTGTTCATCACCCCAAACCTCCAGCCTGTCAAGGTCCCTCTGGAATCACCCCTTCCCTCCACCCTGTCACTGCCCCACCCAGCTCGGGGTCATCAGCAAATTTGCCAAATCCCTTCATCCCACTGTCCATGTCACCTACAGAGGGGTTGGACAGGATCAGTACTGAGCCCTGGGTGCCTCTGTGTCAAAGCTCTTGGCCAGAGCCCCCAGTCAGAACCAGTTGTCCCAGTCAGAACCAGTTGTCCCAGTCAGAACCAATTGTCCCAGTCAGAACCAATTGTCCCAGTCAGAACCAGCTGCCCCAGCAAGGCTGCTCAGCCTTTAGCCCCCACCCCAGCCAGGAGGGCTGCAGACCTTGGCCACAAACACTCCTGATCTCCTGGTTCCCACCACCCCCAAAAAACCCCTCTGGCTTCTGCACCTCTGTGGTTGAAAGCAGGGTGATCTGTGGGAAAACAAATAGGATAAAACATAAGGAATAATGCTTCGGACAGGATGCCAATATTGTGTGGAAAGGCCACTCCACAGCTCAGGAGAAAAGGTTCTGATGGCAGGAGATGCTCAGGGCTGGCTGGGAAGGATGGATTTTCGTGGCAGTGCATTGCAGCTCCCTGCCAAACTCAGCTCAGGGCCAAACCCTCCGTTCCAGATCCCTGCAGATTGGAGCAGGGATGTGCAATCCAAGGTTTTGCCTCTAAATATCCACTTTGTGCACTGAAAAATGCCAGACATGCAAAGTGCTGTGCCTCCCCGTGGGGTGAGGACAGAGCTCCAAACCACACTGGGGAGAGCAGAAACACCTCTGTCGTGTTGAGATGTTTGGCAGCTTCTGATGTGGGATGTTGAGCTCTGATTTGGGGGAATTTTTCGGAGTTTGGAAGCAGTGAGAGGTTAATAAAAATTCTTTGAGGTTGGATCTATACCTAATGTGCTGTAAGACATCCTGGAGATTTGGCTACCTTGGTGCTTTTTCTTCCCATTATAATTTTTAAAGGGAAAATTTTTAAAAAACTTGTTTATTGGTGATCCATGAAATCATGATTTTGTTAAGCACATTTTAAAAAAAGAAATAAAAATATATAGGTTTTTGCATTTAATCCTAAGCACAGCTCAGGTTCTCTCTGTCCTGAATTTGGGGTGGAGAGAGAGGAAGAGAGTGGATTTATTTTGCCCCTAACTTGCATTAACAAACATTTATTTTAAAAACATCCTCATTTTCTCTGACTGTGAAATTCATTTAAATAAACATATTAAATAAGCAGATTGTCCAGGAAGGATTTAGATCAGTTTTCAACAATGACAGTAGATTATTCCTTCTGTCTGCCTTCTGATACCCCAACCCATTCCAATGGGGAATTACAAGGGCTGGAAATTCAGAGGACTTTCTTCTTCCTTTATCACCAATGGCAAACTCCTCAAACCCCAAAAAATCAGAGGAGATCCATTGGATCTTCTCATGGTGTCTCAGCAGGAGCTCCTTGGCCACCCAGACCTCCATGCTGGGGGAGATTCCCAAGATTGGGTTTTGGTTTTTTTGGATGAGCTCCAACAGCTGCATGAAATTGGACTTGAAATTTGGCAGGCAGAAAGCCCTCAGGCCAGAGAAGTGCCTTTTCTGCTCCCACAAAATGTCTCTCAGGTTTAACTGAGTTATAAACTGGTTTATAAGGAACCCTTTTGGCTGTTTTTGTGGAGTTTCCCTCCCCTGGCTCCCAGGTCAGAAGTGGGTTTTGGTGAAATTCCAAAGAATCCTGACCCTGACCCTGGAGCTCAACATCACCCTAATCCCTGAATCTTCTCCCAACATCCCCTAAAACCCCCAGCTGCCTCCACAGAGGGAAGATTCCCCTATTTTCCCAGGAAAAGAAGGTGAGCAAGTGTGGAACACAGAGAAAAACAAAGGTTGCTGGACACGAGAAATCAGTGCTATTTTAAAAAGCTCTGCATAAGATGATTTGCTTTACAAATATTTCCTTGGGAATGAAACAAATCAGGAAATTACATAAAAACGTGTTTGAAGGAAGTTATTTGGTTTGTATAGGCAGGATCTGGATGTTCAGGAATGCCAGATTTACAGTTACATATGTCTGCAACCCCATTTCTGCTCCCAGGAGCACTTGCATTACGATCCAGTCTTTAACTACATAACCACGTAATATTTTCCCATTCCCTCTCTTTTAATATTAGAAGTTGGATGCAAAAGGGGGAAGAACCAGGATTGCACAGGCAGTGGTAAAAATGCTGTTTCTTAACTTCCAAGTACTTGGCTTTGCAACTTAAATAACTTTCTTCAAATGTAATTTTTTCATATGTAATTATATATATCCAGTGCTGAATGCTGGAAAGCAGTGGGGATTACTGGGAAGCTTTTGGAAACTCCTTAATTTCCTTCTAGCAATGAACAGGAGACAACACCTTCTTTACTGTAGATTTCCCAATGAATTCCTTAGATTTTTTTTTTTTTTTTAAACAGGTACAGTTCTGAACAAACAACCAAAAAAAAAACTGGGTCAGGAAATATTGTAAATAATGATTCTTTTTTTTTTATCATTAAATACACAGGCAGAGTAGGACGTTGTTGGAGCCAGGAGTGAGTTTAATGCTGGAGAAATCGGGTTTTAATGAACATATGCTGACATGGCCTCACAATCTTGCTTCATCTCCCCTATTAACTTCCTCTGCACCCAGGAAACCTTTGGCTCACTGCCTAAGTAATAGAAGAATAATTAGAGTAGTAATTGAAGAATGCCAAGTCAAACTTCTAAGGAATTTATCTTTAACAACCACTCTGAAGTGTGTTTCCTATGCTGTCTGGCGTGGTGGTTCTTGAGGAATCATTTTGCGTGATTCCAAGAAAAATCAGCGGGTCTGGTAGCTATCAAAATAAACTTGCTATGCCTTGTAAAATAGAAATTAATGTCTTTGGAAAAAGTGGGAATTATTCTTTAATACACCCTCCCTATTGTTGGCCAACCCTACTGTTCCTCTTGAGTGGGGCTGGATATATAATCTGTCAACTACCTTTATCCCACAGGATTAAAAGGCTGGAATAATAGATTTAACCTCAAATTTACTTGCTTTTGACAATTAAATCCTGGATGCTTAAGAACTACAATGCTCCATTTTAATTGATGTGGGTCTTACATTTACAGCCAGAGAAATATTTTGCACTAATAACTGAAATTTTCTATTCAACATGAAAATCATAACTTAGCAGTGGCAATTGCTCTGCAGCTTGGGTCCATCAAACCAATTTTTGCTGGAGAGCAACACAATTTGTCTCGTCACTGTGCTCCTTCCTCAGTGGGAATTTCCATACCAGTTTGGTGATCAATGTGTGATGGATGAGCCAGCAGATCCCAGCCTGGGAGCTCATCCAGCTCTTTGTGAGGCTGATGGAGACACCTCTCCATGGAGCACCAGGCTGGGGATTTCCAGGTGATTTAGGAGAGGATTTGCCCCATTCCTTCTTGCTTTCCCTGTATCCATGGACAGCTTTCTGGAACATATATGTCATGTAAATTCTCCTCCTCTGCAGGTGATGAGTGTTATCCCTAAATTATTCAACGCTGTTTGATGCCAGATCAGGTTTACAGAGTTTTGTTGTATTTTCATAAATGTTTGCCTACAACTCTGAAGTTCAGCAGCTCATCTTGGAGGCTGCAAACCAATCTGCAGATTCCTTATTTTTGCAAGTCAGTCACGGGACAAAAACATGAGGAGAAGACTGATTTTCAGACCAGCTTTGTGCAGCAAGACCTCCACATTCCAGGTGCTAAAAGCAAGGAGCCTTCAAATTCCAGGAGATGGAGCTGGCACTGCCTGCTTGGGAAGAGGGGAGCTCTGCGTAAGGTTTTTTCATAATGTCACTTCATCTTTCAATAATATTAAGATGTGGAACCATATTCCAAGTGTTTAGTGTCATGGGAAATGAAGCAGAATATATTTTGTTGGTAATTTCTGCAGCAGCAGAGTAAGGGGTGGCGGGGGGGAACATTCCAGCCAATTACTGGTTTCAGGTACTTCTATATTTAAATTTCTTCCCAGTTACCTCAGCATAATTAATAAATGATATTGCTTTGTATTTCCAAGGAAATCCAGACAGCTGTACCACCTATCACTCCTTCCTTTCATGCGCTGTAAAAGTTCCTCCTCCACACTCTCTATTCTGTTGTTGCAATTAAGGATGTGCATCAGGAAATGCCACGCTTCAGACCTGAGTTTCCTGCGTGCTTGACAGACTCCCACAGCTTCCTTCTCCAGAGCTCATTGCCATGGAAAATGTCTTGTGAAACCAGCAGCTTGTTCTGGCAAAGACCAGCTTTACGTGCAACGGGGATGCTGATTTTAAACACGTTGTGGAGGTCATATCCAATGCCATCATATAGGATATTTTTTTTCAGTGATATGTAATCCAAGAGGAACATGGTGGCACAAGTGGATGGTCCATTTCTGTCCTGGTTTTGGCGCTCCAGGTATGTGCCTGGAGCATCAGGAGTGTGGAAAGTCTGAAATCAGGTCCAGCTTTGTACATTGTTATTAATGCTGCAGCTAATGATCAATTTGTTTAGAATAAAAACACATGCACATTTCCATGCCCTTCTCTGCACAGCTCTAGTGTTTCTGGGTGTCTATAACCACACTTCCTCCTGTCTC